>CM055265.1:26948738-27076825 GCA_029237695.1 Conchocele bisecta | reverse complement strand
CTTCATTGGCTGAAACAAATTGGATATACATGTATATAACAGCAGAGCTCCAGATAAGCTTTGTAGCTAGTTTGTGTTTATTTGACCGGAGGCAGTTTGATAATTGTTGGAACAAACTTCATTGGCTGAAATAAATTTGATAAAAATAGCAGTGTGGTTTTTATTTTTACAAATGGATTATTTTTTTATTTCTTCATTATGAAATTATCAAAACAAATTTAAACATTCACTTATTTGAGTGTATTATTACTTATTTACTTATTTATACTGTAATACAGCTGAAAATTTGCAGCTCAACTAAGTACATTTTCAGAGGCAGCTTGATATATGTTGGAACACACTTCAATGGCTGAAACAAATCTGATATACAGTGGAACACCGCTAATATAAACCGGACACCAAGAAAACACATGTGATCTTATTTTTGATGAGTTTCTTGATCATTTATCTCATGATAATGTCTGTTCGTGATCACATAGCACGCAACTATGATATATTACAGTGAACCCTCTCTAAGCCGGACACCCTGAGGACCTCCCAGGGTGTCCAGTATAGAGGTTCCACTGTATAACAGAGAGTTTACAAATGTGGCATAATATGTGGCTGTCACTGGATAAATGGGGCTTATTGGTTTTGTGATCAGTGTAGATCTTCACTTATCACTGTTACATCAATGAAACATATGTCATGCTTCTAACACACATATAAATCATTATCAGGCTACAGATGTCTGTTATTTGATTATGAACTACACTGGTCACAAATCCCATAAGCCCTACAGGGCACAAAAATTCCACCCGTCCGCTTGTCCTGACGAGTGGAAATGTCTACAGGACGTGTGGAAATTTCAATTTTTGTAATGTAAATTTCTTATATTTTCCATTCTTGTCAAAGTAAGGACAAGTGAACATTTTAAGAATGTCTGTGCCCTGCCCTATTTCTCCAGTCACAGCCACATATAGCCCTTTGTCAAGTATCTGTGTTTCTACATAGTAACGGCATAGTGTTGACTTGTACACTTTCATATAGTGGTTAAAACCACAGGTGGAAGACTCGGACTTGTGACACAGGTCCGAGTCTTCCACCTGTGGTTAAAACCATCAGTGGCAGCGGCAACTCCGATCCTGGTTTACCCTATGCAACCCGATACTAGAAACACAAATGTGGCTGTGACTGGAGAAATGGGGCTTATGGGATTTGTGACCAATGTAGCTCCTGATAATATACCACACTCCTGTAGCCAGATAGCGATCTTTATTCGTTGTTAGAAGCAGGACGAGTGATTCATTGATGGAATTGCGAACAGTGCAGATCCTGATCAGACTGTGTGGATGCACATGTCAACATCTCGAGCCTGCCGAGGCATTTGACCTTGACCTTGGGCACAGGGGCCGCATGAGTGGACACAGCATGAATATATGGATGATGACTAATAAGCATATGAAGTTTCAAGTCAATGTGACTTAGTACTGCAGAGATATAAGGTATTTAAAAACTTTAACGCAGATTTCGGACGGATGGACGCACTGACGCACGGACGCACGGACGTCATTGTGATCACTATGTCTCGCTTTCCGCAAGCGGGCTCGACAAAAATCTCCTGTGCTTTTGTACAAATGTATTGTGTTTTTAACGGAAAAAAAACGAATCTTATCTGGAGCCCTGAATTATTGCAAATGTAGTGAGCTCCCCTTTCTCAGCCTGGGGGATAGGTAACTGCTACTCACAGCATTGAAGTTCATCAGAGTTGTCCCCGCAATCGTCGTAACCATCACAAACGAAGTTGTTGCCGATGGATTTCTTCCCGTTCCAACATCCAAAACATGGCTCCACGTCTCTTCCATCCGTTCGGCAAGCTGTAACATACACAGCTCCAGTCAATGCACGTACAGTGGAACCTCTCTAAACCGGACACCAAGGAAACACCTGTGATCTTATTTTTGATGAGTTTCTTGGTCATTTATCTCGGGTGATAATGTCTGTTCGCCAGTGCATAGCACACAGCTATGACTGATCAAATGCCCGATTTACAGTGAAAATCTCTAAGCCGGACACCCTGGGGAAAGACCTCCAGGCTGTCCGGTTTAGAGAGGTTCCACTGTATTATTGATTCACTGTAATAACCATCAGGCCTGTAGCCATGGGGGGGGGGGGGTGGGGGGGGGGGGGCGGGGTCTCTTGAGCGGTTGAAGTACACTTTTTTATTTTGCATCGAGGTCCACTTTTTTAGGGACCCCCCTATATACCTCAGGCCCATTGGGACCTTCGAAAACGACCCCCCCCTTATTCAAACAGGTCTGGCTACGGGCCTGACCATAATTGTTACATGGTTTCAATTATTTTCTTACGTGAATGGGACGATTTATAAAAGTACTGAAAATACTGAATATAATGCTCAAATTACATCAGTTTTTTGTTGGAAATGTAACAATAACGTTTGATCATGTACAGCCGTGTGCAAACGTTTGATGTGGCCCTCGGTAACTGTTTACAAACAGCAGGGGCGCCGGAAGCAAATACATATTGGGGAGGCAAATGTCGACCCGAGCGAAGCGAAGGAGTGGTAGGGGGTCTGGGTGCATGTCCCCCTAGAATTTTTTTTGAATTCTAGATGCCATTTCCTGCATTCTGCTGCATTTAAGATACAACTTTAATAGGTATCTCACACACATTTTTGTAGCTTTTTTTATGATTTTTTTTGCCAAAATATTGGAGCCTGCCGCCCCAGCTCCGGCGCCTCTGAACAGTTCCCTCAGGCCACAGCAAACGTTTGCACACGGCTGGACATTATCAAACCTTATAATATTCGGACACCATTTATTCCCCAAAATAACAATGTCCCAATATTTAGGGTTAGTATGATTGTACTGGTTTATCACAATAACAATATGTTTGGATACAATTTGCTTTGGGATAAATTAGGGGTTTCCCAAAACAAGTTGTTTCTGAATATTTTGGGCTATTAATATGGTATACAGTCGAACTTGTGCTAACAACCACTTGTAATAAACGACCACCTGCTGTAAGCGACCGGTTTGAATCCCGCCCGACGAATTTCCCATAATAACGTACTTGCAATGAACGACCATCTGCTGTCTGCGACCGTATAAATACGGCCCATTCCGTCAAAATACGACGCGTTTAACGACCGTCGGCGACTGTCAGCGCCCATGAAAACACGGCTCGAAACACGGCTATAAGCGGTGGCTATAATCCATAAAACGTGTATTTAGCGTTCTATAAATAGACTCGTGTTTCAACATTATCTGGGTCAGGGTATGGGATCACGTGATCTATTGTTTACACTGCAGCCCAAGGCAATCTTGCTTAAATCGTAAATTTCATTCATCAATATGACTTGCAGCGTAAACAATAGATCACGTGACCCCACATCCTGAGATTATGCACGTATCAACCGCATGAATAGGCAGGACACGTGACCATAGGCATTATTTATTATCAATTAATCCGTTTAAGCGTCTGTTGATCGCGAGTAGTATACATTGTAATAAGCGTCTGTCTATCGCGAGCACTATACAACGTAATAAGCATGATTTTATAAATAACTTATATGTTTAATACATTAATACATACAAGTTTGTATGTCATAGGCATTATTAATAATTACTTTAACTTCTGTTCAAATGACATAATTTTATATGGGTCCGTTGCTAATGGAATCCCCGCAATAGTTGGTAACCGAAATGCGAATGATACCAGTAACCCGTGCACTACCAGTACCCGTGCATGTCCCGAAATTTTATAACGCGGTCGGATTCGATCGCGGTTTGAAATCTTGGACCCCGACCACCGTGTTATAATGGAGCTGCAGTGTATTCAAACTTATGTTTTCCATTGTACATGTTATTACTTTAATAAACATACATATATGTGTATACATGTTATTACTTGACTGTGTTGTCACTGTGTTGTTTTTTGTATATCATCTGTGTACCCACTCCACATGGCTGTCCCTATTAAGAGACCACCTCTGTTAAGAGACCACTTTTGGCAGTTCCCTTGAGTGGTCTCTTAACACAAGTTTGACTGTACACATTTATTTACTAATTGAAGGTGATCAGTGTAGATCATGATTAGACTGCACAGATATGCAGACTGCTCTGGATATACACTGGTCACAAATACCAAAAGGCACATTTCACCAGTCACACCGACAATTTCAGTTGTGTATTGACTATGGTTTGGTGTGTTAACCCCTTCAACACCTAAAGTGATATTGGCAAAACGTGTAGATCCAGATAAGCCGTCTCGTGACGAGCCGTCTCATCAGGATCTGCACTATTTGCAAGTAATTTTAATATTTTTGAGATGGACTAGTCTGAAAATCATTTTGTGATGGTTGGATTGGTTGCAAAGTCCATTTTGGCAAAACGTGTAGATCCAGATGTGCCGTTTCATGAGGATCTGCACTTTTTACAAGTAATTTTCATATTTTTGAGAACTTAAACACCCCCTTTTCATAAATGTACTAGTCTGAAAATCATTTTGTGAATGTTGGATTGGTTAACATCTCAAAATCCATTCCAGTTACTTCGGGGTGAAAGGGTTAATCTAGTAAACCAAGTCTACTTCATGTCCAGTCTGTACACTCAACCTGTATTGTTTTGTTCAGCGTTCACACTTCCTTAGGAAAGTTTTAAAACACAGAGGGCCAGAGAAACGTGGATTTGTCACAGCATGAAAGCAGACCATCAGAGCAATGGGTATGTGAAATATCCAGCAGATCCATGTAAGGAAACAGACATTATAAGACACTTAAGTTTCGAGAGCACCAAGTATGTGACCTTGAACCTGCCCTTAGCGGTGCAGGACGATCATGGACCATTAGAGCAATGCGTGTGTGAAATATCAAGCAGATCCGTTGAAGGAAATTAAATTATAAGACGTTTACCCGAGGGTTAAGGTTTCTGATGCATGTATGTGACTGTGACCATGTGCTTAGCCGGGGGTGGGACGAACATGGATTTGTCACAGGGTGGTAGTGGACCATTAAAGCAATGCGTGTGTGAAATATCAAGCAGATGAGTGCAAGGTTTTGAATGCACCAAGTATGTGACCTTGACCCTGGGCCTAGCAAGGGTGGAACGGATTTGTCACAGGGTGGTAGACCGGGACCATTAGAGCATTGCGTGTGTGAAATATAACGCAGATCCGTGAAAGGAAACAAAAATTATAATACATTTAAGAGCGTTAAGGTTTCAAATGCACCAAGTATGTGACCTTGACCCTGAGCTTAGCAGGGGTGTGACGATCGTGGATTTGTCGCAGGGTGGTAGAGGAGCATTAGAGCATTATATCTGTGTAAGGAAACAGAATTACAAGACATTTACCCGAGCGTTAAGGTTTCGGGACTTACGTACAGACGGGACGTACGGATGCTGGTAAAATGATATCCCCACCTCCCCCACACACAAATATATATATATGCTATTGAAAGCGATACTTGATGTTACTTAGTACGCTTTGAAATTCTTAAATTTGCTCAGACACCATTAAAGGCATTATCATTATTCAACAACAATGATGAACATGTTTAACTTGAATAAAACATTAACTGGCATTTATAACTTTTTATGATGATGTATTTATCAAGTATTATTAAAAATGTTGTTTTCAGGCATTACCATGCACATGTTTAATCTTGGGGGAAACACTATCTATCATAAATGTCCTTACTTTTCAAAATGCTGTCCCGGCGACATACGAAGGGGAGTTTCTCTGCGCACTGTCTGAAGGCCCATAGATCAGATTTGGCCCCTGCAACACAGTCCCCGGTGTGTGTATTTGGTTCTGTGTTCGCCCAGAAGCCATCAGACAAAGCCACCTGCTCAGCCGAGTCGCTCCATATTGCGAAATCATCCTGGACTTCACCAAGGCGATTAAGGCCTGAAATATAATACATTTTGATAATTTGTGGCTGTGGCTGAAGAAATGGGGCTTATGGGATTTGTGACCAGTGTACCTCATGATCAAATAGCACACACCTGTAGCCTGGTAATGATCTATATTGCTTGACGGGTGTATTCTTCATGGAATGGATAACAGTGCAGATCCTGATCAGACTGGGCAGATCTGGATCTACACTGGTCGCAAAACACATAAGCCGCATTGCACAAGTTACAGCAACATTTCAGGAGTCCAAGTCTTACTATCCTTTGCGATAGCCGAGGGTGATAATTTTCCGAGGGGAGTTTAACCACAATCAGGGGCGGATCCAGCATTGGGGTACAGGGGGGTTGTCCTATTTTCGAGCTCCCGTGCCCCCCGGAATTTTTTTATATTGTAATAATTGCCTGTAATATTGTCCGCTGCCTTGTATTGCGGGCGACACGGTAGATTATTTTTATCATGTAATATGAAATTGAACAATGCAATGCCTAGAAATTGCGATGAGGTATACTAATATCAAATATGTGAGGCATCACCTGAGACACGGTGCCTTTAAAGTCTGGGGGCCGTTTCACTAAACTTTGTGCGACTAAAATGTTCGCAAGTGCAAAATGATATAGTCTGTCAATCTGACATTAGTAATGTTTTCTTGTAAACAATTATTGGATTTACATTGATTGAGAATAGGCTGCATATGCATATGCAGCCTATTCTCAATAAATGTAAATCCATCAATTGAAATTTCCAGACGATCCTAAATTTGCGCTTACGAACATTTTAGTCGTACAAAGTTTAGTGAAACGAGGCCCTGATGTGGATGAATTGAACAGATGGTAAAATAGCATTTAACTGTGGATTCGTATCGGTTTTGTGAACATATAATTATGAGACGCGCCATGTGATTTTATACAAACGAACATGTGCGATTTTTCATGAAACACATTTACAGAAACTGATATTTTCTGTAAATGATGTCTAAAGTTGAAAAACATTTCTATGAACATTTTGTCAACTTTCTATGACATTTAAGGAAAATATCATAAGTTTTGTAAATATTTTTCATGAGATATCGCACATGTTCTTAGGTACAAAATCACATGGCGTGTCTCATATGACCTTATGAGTGACCTGAAAAAAGAAAGTAAACATTAAAAAAAATAATTTATTATTATATAACTAGTTTTACGATAGATATCATTCATATTTCCCGCTGATGCGCTAGCATATAATAGCCATGTGCCTTGCTTTGACAAGACACTACGCCACTGACTATATCACTGATAACATTCAGTTCTAGCATTTTTAAATTTGGTTATTTTTTATGATCATGCACGTAAATCATGCGTTAAAGTAGTACATAAAATGAAGTGTACAATACTGATCATATCTTCTCCTAATTAGAAGATACTAACTATTAACTCCTAACTAGAAGATACTCAGTCCTAATTAGGAGATACTAAGTCCTAAGTAGGACTTAATAACTCCTAATTATGAGATACAAAGTCCTAATTATGAGATACTAACTCTTAATTAGGAACAGTTGCGAACGGTAACACTTGCAATCTACTCCCGTACCGTCCGTAGGCAGAGTTACGAATCTACTCATAGGCCTTCTCTGCAGAATAGCGAATCAGATCTGATTCGTACTTTAGCAATTAATTGTGACATATATGACATACATATTTTCCATCTGAAAAACATATTAGTATTATGAAAGTAATACAAACTTATAATCCTGAAACAAATTTTACCATTGTAGAAGGTTCAGAAAATTATTGTTTGCCTTTACAGAAAATGGACCCCATCTTACCTTTTACATGTTGAATTTGGCTGCCACTGACTGGATCACTTGTTGATTCTAGCTTAAATTTACTTTATCAGGTCATCAACATATGTAAAATGTAAATGTATGTCATAATATTTTGATAATATTAACACTCATTTCAGTTAAAAAATATAGAAACTCTTTCAGAATTAACTGCTATAGTGCAGATCGGATTCGCTATTCTGCCGAGAAGGCCTACGGAATAGTAACTCTGCCTATGGACGGTACGGGAGTAGATTGCAAGTTACCGTTCGCAACTAAATTAGGAGATAATAATGCCATAATTAGGAGATAGTATCTCATAAATGAGTTACCATCTCCTAATTAAGAATTACCAATTATCACCTCCTAATTAGGAGTTGGTGTCTCCTAAATAGGACTTATTATCTCCTAATTATGACTAAATATCTTATAATTAGGAGTTACTATCTCCTAATTATCCCCTCACCTTAGTATCTCCTGATTAAGTTATAAAATATTTTTGCATTGGCAACAGGACGCTTCCTTACACCTCCCCATAAAAGATCAATGGATGAACAGCAGTCGCTCCAGGATAAACATGTCAATTTATTCATGAAATATGTATGAAGAATGTATTTTCATGAATTATTACTTTCGTCACATGAATACAAAGTTTTATAAATTATAACATAGGGAACTATGAAAAGTTATATTGATGATCATACTAGCAACCCTGATCATTTTTTCAAACTTGTTGTATTGTATAATAAGCTATATCATATTAAAGAACTATGTATGCCCTTCTTATAACACTTTACTTTTTTTAAATATCTTAATAAATAAAAAAGTTATGAACATTTGAAGTTGCACTGTCGGTGTCATTTCGTGGAAAAAAATACACATCCAATAATAGGGAATACAACGCGAAATCGCGGCACCGAGTCTAAGTAAAATTGACTTAAATTGTTTATAACTTTTTTATTTATTAAGATATCCTGATGAAACTTGGCAGTCAGATAGGAATTCTCCTGCTGATTCTACTGATCATGTTCTTTTTCAGTTGTCTCTAGAAATATTAACACAAACAGGGACAGAAGTTTGAGCATACTCTTGTAAACTTTCCAATCCGACGATCGGCCTCGACAATGGAGCTGTATACCATGCTTGCCCAACTTCTAGAAGTATTCAGAATGGAATACTTGGTATGTAGTATCTATAGCACTGTAATCCTTCACATAATACTGCCTTCCTGAGGCCACACAGTCCGGAACAACAAAGTTTCTTTTCACCACAAAGTGAACTTTTACATGTCTGTTTGTCGTCTCGGGTTGGCCATTGGAAATATCCTGGTTTCCGACACGGGGACATGAATTTCACAACAGCTGTCTCTGCATCAATAACCGTTTCTATGTAGCCAGGATACCAGTTATCTTGGTATGCAACTGCCACATATTCATTCAATGTAAACGGTGTATTTGCTACTGGTGTGACATCGTGAACCTCGTCTACTTTCCGTAGTTTTCTGGTGTTTTTTACGTTCATGGATTTCTTACTTTTTCCCTTTGCTGATTTACTGTCTTTTGTTTTCGCGGATTTGTTTTCATCTGATTTACTGTCTTTGATTTTCGCGGATTTGTTTTCATCGCGCTTTTGTTTCCTTTCCTTGGCTGCACTTTCTTCCGTCATATTTTGACTGATAGTCTTTAGCACTTCCTTTTCATTTTGCATGTGTGTTTGTCTTAGTTCGCGACCTCCTTTCCGTGCGGACAAAAGTAGTTTGTGTTTTCTTTCCGGAGTCATCTCATCGACCCAGCCCATTAACTGAGCCCTGTTGCGTTTCAATAACTGGATCGAGGAATGGTGATGGTACGATGCATGCGGTCGCCTCCTCTGACTGCTGTCCAAATCGCCGAAGTGGTGTTCACAGCCCAAGTTGGTGATTGGGGCAAACTTTGTCCGGTGAAGAGCTCCTCCATTTGGGAGGCCGGCGAACTTCCCACCAGGTAGGAAGTCCCCTAGCTGCTTCAGAATAACCTTGTTCATTGCCTGTGCTATTTTTGGTATCGACTTAAGCAACAGATCGCGTGTATCTTCCTGTATGGTGAATAATGACTTTTGGAGCAACGCGTGGTGTGGGATGTCACGGATCTCAAGTGGGTCATCGACAGACCAGTGCTCGTTAGCTACCAGCAGATGTTCAGGGGATTCTTCCACCTTCTGCAGAAATGTGTGAATTTCTTGCACGTGTTTGTACACTTCCAGATATGTAACCTTTCCACTTGTTGCTAAATTCCAATATGGACCTGTCAGTTTGATGTAAAACAGGCCAAGGCACTGCAACAATGCCATGACCTTATTTGACTCGAGGTCAGCAAGCACTGCTTTTAGCTTCAGGTTTGGGGTTTTCACAGTTTTCAGTACATGAATGAAGTCATTCTTGTGAAAAAACACTTCGGCCGCCGTCTGAAATAAGGCATTGAATCTATTATCTCGATAGTTGCCTATTAATGATTTTATTCCCTTTTCACTAGTGTAGGCATCCCACCTATCTCTGACCCCAATGTGCTCGCCACAAGGTCCAAATACATCCGCTGTGGTTCTTACCGCACGTTCAGGAAATGTCTCCTTCTTTCCCCATGACTTAAACACTGACAAATTGTCCCTCCCTATCGGTCCATCAGTGTCCACAATTTCAGTTTCCAATTGCTTAATTTCTGGCTTGCAATAACTATGAAATCCCAGTAGCACGTGCGCCATGCAATGAAAATGATGAACAACTTCAGTGTCCCCTTCATAACTTTCCAACATTTCATCGCGCCATTCATCTAGTAATTTGTCTGCCTTTTTTTCATTGCTCGCCCTATCACTCATTGTGAAAGACAGCTTCTGCAGGGCATTCGCGACATATTCACTTTCATTCGATGGATCGTGCAGAGTGCCAAGTTCTTCTATATGTCGTTTTGTAATATTGTTTATGGTTTCAGCAGTTTCATTAGCTACGCGATTAAATCCTAAGCTGATAACGTCCCCAGTATCTAGTGTCACGGATGTATCCAAGATCTTCTCCTTTCGCCTTGTTGTTCCATCACGGCCTAATCCCCAGTTATCCACGATGTTAATTTTCTCAGCTATAAACTTTTTTGCTATGAAATGACCTTCATCTACAATGACTTGAACTGTTGACGGGTTTGGTAATTCTGATTTTGTAATATTTTCTTCAAATAAGTGTTTTGCTACAGTTTGAATTACAGGCGAAACTTTCTCTACAGCCACTTCCAGGCCCGACAGCTCCATGACACACAGACGAACATGTTCGGAATAAGATCCATCAGTATTCTTAAGCTTAAGATTTTCCTCTGTGGAGATCTGCGTGAGCTGTTCTTCTAGATTGTTTATCGTATCATCTTGGGTGTTAACAATTTCTTTCAATCTCTCGTCACATTCATTGCCACCATCATCATTCGCTAAACTTTTCTCAGATTTTTCATCACGATGTTTCAGTAATTCAGTTTTTAGATAGCTGTTCTTTTTTTGTAACGCAATCTTTTTACACTTTTCGGATTGATTTTCGATAACTAATGTGTGGTTTTCGACAAATAATTCACATATTTTGTCCTTTAGCTCTTTATTATCATTTGTGATATTTTTCACAACATCTTGCTGCTCACTAAACTTCGCCGACATCTTCACAAACTGTTTTCTTTGTTTGTTTGACACCCGTTGTGCCTCGCGTAATGTTTGGATATTTCTTTTTGATTTCTCCATCTCGTTTGTTTACATTTCGAATTGCATAGTGGCCGATCGATACGTTGGTTTAATTTTTCTAATTTTGCTTCAGTTTCCAGTATTTGTTTTTTCAGTTGTTGGTTGCGTTTCTCGGCTTTCGTATTTTCATAATGTATGAAGTTTGTTTCTTTTGTTAACCGTGTATCACATTCTTCATGCGTAGTACATGTTTGCGAACCAACACTTTTCTTTTGATTTGCATTTTCACTCTCGCAAGTTGTAGGACAGGCTGATGATTGCTCTGGAGTTGATGTATCAGTAGATTGATCATCTTTTAAATTCAAATTTAACTGCTCTAGGCATGTACGCTCATCATCATGATTACCGGTAACGCTAACAGAGGATTGTACTCCTAATTCGACCTTCGTTTTTTTTTTACTAGGTACTGCAAATTTCTGATCAAGTAACTCAGTCAAATTTTTAACACCTTTCACTTTTTTGCGACTACTTAATTTCTTTCTCTGTTCAAACAACCGAAGTAGTTTTGAGTGCACGGATGTAGAATTGGCATCATTGAAACGACTGTCTATCATTGAAAATATGTTCACAAGTTCAAACGAATTCAGACCATTCGTGTCTGCATAGTCTTTCAATTCAAGTGCAAGTCCATTCGACAAGTTTTCAATGTTTGGGAAACTTCTGGTCTCAATAGATTCTGTTGTTATATTCAGCGATTGAGAGAATGGCCCGGGAAACGTCATCATTGTTAGCGGTCTGTATCACGCATGTATCTGAAACATGTCGATGATAGAGTTGTATTAACTGATATCAAGGATGAGGTGTAAGGGAGGGGGGGGCAGGTGTGATAAGAGTTGTATTAACTGATATCAAGGATGAGGTGTAAGGGAGGGGGGGGGGGGCAGGTGCGATGTGCTCTCATAACTATAGAAACAGTGAGCATGTATACCCCGGCCGCCACTTGGACCGACAAACCTAGCCATTGGGCCCATCGGCAGCACGCAGAATGAAAATAATAATTAAAATATGGATGACCATGATGACGATAAATAAGCATGTGAAGTTTCAAATAAATCCTTCAAGCAGTTGCAGAGATATAAGGTACATGTACTTAACATTTTATGTTACTGATGCACGCACGGACGGAATTAAAAACATTATATACCCCTAGGCATACTTCTTAACTGGGGTATAATTAAAGTTATATTTCTAAAGAGGGTACATGTATCTCATTTCAAGCTACAATCTAACTTCTAAGTAAGTACTAAGTAGGATAAATTACCAGACGTAGAAAACCACATAAGACGGGCCAAAGAAACTGATGTTTATATGGGGATTGCTCATATTGGTCTCTATCTACTGTATGAACTGTATAAGCTAATTTCCATCTTAAATTGAAAGTCCAAAATAAAATTACAAATTTCTTTTTAAAATAAATTGTATAGAACTAGGTGAACATACAAGAAAACTCATTAAAATCAGTGAAAACAGACAACCATTACGTTAGATATCCATAAAATGTGCATATTTACTTGATAACCAACTGAAATATCACTAAATTAGCTTTCCGATAACGTCTATCGGAAAAGTGAAAAAAGGGCGAATCGGGTCGAGTGCGAAATTGTCCGAGAATGGCGAGATGCAAACATACTTTTTCACGTTTTTTTTGTCAATAAATGCGGAAATTCTGGTTGAAATCAATTGATAATGATGTAATAAACACTATATATTCTCGGCATCAAACGATTAAATCATATATCGTAGATTTCGTTGAAATTCTTGACTGAACAGTAAAGTTCGGACTGTGTCGGCGAACGGGACAAAAAAAAAGTTGGCGATCTCATTTTAAATGACGATTTTAACTGTATATAGCATAATATTTCTGGTGGAAAACATCAATAATATACATTTAAGATACTTACCATTCATTTACAACACATCTTGAAGAAACAACACGTTGTAGATCGTAATAATTTTAGATTTTCTTCCGTAGTATAGAGCGATCAGCTGGCGATTGTATTTAGAAATTTCCAAAATGGCGCCCGTCTCGGAATGGTCAGAATTTGTGCGGAGGGGTACAATACAAACTTAAATGCGAAGCTGAATAATAGGTTCTAAAATATAATTTTGGTAGCAGTTGAAAGATGAGACTTCGTAGTTTTCAAAAATATATGCATAATTGTGATAGGTTCATGTTTTGATGGGCCATGAAGACGTAACTTTGGGGATTATTTGCTCTGCGCAGGTCAGACCTATTTTCAATATGCAAATAGCAGTGTCTACGTCATTCAATTGCCTGTCAATCAGAGTTCATCTCATGAATATTCATGAGATTTAAACATCCCGGAAATCAACATAGAGCATGTGGGGGTCTATAAACTCGCTGCCAACTGGGCGAAAATTGGTCAGTGGAAGAAATTGATATAATCTCATGCTAATCCTGCAATTAAGTTAATACCTGATAAACATGTTGTTAATACATATTTGTGAAAATTATACTGTTTTGTAGATAATTTAATTAGCTTTAAAAGGATGCTTTTATTAATGTGAAATGTTAATAAATGTGCATTTAATCAACGATTTTGCACACATGGTGCTGAAAAATTAGCCAATTCCAGGAGATTATCTGATAAGCCATCTCCTAATCAGGGTTGCTAATCATACATAGAAAAACACCATTATTTTAAGCTATCTTAAAACGCAAATTTGGAAATACTACTTTGTTTTTATCTGTTATCTCCCTTGGATATTAAGTCACGCAAATTTCTATGGGAGCAGCCATTGTCGTGCTGCGCCTAAATGGCGAGTACGACCATTAAAATAGTGCCCTGTGCCAACTTATCCTATGGCGTTTTGGACTGTCTTGCTTTGTATCTAAAACTCTACATATACTATTCTCTATAGTTTTCACAGTTTATCAAGTCAAATTCTGGAACATACGAATCAAGACGTTTTGTGCATATGAATACAGCAGCTAATATGAAATAGGCACTACCAATGATGGGCGAAGTCATACCAGTTATCCGGGGGATCTGGACACCCCCCGCCCCCCCAAAAAAAAAGAAGAAAATCTACAATACTCAAATAGTTTGATGACTATTTTCGTGGGCTCGGTGTCAGGAAATCGCATCTGTGGCGATCTGCCATTTAAAAATTTCCCAACTTTACGATTTCGCGCTTGCGGAGGTCGGCATAGTGGCTATGCCGACTTGTAATTACAGACCCCCCCTGCAATTATTTCTGTATCCGCGCCTGCATTACCGAGTTGTTCTATAAATACAATAAATTCTATTCTATTCAAGAAGCGAAGGGTGACTACACAATGCTGTTTACAATGGTTTACAGGCGATAAACTTATGATTTCAATGTGAGAATAGAAGTTATAAGACTATTATACGTTTCTCCGGATAACTGATTGTCAATGTTAATTTGGGGCAATCTTACGACTGATGATCTGACCCAATTTTAAGCGAGAAAGATGGCACAGTTCGCTAAATAGTTTACATGAGCTGAGAAAGCAAGAACCGAGGATTGTACTGTGAAAAGTTTATGCCCGTAACTACTATGTTAAGAAAAATATTATAAAAACACTGCTAATTTTTATCCGATAATCTGGAGTACCCCTGTATAGTACATTAATAGCCTAGGGAGTTTCAAAAAGTACTGTAGAGAAAACGCATGGGTGGTAATTGGTTTGCACCATCACCGTATATTTCAATATTTGATGCAATTCAACAAAATAAATCTTTTGATGCGGACAACATTTTTAAACATGTAAATTAGACAAATATATTTAATTTTTTATTAGTTAAATTGTAATTTCTGTGGAACCTGCAATAGTGTGTATTTCTATTAACATATGGCATTACTTGTTCGTGCATAGCGAAAATATATAACAAAATTGTCTACGAAGTCTATGCTTACGTACAAAAAGATAAACGTCCCTGTCGTTTCGCGCCATATGTCAAAAGCATATTAGACGAACTTGATTGTGCTTATCTGAAAACTAAAACGTCGTCCCGTTGATATACGGACCAAGAACACGTCAAATCTTTACATTGATATGATGTTTGTCATTCACAATTATGCATATTATGATGTTATTGATTAATTACATTCAATGTGTCCGAAAGTACCGTAAATCGCACTGTCCATGCCTTACCTATCCAGAAGCGACCATCTGGTCCGTTTATTGGCGCAATGCGTTGCACCATCTCTCCATACTCCATCTCGTTCAAGACATTGATCAGTTCGCCCCCTTCGCTGTAATAAATTTATGAATACGTGGCCGTGACTAGAGAAATGGGGCTTATGTGTTTTGCGACCAGTGTACATCCAGATCAGCCTGTGCATCCGCACAGTCTGGTCATGATAGGCACTGCTCGCCAATGAAGCATACGTAATGCTTCTAACAATAAATACAGATTCTTATCAGGCTACAGGTATGTGCTATTTGATCAGGAGCTTCACTGATCACACATCACATAAGCCCTTTTTTTTCTCCAGTCACGGCCACATATATACCAAATGACGAGGTAAAATGACATACTAAGGACTGCAAGAGACGTACCCCACCCCTGCGTACGGGCCTAAATGTTAAGAAATTTTACTATATCGATTTATGAATTACAACTTACAGATTCGGTTCGTTACAAAGAGTACAACTATTTCGTGTTTTGTCACTTAAATCCACCCGGATTGTCAATTCAATTTCAAATGTATGCCTAAATAAACATTGAGATTGGAACGGCAAGCCCAACCATTTTCTCTGTCTACTTCTTTGTTCCGCCGATCTACATTAAAGTTACATGCCCACTCAGTAGGTACAAATTGTTCTTTATAGGAATTAAATAAGTATCAGGCTATTTTCATATGCAAATGAGGCATAATATTTTTTAATTAGTTTTACTAATTAAATGCGTCACCTGAACAAAATAATATTTTCGATAGATTATAAAGTATGATCATTGCACATCAAAAATAAATTGAGAGGATAAATAGTAATGTCCGTTAATATTTTAAGGAAACACGGTTATCACTCTTGATATCAGTGTGAACATTTACGTCTGGTATATAAATGTATAATAATCATGATAATGCAAATCAATACATTGGGTAATTATGGTGAATGAAAATGTCTCAAATGATGTCGCTGATATAAAGAACAGTGTGTACACACTGAGTGGGCATGTCTAAGAAAAATCAATTTAAATACATACATGTTTTACATCAATAACGAAATGTCGCTATCACTAAAATATTGTGATGAAATTCCATCAAATATTTATTTTATTGTGAACAAAATAAATAATTTCAGTTGGAAATTTAACGTGGGGCAAAATGAGCTGAAGAGTGACCAGTGTGTTCGGTTTAGAGAAATTCCGCTGTAAGTCAACTGTATGAGCACATTTTCATGCTTTTGCTGCGTGTTTCGTGAGTTGTAATCATGGAGCCCGTTTTACTATACTTCGTACGATTAAAATGTTCGTAAGTGCAAATTTAGGATCGTCTGGAAATTTCAATTGATGTATTTACATTTGTTGAACAGCCTATGCTTAATAAATGTAAATCCAATAATTGTTTACAAGAACAAATTGTTAATGTGACATTTACAGACAATCATAATTTTGCACTCACGAACATTTTAGTCGTACGAAGTTTAGTGAAACGGGCCCCTGAACGGGCACGTACAGAGGAACATCTCTCATCCGAACACCAAAAACATAAATCGATGGTCTAGTAACATAAGGTCGTAAGTGCTATGCTAAAGAATAGCACTTACGACCTTATGTAATTACTAGACCATCGATATGTGATCTCATTTTGATGGGATTCTTGGGTAACGCATCTTAGATAATAATGCATGCTCATGATTGCAAGAGACAGAAGTATGTCCCGGAATGGTCATGTGCATGATTTACAGTGGAACATCTCTAAACCGGACACCCTGGGGACTTCAAATGGTGTCCGGTCAAGAGAGGTTTCACTGTGATTAGAGACTTACACTTTACCCCGCCTCAATTGCGGAAAGTGAAAAAGAATAAGCTAAACAAAATCTTTACTATACGCGAGGGAGTAAAGAATTTTGTTTAGCTTATTGTGTTTCACTTATTAATGCTTTTAGGTATATTTAATGTATTTATAGACATCGGTCCGTTACTTATCTGTACCTATCTACTAAAAACTGTTTGTTCCTGGAGTCGTCACACTTACAGGTAACATATGTCCTGTGCGTCCTCGAAACTTCTTTTGACGTCGAAACGTTTGTAACACCTGCTCTCGTGTATACTCCAACCTAAGCAGAAATATTCCAGACACATGTATGGGATAAACTAGAGGACGTGATATGCATTATCTTTAGTATCGTTGGATGAAAAATAACCCCAACTTTCAAATTCCCATATATATGGCATAGTATTCTATGTGTAATAGATCAATATGAAATATCAAAATACCCATTCATGCAATTATCTGTGATATCTCAAAGTTTCATCTGTATACTTTTAATACTAGTATTCAGGGGCGGATACAGCATTTGGGGTACGGGGGGGGGGGTGGTGCTATTTTCGAGCTCCCCCCTCCCCCCGGAAATCTTTTGAAATCTAGATGTCCGGTATTGCACTTTCCTGTGTTTTACGGCATTTAAATTCGGACTCGAACTGGTGATAAATTGTGGACACCATATGACTTGTTCAAAGCAGTTTAGAGGTATTTTACCGTAACATGACCATGGGCACGAAAAGGTCAAGGTCATGTTAGTTTAAACAATATTTATTCGACAGTATATGGTACAATACAAGGTATACAATGACAGGGATATGAAAACAAGCGTGAAGCTTATTTGAATTCGTCTCCCACAAGGTGGATGTAAGACACGAATGTGGTACAAGATAGTTAAGTGCACATACAGGCGAATATACATGTTGAAATAGTCTAAGTGGAATAACTTTGTCTTACAATGGTGTACTTACATAATGAGATTGACAGTGTTTAAACCTTAGATTTATGACATGAGAATGCGTGTGGCTGTGCTTCAGAGATGGTCACCAAGCAAATGAGACAGGGACACTGGAGTGGGGGGTTAGATGGGGATTCGCCCATGCCTTTCCCAACCCTCACAATTTCCCTCTCACGTTCCGTGGACGGGGAGTCGCCCCCGAGCGGCGTAAATGGATAGTGCCCGGAAGTTGTCGTCTATTGTTAGGATGATACGTATGGTATATTTTGGTTGTCTATGTTGGAATGATATTATGATGCTAAAATCTATTTGTTGCTGTTATGTAGTTTTGGACACTTATAAACATTTTTTTATTTTGATCGAAAGTCAAGTGTTGGTTTCCGTTCAAAAGATTTTCAGTTGACGGAATACATGGAATATCAGTGAGGTACACTTGTCGTTGGTGTTGATATTGTCTGCATGATGTGAGAAAGTGACTGACAGTCTCTGGGGCGCCACATGTACAGAGAGGTGAGTCTATTATTGATTTTCTGTAGAGATCGTAATTTAGGGAACTGCAAGACATTCGTAATCGAGCGTGTAGGATTTGGTCTTTTCGGGTACCCACGTTAAACAGAGGGGATGATTTAGATGTATCTTTGTTAAGTCTGTATTTGAAGCTGGATATTGTTGGGGCGTATCTGGTAGATTCTGGTAGACTGTTCCAGTCTCTGATAGTGGATGGGAGGAAGGAATTGGTATATTGCTGGGTGCGACCATATAGTAACGGTATATTGTTTACATTTCTAAGGGCGTAACGCTGTTGTGTTTCGGTAGGTATAAGTGTTGTTAAATATATTGGTGTTAGGCCATTCTTCATTTTGTAGAGTTGTACGAGCTTGTGTTTTTTTCGGCGTAATGAGAGAGTTTCCCATTTAAGATCTCTATAAAGGTTGTCAATGCTGCAAAGTTTTGTTGCACCTGTTACAATGCGTGCTGCCTCGGTTTGTATAGCATCGAGGTCATTTTTTAGATAGTTTGTACAGTTGTCCCAAACAATGTTTCCATATTCGAGTAGTGGGCGGATGGTTATGATATAAAGGCGTTCAATGCTTGTTCTAGTTAATGTGAATTTGAGCGATCTTAGAATTCCTATCCTCTGCCAAGCTTTCTCTAAAGTAACTTGAAATGTGTGCTGTCCATTTTCCATCGTCAGAGAACGTTAAACCTAAGTGTTTGTGCTCGGTTACAGTGTTTATTACAGTATTGTTCATATACAGATCAGGATGATAGAGCTTATTTTGTTTTTTCGAAAATATCATGGACTCGGTTTTTGATGGATTAATAATACTAACCAGTTTTGTGACCATTGGTGCACTGTGTTAAGATCGGCATTTAGTTGTGTTGCGGATTCTGATGGGTCGTCTACAATGATGTATAAGCTTGTATCGTCTGCAAATAGTCGAATTTTAGAGTTGATAGTTTGAACTATATCGTTAATGTAGATAAGAAAGAGCAAAGGGCCCAAAATGGATCCTTGGGGAACTCCGGCGGTTACATTAGACCATTCGGAAGATGCGTTTAAGTGTACTACTCGCTGTTTTCTATCTGCTAGGTACGATTTAAACCAGGAAATAAGGTTCCCGGTCATGTTAATGGTAGTATGCGTGTGTTCCAAATGCTTACATGTATCAAGTGTCCAAATATTGAAGCAATATACTATGTAATATTAAAGTTTATGATGATGAAGAAACTTGTACAAACTTTTTAACGCAAACAAAATGGTTAAGTGTTTCCCAAAAAATGTGAAGGACTAAACGGTCGAGATCATGTTAATGGGGGTATGAGTGTGTTACAAATGTTCACATGTATCAAGTAATATTAAAGGTATAAGACGATGAAGAAACTGCTACAAACTGTTTGACGTTTTGAGTGTTTCTGCAACAAAATGAAAGTCAAAAAGGTCAAGATCGTGTTAATGGCGGCATGAGTGTATTCCAAATGCTCACATGTATCAGGTGTCCAAATATTGAAGCAATCCGTCAAGTATTATTAAAGTTATATGATGATGAATAAACTTATACAAACTTTTTGACGCAAACAAATGGTCATGTGTTTCTGCAAAAAATGTGAAGGTAAAAAAGGTCAAGGTCATATTATTGGCGGTATGTGTGTGTTCCATCTGCTCACATGTATCAAGTGTACAACTTTTGAAACAATCCGTAAAGAAATATTATTGTTGTATGATGATGAAGAAACTTGTACAATTGTTTTACGTACAAAACTGGCGAAGTGTTTCCACATCCATGTGAAGGTCACAAATGTTAAGGTCGTTAAGGGGCATACGTGTGTTCCAAATTATACCTATTTATTAAGTATAGTTTCTGAGATATGACCATTTGAAAGTTGGGGTGAAATTTGTTTATCTACCCGATACAAGTTAGATGCTGTATTATAATTAAATCTGGCAGTATGTCACATTTAAGGGAGCGGAAAACGTACCTTGGGACATTTGAATTTGCGACAAGTCATGTAATTTTCCACCTAAACAGATGTATGATATTTGACGAAACGTTTAGAGTAAATGTGGAACATAATGCCGCATTTGTTCTGAAAATTCCGTCAACTTTCAACGTCATTTAAGAAATATATATAGAGGATATTCATATTTTTGCAACGAATATGACATATATGTTCATCGAGTGGTGTGAAATGTCCATATATGGGAATATGGACATTTCACACCACGATATGAACATATATGTCATATTCGTTGCACAAATACGAATATTCTATTCATTATATACCGCTCCATGGAAATTAGCATTTTTTAAACTGTATACTGCAATGAATGTGTATATGCAGCCTATTTCCGCTGTTTTCTTTTTAAATACAGACTATGAATATAGATAGCGGAAGTAGTCGTATTCTCACCGGAAGTTGTTTATTTAATCCATGAGAACATATGACTTTTATTTACATCGTATAACTATGTATTTCATGAGTAGATATATAATACATTGATTTTATTCCACTACGCTTTTGAAATACCGGATTTATTTCCCGACACATCCGATAAAGACATTCTGGTGAAGCACGAGTTTCTTTGTCGGATTTACAGATGTCAAGGGAAATAAATCCGGTATTTCAAAATGGTAGTGGAATAAATTGTATATTACATGCTCTTCGAAAAATGTGAAATTGGATCTTAGACCAGCTTATAACGTTGTTTGACGTTAGCGTATGAAATGTTTCTTCGCCGAAATGACGTCAAACGTGACGTCAATTACGTCTCGCGAACGTCTCTAGAGGAGGACATATTAAAGCCCTCCAGAATCATGGTAAATCAATGGGCAGCATGTCACATCACCTTTTTATCACCTTTTTTTAGGTGCAAACTCACATGGCTTGTATCATTTGTGGCAATCCTAGACCCTGGTCAATAGTCACACTTCCACTGTTGCGCTGTCTAATTTTGTTGATCTGGGGCTATGCTGGTCGCATCATTCATAATATATCGTTATCAACTGGCGACCCGTGTAATAATCAGACACGCCATGCGATTTTGTACATTCGGACATCTGCGTAATTTCATTAAAAAGATCTACATTTACAATATTTACAATATTTGTCATAAATAAAGTAAAAAGTTGACAAGATTTTCAGATTATAATTCCGCATGTACTCTGAAAACTGTGTCAACTTTTGATGCCATTTACGAAAAAATATTTGTAAATTTTGTAAACGTTTTTCATGGCGCGTCTCATAAATTATACTGATTATATTACGTCCTAAGGACCGACCCCTTTAGTAGTATAGACAAGGCTGGGTCTGGGCCACCCATGATAAACAGGGTTCTGGGTCACTTCACCCTTAGGGGCCCGCCGAACCCCCCCATGACGCCCCCCCCGCCCCCCCCCCATCCTACTTCTGCAGATGGGGAGCACATTGCTCCTTCGAGCGCCTGCTCCTTCGGTCACCTTGCTCAAACGACTATTTAGAGGGATGTACTAGTACGATATACCTCAATCATATGCATGCCAGAATTAATAGTTACAACCTCTGTGCGTGGATGAAGATGGCGAAGCAGATATCTGCGGAAAGTCCTGCGCCTACGAGTACTGCAAGATCCACAGAAATAAAATAAAACGCAGCCGCCCGCTTGCCCATCAATGTCGCAGTTGTGGTAAGGGCCTCCAGGGCGCCCTTCCCGTCTATGAGACCCTCAGGTTTGAGGGGCTGGGTATTTGCGTGTAAAACTCTCTAGGAAGACACAGGCTGCCAAGAAGCAATTCCGAGTTGTAATGGACGAGTTGTTACGGTCTCAAACGCCTATTTCGAGGCAAGGCATCACAGGGTATATGACGGCCTATCATGACTACTATGGATGCATAAATCGAAGAGATACTTGCGGAAATGCATGCACTCACGCCTATCCACGATGTTGTAAAAAACATCATGGATGAACCCATTCACTATCAGCTTTTAAATGGGTGCTTTGCATTGCAGAGCTGTGCGCCGGCATTTGCTGCGTGTCGTTCCAACGAGCCGCGTGCTCCCGATCCTTCGGATCGGCAGGGGCAGGTGCTCGCGCTTGCGCAACAAAAGTTCGAAGACCGACAACAAGTCCAAGGCCAAGTCCAAGGCCAATCCCAAGGCCAAGACCAAGGCCAAGACCAAGCCCAATACAAATACCACGCCCAAGCCCACGCCCAAGTACAAGCCCAATCCCCATCCCCATCCCAATCGTCCCATGCAGTGTTTGGTCTGCCCACCTGCGGCTATTGCTGCAAGGTGTTGGCGCCTCCTGTTCGCCGCAGCCGCGTCCGTCGCATCGGGAGCCGCGGGCACCGCATCGGGAACCAGCATCTGATTAAGCACGTTGTCAATGTTCATCGTTATTCGGACATAGAACGCACCAATATTCTGACTCGGATAACCGTGAGGCGCTCCGCACCCAAATAAATCGGATCAGCGAAACAATCTCGCGTGTCCTGCATGAGGACACGAAACACGGTGAGCGTCTTCGCAGGCTGTTCAGAGAGCAGGGCGTCACAATAGTAAGCATCCTCATAGCGCTCGGCATGACTATATCGACCCTAGTCGCAAACTCACGGGTGGCGGTGCCGTCGTCCCGCCAGCGGTTCCCACTCCAAAGCCAGGTGTAGTGGCAAAGGAGTGAATTAGGAAGCATTTAAAGGCCCTGTGCAGCCTTCTAGCTAGGTTAGCTGGAAAAACTGCCGGCGCACTTCCATGTATTATCGGAGGGCTTGCGTTCTTTCTGCTCTCCATCTTGTCAAAAACAGCAGGGTGGCTCGCAGAAAACATTTGATCGCTGGTATGTTGCTATTCGCCACACGAGAGTGTCTGGGATCGTTCAAAGAAAACAAGCGCGATTAGCTCGATAGCGACACAGGCGACAACAATCCCCAGATTCGTGGGCCGGGTACGACAGTCGGAACGACAGTCGGTACGGCCGGCCGGACGCCGGGGGCAAAATCATTCTGCCCTCCGCCCGAGACTGGCG
Source organism: Conchocele bisecta (assembly GCA_029237695.1). NCBI lineage: Eukaryota > Metazoa > Mollusca > Bivalvia > Lucinida > Thyasiridae > Conchocele > Conchocele bisecta. The sequence goes on along the minus strand of CM055265.1, from coordinate 27,052,921 downwards.
GGATAATCGCTATGCTGACGTTCTGATTTTGGCCGAGCTGAGCCGGGCGGTAGCCACAACGATGTGATTGATATAGCCCTGTGTTTGCTGCGCAAGCGCGCGAAGGTCCATGTCGCTGGGTGCCATGTACAGACGGGTTCTAAATACAAAATAGACTGAGGGTAAATCGACTGAGGAGCTTATGGTTTTCGCGACGTCCACAATGAGCTGCTTTTGGTCATCGAAAGCTCTGCCTGTTCCTAGGATGCTCGTGCCCGTCGGGCTTTGTGTCATGAGGGGTGCCCATACATATGTTCTGATGCTGTCATTCAGCCGCTCGACGCTGAGCTTGGTGAATCGAGTCGTCCAATATAAAACTCTTTCAGGCATCCGAAATGTCGACATTGTGCTTTAAAGCGTTGTGCAGGTTGAAGAAGGAAGTTCTTCAGCCATCCATGGTCGAGACGGTATTTTCCGCTCGGCTTCCAAAACATGCTGAAAGATCCCAGCCCCGTTACCGTGGTCGATCTGCTGCTGAAAATCCGAATTGGGGTCTATGGCGAACCCGGCGCAGATACTCTCATAAGTCCGGCGGTCGTAGGGGTTTGCCTGCCAGTCGAACTTCTCATCCTGTGCTAGTTGCGCTTTAATCTCGGTAAGGATACGCCGCGTTTGATTGCACGAAACACGAAACAACGCCCTATATAGAGGATCCCCTGCGGTAAGGTGCTGACACACACGCCACAACCAGTCTGGCAATCCTACAGGAGCTGAGGGCCATGTTGTTCAACTTCGGATTGCCCGTGAGCGGCGGGTTGGCATAGCCCTTGGTTATGTCTAGAAACAACTCCGAGAATGCCCCCGAAGAATTGACAACGACGGTGATGTCGGACAGGTTCAGTTTGTTTCTGCACTTAGTGTTCTCCGGTAGCGTAGCCTGCAGCGGCATTTATAGCGAACGCCTTGTCGACCATTATTATATCTCGTAGAGAGAAATATGTTTGCTACGCTCACTAATGTTCAAAACGGCACCACGCTTCTGGAGAAACCGATCGACAACGGATACGGGGAGCGACGCGTCGGACTTCGGTCGATCACGTTCACGGTCGGCTGGCGAAATGTTGAATACGACATACGGATACGAGAAGCAGGGTCGCCCAGTGGACGTGATGCTCCCGAACGTGCTTTGGAATTGGCGTGCCCTCCAGACGTTCGTTGCCGACGAGATTAACGGCCGAGCAATATAGAAGGCAACCGGGCTTGCGACACTGACCGTCGAGCCATCCGATCAGGTAACAATCTCTCCGGCGTTGGCGGTGCGGCTTGGGTTTACAAAACATTGAGCAGCTGAATACCACATATAACGCATTAGACGGGCCCCCAGCACCCTCCTAATGGTCGTGCACTCCAGCGACTGCTTCTACGGGGAGACCCTGACCTTGGACTTTCCCGAGCTGAAAAGCTTAGAGTCGGGGCACGTCCACGAATTGGAGATATCCGTCCGATATGATAGTGGGCGAGTATTGGACAATCACGACTTCCCGATTTCAGTTGTTCTTGAAATTATATCGAAATGAGTATGTATGGCCCTGGCTCCCGCGACGCGGACTCGTACAGCAAGGATAGGGCGGCAATGGGAATGGGAGGGTAGCGCAGGCCATCCTAGAGGCGGCTACGGCGCTTGCACACATGCAGCGATTGCAAGCTCTAAAGTCCGTCATAACAGTTTGGGCGGAGGAGCTGGGTGTACTGCGCGAGTGGGACCACGAACCGTCAGCAACATATATACGGGATACACCATGGCGGTTCTGCGAATGTCAGTCTGCTCTGTCAACTTTAAGGGCCATGCAACTGCCGAAGTTCGTGTGAACCCTGCGCTGAACGGGGTAGATCAGAAATATGGCGTCACCAGGAATGCGGGGCAGAGGTCAGGATTTACGATATTCGACGACAAACCAATTAAAGTTCCCACCGGGAGTGTTATTAACAAAGATCGCCGACCAATCGAGCTCCTCCACCGTGGTGAAATTATTAATCGAACTGGACGTATGATGAATGCCGAAAAACTGTATCCTGAGCTGCCTGACCTGAACTCTTTTAGGATACAACAGCATGAAGAAGACACACGGACAGGTCATGCAAAATGAATATAGGCGGGCAGTCAATGTCGTCGAGGGGGTGAACACAACGCTAGCCTAAGCTTCCGTTGTGAGCGGGTGTGTCTTTATTCTTAACAGTCGTTGCTGGGCCGATTACGGTGGCATTGAGTGCGTTCGCAGCAGGGGCAGGCCTGCTTTGTATGACGAGCTGACTGGTGGACCGCAAGCACGACCAAATAGTAGTTCTTGCGAGGTCGAAGAAAAACAGTATCGACGTTATCGTGTCGAAAGCAATAACCAACAACGATATATCAGATAGTGAGTTCAAACTGGTCGTCGAAGAGATGGCCAGGTACCAGGAGTTAAATGTTGTGATCCGGTCCACGGCCCATCCGTAGGTTTTGGGAGATGACGACGTAAAGTAAAAGAAGGAAGGACCCTCCTCGCCCGACTTGGGACGTGATATGCTTGCTCTCGTGTCTGCCAGTCGGGACGACGGGGGAGGTCCCGCCGCCATACTGTCCGAGCGCCAGATCCTTCACATCTCCATTGGCGCCACCTTACGAAGACTAAAAACTTTCGGGTGGGGTGCTGCTCGCAAGTCCATTCGCCCCCCCCCCCTGCTATATATTCTCTTCTTTACGCGTTCTATACTATTAAACGTTACGTATCTTAGCTTTGTAAAGCACATGCTTCCACCCAGACCAACAACAAGAACAATGAAATTTATAAACAATGGTAGCCGATTCAATTTTTCGCTACCCAGGTAATGGATATTAATAGATACTGAATTTACATACATGCATATTTATATACATGGAAAACCCCTTTAATAACTATACACATACCGTCAGAACATTGTTAAGGGATGTCATGTGACTGGTATCTCATGAAAATTCATAAAGGAAAAAGGTCCAGATTTACAGCCGTTTTATTTCGGTCAAATTTCGTGTGTGAAGTGTGAAATTGGCAAATTTTAAGTTAAGAAAATTAAATACCTGTGGAACTATATGTGCAAAAAAAGGCGGGCCCCTGAGGGTGAAGTGGCCCATCACCCTGTTTATCATGGGTGGCCCAGACCCAGCCCTGTCTATACTACTCCTTTGTCACCAGATGACCCACACACATTCACGTACCAGCTGGACAGTAAACTGTTAGCGTTCCCAGAGTCTCTTCCTGGGCTATTTGCGACGAGACCTGCAAATATATAAATATATAATGAGTTTGTTTGCATAAAATGGGCTGTCAGTTGTATCTTTCTTATGGCCCCATGTAAAGTCTATGGAAACAAGGAAAACAACTCATTTTCAGAATAGAACAAGAGTGCCGAAGGTCACAATGTACGCCCGTCGAGGCAAGGCCAGTGAACAAAGGGAGATACGTCACTGAAAATTAAAAATGAGTCCGAAAATTAAAAATGGTCGCCACGGGGAGTAAGTCATCGGAATTTTTTTGAAAACCAATAGCCTTCTTCATGGTGCAGCGATAAACATGTATACCGAATTTGGTTACGATCGGTGGTGTAAAACTTGAGTTATTGCGTGGACAAGGATACAGAGTGCGAAAAATAAAAATGGCCGCCAAGGGGAGATAAGTGATCGGATTGTTTTGAAAATTAATAGGCTTCTTCGTCTTGTCGTGATAAACATGTATGCCGCATTTGGTTACAATCCGTCAAGTGGAATTCTAGTTATTGCGTGGACAAGCTGTGCCCACACGTCCCGTTTTTTTCAAACGGGCGTATAAAAAGGGGTATAACTCCGGATGCATCGGTGGAACAGCAAAAAGAAGTTTAGGCATCACGGGACGGATGCAAATAGGCAAAATTGACTGCTTTTCTGAGGGCGGCGGGTGACTTATAAAGATCACCGCCTCTCAGAATCAGTTAAGGAGGCTCTTGCGCCAACTATTGAAACATACTCGCAAATGAAGTACAAATCGCGCGCCACAATACAAATACAGTACCTGTATCAGATGTGTTTAATTAATGTTTTAAGAGTTACCCCACCCACCTATATTTGGCCAGAAATGAAAACATGAGGCACAGAGACTTTGCTATGTCTTGTTCTATCACTTGTAACACCACACCATTTCCTGAAAATTATTCCAAAGCGGGGTCATAACCACCTCAAATTTTCGCTACAAATGCCAGAAAAAATACCTTAATTTCTGACGCGAAACCGTACCGGCGAGACAGCATAGCATGCGCCATTTTCCAAGATGTCAAAATCAACCGGAGCTAACATTCAGTTTCGTAGTATTATGAAATTCTCTGAAAAATACACCTAGTCAAGCCTCCCAAAGTCAAGAACTATTCATAAACCTATTTTTCTTGATACACTGGTGTAACTTGCAGAGTGAATAGTGAAGTATATAGAAAATCGTCACCCCCTTTTTGAACCTAGCCGCGCACTGTCCCGTGAGACTTTAAGTTACGCACTCCGGCACTTAAGTCAGCCGCAATAGCTCAGTGGTAGAGCAGCACTCCGGCACTTAAGTCAGCCGCAATAGCTCAGTGGTAGAGCATCGGACTACGGATCGAAAGGTCCCGAGTTCCAATCCTGACACTGCCCGATTCGGCGTGTCCTTGTGCAAGACATATTCGTGATAGCCTAGTCCTATCGGATGGGGACTTGAATAGTCGGTCTCGACATGCAAGGTCATCGAGCCAGTGCCGTCGTTAAATCAAAGCATTTACTTAATGGTTGGGATGTATACTGAGTATGAAGAGAATCAACCAAAAACGGTCGAAGTAGTTTGCCGGACAAGGAAAAATAAATATGTTCCGAGTCGAAAAGGGGCATAACTACGGATGGATCGGTGGGACAGCGAACATTCTTACGTTACGCACTCATTGACTTGATGGTTGGGATGTATACCGAGTATGAAGAGAATCAGCCAAAAACTGTAGAAGTAGTCAGCCGGACAAGGAAAATTGTCTACTGACAGACGGACAGACAGACAGACAGACGGACGATGGCCTATATATGCCCGACAACTATCGTTGCGGTGGCGTACTAATGTTTCGTTCACTATGACTGCCGAATCAAATAATATGCAGTTGTGACTGGAGAAATGGGAGTTATGGGTTTTATTAACAGTGTACATGTAGCTCCTTTGTTTGTACATAGTGGATATTCCTGCAGCAGGATAAAGATTAGCTATGTTATCTACGGCTAAAATTTGACCCATTCAAAAAATGTGAGCAACCGGAGTGCATATTTTATACCTTTAAACAAATAATCGTTGATGTAGAACTTAGTCTAGTAAATTGCCAAAAATAATAGAACAGGGAAATCATGTTCCTATAGAAGCCATCTCTTGTTGTTGTTCAACATTCAACATAACGAAATGAAGCTTTCAAATTTACAAGATATACATCTAAATGTCAGATAAACATCTTGATGCGGTACAATAACCAATTTCTCCATGTGTATATCCTTTATTAATAATGTATTGATATAGCTTTGACAGTTTTATATCGCTAACTTATCAAACACGCCGGATAACCTATTGCAAAAATCACTCTTCCATGTGTTACATTAAAGAGATGGGGTTAAATTGCTACCCTCGCGAGAGGTATGGAGCGGGGTCGCAATTTTGTTTCCAGATAAAGATCTATGCTGTTTGTTAGAAACATGCCATGTGTTTCACTGACTGAATGGCGATCAGTCCAGATCCAGACCAGACTGCGCGGATGCGCAGGCTGATCTAGATCTCCACTGGTCGCAAACGCAATGCGACATTTCTCAGTCACAGCCATATACATACATATGCAATATGTTCATTCTTCAACGGTTTATTACAAGCTATAATTGATCATTTGATTCATTTCGACTTCAGTAAACAATAATGTGCCAACCCTATTTGTATACTTAAATGTACATGCCCACTCAGTAGGCACACCATGTTCTTCATATCGGAGACATCATATGGGACATTTTGTGGCAAAATAAACATTAATTCACCATTACCCCATGTATTGATTGTCATTATTATGCATTTGATATCAGACTTAAATTTCCACACTGATATCAGGGGCGATAATCGTGTTTCCTTAATATGTTAACGGACATTACTGTTTATTATCTATATTTATGTTTTGATGTGCAATGATTATACTTTATAATCTGTCGAAAATGTTTTTCAGGTGATGCACTTAATTAGTATAAATATTTAACAACAGCTGTCAGAAGACAACGAAGCTCGCTTGTTGGCAGCCTTCACTCAAACTTGGCACAATTGCATAAAAAAACATGAATATTATATATAATTGACCTTGGGTTAAGGGTCGTGCGGTGGACCTTGACATTGGTGTCAGTGGTACAAGGTGGGTCGTGGGTTTGCTATAGCGTAATATAGCATATTAAGATGAATGCATGCATGAAATATCAATGCGCTCCCTGAAAACAGAAGTAAAACAAAATTTAACCCAACGTTAAGTTTATGAACGAACTAACTTTCTACAGCATGATAGCTATTCACATGAGGAATGAATGTATGAATGTGCTAAGTTTGTGACCTTGGGGAAAGGGGTGGGGTGGGGGGGGGGTGATGGATTTGCTGTAGCACAATAGAGGATCATCAGATGAATGCATGTATGAAATACCAAAGCGTTCCCTGTAAAGAAACAGAAGTTAAACAACATTTACCCCAACGTTAAGTTTATGAACATGCTAAGTTTCTGACTTTGACCTTGGGGTAAGGGTTGGATGGTGGGTTGTGGATTTTTCTACAGCATGAAATAGAGGTCATCTGAGGAATGCATGTATGAAATATCAAGGTGTTCCATGAAAGGAAACAGATGTTATAAGACATTTGGGGTGGGCGTTGGGTCATGGATTCGCTATAGCACGATAGAGTTTCATCAAATGAATGCATGTATGAAATATAAAGGCGTTCCATGAAAGGAAACAGATGTTATAAGACATTTACCCAAAAGTTAAGTTTATGAATGTGCTAAGTTTGTGACCTTGACCCTGGGGTAAGGGGTGGGCGGTGGGCGGTGGGTCATGAATTTGCTACAGCACGATAGAGTATCTTCAGATGAATGCATGTATGAAATATGAAGGCGTTCCCAGTAAAGAAACAGAAGTTATAAAAAGACATTTACTCCAACGTTAAGTTTATGATGTTGATCTTGGGGAAAGGGGTGTGGGGGGGGGGGGGGGGTGTCATGGATTTGCTGTAGCACAATAGAGGATCATCAGATGAATGCATGTATGAAATATCAAAGCGTTCCCTGTAAATAAACAGAAGTTACACAACATTTACCCCAACGTTAAGTTTATGAACATGCTAAGTTTGTGACCTTGACCTTGGGGTAAGGGTTGGGTGGTGGGTTGTGGATTTGCTACAGCATGGTAAAGGGTCATCTGAGAAATGCATGTATGAAATATCAAGGCGTTCCATGAAAGGAAACAGATGTTATAAGACATTTACCCCAAAGTTAAGTTTATGAATGTGCTAAGTTTGTGACCTTGCCCCTTGGGTAAGGGGTGGCCCGTGGGTCATGAATTTGCTATAACACTATAGGGTATCATCAGATGAATGCATGTATGAAATATCAAGGCGTTCCATGAAAGGAAACAGATGGGTAAGGGGTGGCCGGTGGGTCATGAATTTGCTATAACACGATAGAGTATCATCAGATGAATCCATGTATGAAATATGAAGGCGTTCCCTGTAAATAAACAGAAGTCACACAACATTTACCCGTGACGATTGGATTGGTTGCACATTAATACATAACAATTCATTACAGTTACTTAGGGGTGAAAGGGTTTAGTTAATGTTATGCAGCATACATATGCTGTATGTATTACATGTACATTTTAATAGTCATTCTTTTGATTAGAAACTAATGTGTATCATTAATTTAAAAATAGTACCCCCGGGTCATGGATTATCTCCCCCTTTTCGACTTAGAATTTGACAATTTTGCCCTGTAAGTCATAAGAATTTTAAACCGTACTTATGTACTAGCTACACACCTGAAACTTGGTATGCAGCTTCCTTATGATGAGTAGATGCGCAAAGTTTATTTCGATTTTTGATTCGACCCCGGGCTCATGGATTATCTCCCCCGTTTAGACTTAAAATTTGGCAATTTTGCCTTGTAACTCGTAAAACGTTTAAACCGTAATAGCTACAGACCTGAAACGTGGTATGTAGCTTCCGTATGATCAGTAGATGCGCACAGTTTATTTTCAGTTTTGATTTGACCCCCAGGTCATGGATTATCTCCCCCTTTTTGACCTAGAATTAGGCAATTTTGTCTTGTAAGTCGTAAAACGTAATAGCCGTAATAGCTACAAACCTGAAAATTGGTATGTAGCTTCGTTATAATGAGTAGATGCCCAAGGTTTATTTTGACTTTTGATCCGATCCCAAGTCATGGATTATCTCCCCTTTTGGACTTTTGCCTCGTTTATTATCAAAGTGGTATGTGGGGGCATCCGTGTTCTATGAACACATTTTCTAGTTTATCTTCACATTTTTGCGGAAACACTTAGCCATTTATTTTGCGTCAACAAGTTTATACAAGTTTCTTCATCATCGTATAACATTAATGTTACTTCATGGATTGCTTCAAAATATTTGGACACTTGATACATGTCATCATTCGGATCTCCCTCATGTTGTCATTAACATGACCTGGACCTTTTTTATCTTCACATGTTTACGGAAACATTTAGCCATTTTTTTGGCGTGAACAAGTGTGTACACGTTTCTTCATCATCGTATAACATTAATGTTACTTGATGGATTGCTTCAATGTTTGGACAATTGATACATGTAAGCAATTGGAACACACCCATGAACTTGACCATTTTGTACCTTCACATATTTGCATTTTCTTTTCAGCATATTGTTTTTGAAAGGTGTCCGTATCCAAACATGTAAAAAAAGTGCCAATCGAAAATGTTGTCATTAAGGCTGGTTTTCACAGAGCGCGGCCCATATACATGTCGTAAGCCCCATGTCCCCAGTCACAGCCACAAATCTAGATCCTTGATAGTGATAATAAACGAGATCGTGCGAACACGCGGATGGGGCTCTTTGTAAGACCCAGCTTCAAGGTGCATGATCACGTGATTACAACAACAACAACGTCGCCCACGCCAAAGTAAGTATTATCTGATATTTTCCTTACTATGCAAAGGATTTTGATGAAATATGGCGCAGCAAACGCATCTTCATGAGCTGCATTTGGTGGTACAGGGAGTTCGGCACAGACTTATGTCGTTTTTGCGAAGAATCGATTTCCGTGTCGATAGACCATTTACATAGAATAACACAGCTACGGCTGAGTCTCCATATATCACCAAATTCGTTGGTAAAATGGAAGAGTTTCTCTCGGACGATTACAATATATCAGCACTCGTACTCAGCCCTTGACACGGTCTGACATACTGGCACAATGCGGTATGAGAATGAACTAGCTAGGTTAAATTAACCGTCTCATAACCTTCTAAATTTAAAGTACACATGTCGACTGCATTGCAACCAATTTTCTGTGCCCATATGCCCGTGTTTGGAAGGTCTGCGAGCCAATTACTACCCTTAAATGTAAGATAGCGAACTAATATAATTCAGTTGTGAAATAAATAAAGAAAATATTTGCAATTTTCCATCAGTAAAATGGTGTATATTCAGAATACAACCACATGTGGAAGACACGGACATGTGACATAAAAAAAATCCCATTGAAAACATCTTCTTTAACCCGATCACCGCCAAATATACATGTATACACAAGGCAGGTCGCATGCTAATTTTGTCCTATTCCATTACTCATACAATATGGGCATTGTTTCAAAATCTTAAAAGCAATGACAGGTTGTGATAAGACGGGTATTTACTTATCCAACAGAGGAAGTAATCATTTATTTTTCCCGAAATGCATTATTTCATATAGAACTAACCCAGCAAACACAAGACGTCGGTACGACGTCAGATATAAGTCGGATCCAGGTCGCTATGTCGGTGACTTAAATCCTACGTCAGTGTGACGTCTGAACACCGACGTATGCGCGATGTCTGGCTACGACGTCGATTCGACGTTGTATGGTCGTCGTAGTTCGTCGTGACATAAACACAACGTCCGCACGATGTCCGAAACCTGACGTCTCTCCGATGTCTAGTTACGACGTCGGTTCGACGTTGTATGGTCGTCGTAGTTCGTCGTAACATAAACACAACGTTCAAACGATGTCCGCAACCCGACGTCTACTCGATGTCTGATTACGATGTTGTCTTGACGTTGTAGGGTCGTCGTCGTAGTTGGCCGTGACATAAATACAACGTCCCTACCAAGTCCGGAACCCGACGTTTAACTTATGTCTGGTTACGACGTAATACTGACGTTGAATTGTTGTCGAAGACCGTTGTGACATAAACACGAATATATTTTATATTCGACGGCACTAATCATGTATTTAATTTATACCACATACTAAACTTCATTGTTTGAATGTGCGTATCGTCATGTTTTGACGTCATTCCCTCGTCACACGTCACCGATCTAGCAAAATGGCGGCGTCCACAATTTTGTTTGCGATGAGCTTCAATATTGGCTGGCTTTTAGACTCCACTGTTGTCATAATAAGCATGTCCGTGTCGTTGGTTACATCGCATATACTGTAAAAATGGACAATATTCAGCTGAATCGACAGCGATTTCGATTAAAAAATTCTCCGCCATCTTGAATTTGCTGTTGAGACTGACCAATCAAAGGTCGCGATTAGGGATCAAAGGTGAAAAAAATAAAGGCAAGAAAAAAGGCACTTCATGTATATTAGACTACTTCTGGTATATTAGGTTACTTCAGATATAAACAGCATTTATTCAACCCCCTTTATTATGCTACATGGAGCAATGGTTGTTGTATAAATAAACACAATGATGCCCGAACCCCGGTCTACACGATGTCTGCTTACGACGTACCGACGTTGTATGATTGTTTATATCAGAGACCTCATCTGAGACATTTTCTGGCAAAATAAACATTCATTCACCATTACCTCACGCATTGATTGGCATTATTATACATTTTATATCAGACGTAAATTTCCACACTGATATCAGGGGCGATAACCGTGTTTCCTTAAAATGTTAACGGACATTACTATATATTCTCTGTATTTATTTTTTGTTGTGCAAATATCATACTTTATAATATGTCGAAAATATTATTTTCTCAGGTGACGCACTTAATTAGTATAAATATTTAAAACATATCATGCCTCATTTGCATATGAAAATAGCCTGATACCACGCGAGTCACTATCAGTAAAACAAAAATTACTGCTAAATGATTATTTATGTTCGCCAACACGTTAAGCTGGTGAACACTGGTCGCAACGGATCATGGCACATTGCTTGGAGTGGTGGAACAAGACGCAACATGAGCATATGTTGTAATGGTCATTTATTATGAAATGACTGGAATCATTCAAACATGATCCATACAAACGTACTAACATGTTTGTATCCACCACGAAGGTGGGGAAAGAATAAAGGCAGGGTGGGAGGGTGGGATTTTGTCAACTGCTTCCAATAACAGACAGAGCGAGACTGACGTAATCCCATCGAGGACCCAAATATAAACAGCTGCCGTTAAATGTATGGGTGTTCCGACATAAATTTGGTTGCGAGTTGCAACTTCATTATGTTCGCTAACACGTTAAGCTGGTGAACACTGGTCGCAACGGATCATGGCACATTGCTTGGAGTGGTGGTAACAAGACGAAACATGAGCATATGTTTGTATGGTCATTTATTATGAAATGACTGGAATCATTCAAACATGATCCATACAAACGTACTAACATGTTTTGTATCCACCACGAAGGTGGGGAAAGAATAAAGGCCACAAGTTGGCATGTATAAACAGGACAACCCCCCACCCAATGCGAAAGGATCAGATGCGACCAGCTAGTCATCAGACATAATGTAAAATAAATTGAACGCAGCCATTTAGCTGTACGCAACACAAAACCACACACAAACAACCCCAACTGGGATAATATACCATTTATATGTCAGCTGTGTTGTAAACTATAGCGCAGCCATTAAGCTGCACACCCGATCATACGTCATACACGATACTAACCATAATTCATATCTCTATGTGATTAAACATTCATGGCGAAATAAGTATAATACCGAACAATTTAAGCGCAGCCATATAGCTGTACGACAGAAAAAAAAAATACAGTCATTATACAAGCGTTCCGCCACACAATTATGTACATGCACACAAAGACGCGTATACACACAAAGATTGGAAGCTCTCTACATAAGCCATTAATCAACTAGAAACACCCGGTCCGGTGAAAGTTCTCCGCTAACTAGTCGTTGGATTATAAAGTTTAAGTTATAAAAGAACTATGATATTATAGAAAATATATATTGAATGGGATAACACTAATGAAAAGTTTATATTATCGATAGTTTTACCGACAATCCGCATTTATGTTAGCATGGTAGAGCAATTTGACATACACTGACTAGTGTATTAAGCTGGCGAGAGCACACCGGGTTTTGCGAGATTTCGCGAGGCTTCATAACATTGTGTGTATACATCTCTGATGTACAATATAACAGCATTATATCAAAACATGTACTGTGCATTCGTGATATACAATGTAGCACATTCATGGTGAAATATTAAAGCATAATACTGAACAATTTAATCGCAGCCATATAGCTGTACGACATAAAATTACAGTCATTAGACAAGCGTTCCGCAGCCATGAAGCTGTACGGAGCGCATACTACATATTATGTTCGCGAAATCACTTTTACCCACAATCGTCTTAGAGCAGACCTAATCTGAACTCGTAGCAATTAACACTTTGGGAAAAGTACATGTAACGGCAAGACTATGTATAAACGTGTCATTCTCTCACTCAACATGTGGCAGCACCTCTCAAAATTGAGACATTCGTATGTACGAGTGTAGTGCGCTAGATTTCCAGCGACCCATCTTTTGGATTACTAGTTCCGGAATTCCAGTGGCAGCTGCCGAGGTCGCCGCACCTATCCGAAAACTATGCCCTTTGTACAATGCAGTGTCGCAACCGATGAATGAGACAGCATCGTGTAAAATTTTAGAGGTATACGACGTTGTCACGGGCGTTTTGTCCCTGAATTGAAACAGCGGTCCATCCGTGTGAGTTATTAACTGCATGTACTGTTTCATGTAACGGACGGGACACGTGGATATGTCTGGAGAAGCATTGAGACATAGTGTAACCGGATCTGTACTAGATTTGTGCTTATAATGTCTCAACACAATCTGCATTGTGCTGGGCACCGCGCATGCGTTATTCGGTATAAAGCTTACATCGGATAATTGTATCACAATGGATCTTTGCGCAATGGATCTTCGAAGACACTGTATTAATAATATCGACCACGGCTGCATTATCTGAGTAAAACATGATCTTATGATTTGCAAGCTTGTTTCCCCACACTTCTACCGCCAACACGATGGGTAGCAATTCCTTAACCGTGATAGATTCATGTCTGAGAGATTCTGGACAAGATCCGACAAACCATTGTGACCCTAAAATGGCTGCAAACCCCCATGAACGCCCGCGGCATCCGTATACAATTTTATGTATTCCGAATCTACCCAGCGCCGATGGAGAAAAACATTTTTTCCGTTGAATTTAGAGACGAATATCAGCCAAGCCAGAATGTCGGCCCTAGCTTCATTGTTTAAGCGGGTGTGATGGTGTTTTTTTTTCAATCCTATTGTTAACTGAATCAGCCGTCTTAAAAATGCTCGACCGGGCACGACTACTGAACATGCAAAGTTAAGAAGACCAATCAGTGATTGAATTTCCTGTAATGTAGCCTTATTTTTAGTTCGGAAATTCGTTAAGGCCTGCTTAATTTTTTCCACTTTGTCGCTTGGAAGACGAACCTCCATTCGGGTTGTGTCTACTTCATAACCATATACCGTTATGGTCGTGGTAGGATTTACCGTTTTTGAGTGCTTAATCGGTATACCTAAATTTCCACATAACGCCACGAAGTTGACTAAATCTGTTTGACACTCTTTTGAACCGGGTTTGTTGACAAACACAAAATCGTCGATTACATGTGATACACCCCTTGCGCCGAACTTATGTTCCATAATCCATTGCAATGCCTTGCTAAGCGTTTCAAATATTGAACATGAAGATGAACATCCCATCGGTAAACACTTGTCATAGTAGTATTTCCCATCCCAAGTAAAGCCAAGGAGTTCATAATCTCCTGGTGTAAGGGGGATAATCCTGTATGCATTTTCTATGTCCGATTTTGCAACCAAGCAATTCCGACCAAATCGTTGTACTAGGCTAATTACTGAATCGATCGAATCGTACTGAACAGTGCATGAACTTTTTGGTATATGCGCATTGACAGAATCCTCGTCTCCATGAGACAAGTCATGTATAATCCTAAATGTACCCGGATCCTTTTTAGGGATCAGGCCAATTGGTGAGCACCTTAATGCAGAAAATGGTGGTGTGTCAAATGGACCAGCAATGCATCCCTTTTTTAATTCTTTGGCAAGCTTTGCTTGTACGATAGCTTTGTTTTTTAGCGCTGATGCGTGATTACTTGAAAAAAACTAGATGGGGGTTCTGGGCGTGGGCCTGTGTAGTCGATAGAAAACCCATTTGTAAAACCATGAACTAAAAATTGTGACAATGTTTTGTCATACCCTTGTAACATTCGTGAAAAGTGGCTCAACGTGTACAGGCGTTGGGAGTTTGGAATAGTTACTTGGTGTATTGCATTCACTATTGCCTCGTACATGAACCGACGCTGTGTTTCCCGTTACATTTACAACACGTGTGCTTATATTTGCATGCATCTCCCTGTTTGCATTTTCCGGCGACACAGTAAGACCAGCAAAAACCTTTTGGGAACCGCTGAGGTTTACTGCCGCGAAAAGACTGGTTGTTACGGTTAGTGTTCGCATTTAACCTAAATTTTATGCCTCGCGTGACGCATTGTTGAAAGAGCGCATTTGGCAAAGATTTCCAGGTAACTTTACCTTGACTGAGCAACATTCGAAAAGACTCGTCATAATATCGGAATGCTTCGGGACCGTGTTCCCTCGGTATTAGACGAACTCGATTTTCGTAACTCAATAGATCGAGATGCGAATCTGGGAATTTCTGCACATAAACGTATGCAAATATCGTGAAGGCTTCGCATCATTGTAACAGCGTGAGAGGATTCTTGTGGGTTTGTTGTCGTGAGAGATTGACAACCTTCTGATCAGTGGCATTACTAACGGTAATTATATACATTCATCTTGGTCTAATCGAAGCAAATCTCGAAAATCAATAGCTTCCATATGCCAAATCTTGGTCTTAACTTTGTCCGGAACCGCGTAATCCAAAGGCAAAGACTCGCCGGCATCCAAAATCTGCTCATGTTGGAGCGGCCGCTGTGTACTGTAATTACCAGTGTTGTGTAGTCTCCAGATAACACCGAATTAAGGATTCCGCACACGTCGTTTTGGCCGGAAATTGAAGTCTCGGGTTCCGGCGCGGCATCTATCTATCTATCTCTATATTTTGCTTGACCCCCGAGAGGATTATTAGCAGTTGCGCGTACGGACGAACAGAAAAATAATATAAAAGACACAGTAAAGTAAGGTAACAGGAATTGTATAGGTTTAAGAGTTAAAATAGTCAAAGTAGGTAAAAGAAGGTTAAAAATTGATATGGGTGGGACAATCACATCTGGTCGGTTGCTAGGTCCCGCTGAATGTTCAGTGCCATCCGTAGCCACCGTAGGTGCCATAATAAGTCCCCTTGTTTGCATCTGGTTTATCATTTCTGCGGCTAATGCCGACATGTCTATAGTTTCAGATTGTTTTGCAAGGGGTTCGTTAATTGTCTCCCCCTTTCGACGTTTATTTTGGGCAGGTGCTTTCCCGGATCCGGGCTGTGGCTTTCTCTTCGGCATTCTGAAATTGATAGCAAGCCAAGAGCAAGAACATGTACCATACAATGTTCTATAGCCTACCATGATAAGCAACACACTAAGCCGGGCATCATTTTTCCAGTGTAATACTAGCTGGATGGCAAGCCAACAGCCAATGGCACTAAAGTGTGCACTATTGCTCAATGTGCATATAATGAATTTGCATCAGAGCAACACGGACAACCAATGGGGTACGAGACCACCAAAATCGGCCAATACACGGCACCTCGTAGTGTGCACAAAATAGGCCGAAACAGATACATGCACTGATCAGGAGTATATCAAACACATAAATCGATCCTCGAGATCCACTGGCCATGATGACCACCATTTGATTTATATTTACTTTTGCATCACAGCCAGTTGATCATAATACAGTAAATGTGTGTGATATCATTTAAAAGCAGGTCCTGTTAAGGATTTAGCCAGTTTGGAATATAAGCCAAATAAGTATATACATGTATATACGAGTCCACATGGCATGTCAATACAATTGGCAGATGGTTTAATACTAGTAATATCACTTAGCAATTTAGACAAGCAATATCACTTGACAATATATACAGTGGTGCAACATGACAACATTAGACAGTGTGCAAATATTAATTTATATGTTTATCCTACTGGAAATCCCATAGGGCCGCCAAAACAACTCCATACAGTAATTTGAGGAACCAAGGCAGCCAAAGAATGGATGCACTTTCTCAAATCACAGTGCAATGCAATTAAAAAACCGTGTGCATATATGACGATGCAAAATTATGTCCAGCAATTCAGTGTAAACCAAGCATTAATTAATTCAGAGATGTACAGGCATATGCTGCAGTATAGTTTATTATAAATCACCGAATTAATTTATAATAAGGTAGCAGCACCTACATTCCACAAACCCCTGGTTCAAATCATCCGAGATATACCCAGATGTATTGCTAATCCATGGGCCCGTGGAAAACACCATGTGGTGGTGCACATGTCCGCGGTCCATATTTTCAACCAGTAATAAACACTCATATACCTGCGTGTGAATTTACGTGGTCCCGGCCTGTTCCCTTCCTTAGTACATGGTTAAGCACGGCGTACTTGATACTTCGGCAAAATTTCCGCTGGCCCACCTCGTTGAGATGAACGTTATCTCGCAATAGGAAATATATGTCCGGGTTATAAAACCCACGGTGTCTCCACACAAACACGTTGTTGACAACTTTCACCTTTTCCGCTAGAATGCGATTGACAACTCTCACTTTTTCGTTAAAAACGAGACCAGTCCGCGGTAACAGCTGTCCGATTATTACCACAGGTGGAAGACTCGGACCTATGACACCAAAAATATGCCTATTAAACAAAATACCAGTACCCCACCCACTTGGTCTCGTACATTACCATCTTCTATTTATAGAAGGTGGGTATGAATATGGCAATTATAGAAAGAGCCCTCTTGTTTCCGATTCGCACAAACACAATAAACATCGATTAAATGTATGAAATAATGTCTCTGGCAATCGATAAAGGTATTAGGTGTGTGAATATACTCACTTCAAATCGCTTTTTCAAGTATTTATTGAGTTATTCGCGTTTTGATTACCCCATCCAAAGCGAAAGTTGCGTGTACGAAAGAATCTCATACAGAATCGGAGGCCGTCCGGCGTGGATTATCGGTCATATTTGACCAATAACTGATCGCCAGCTCAAACTAAAGTGGTGCACGATGACCATATACATTAGCAACTCCAACCATACAAAGTTCGTCCAATTGTGATCGTTCACCGATCTAAAAAACACTTTTTTGTCTAATTTCGTTCATTATCTGGAACTGGGTCAATGCACCATCTTCCATAATACAACAGGAAGCGTGTATGTAAAGAACATCTCTGATTGGCTAAATCTAAACTGTATGACGTCATTCAACCTATTTCGGGATTGCGGAAGACATAATCTGATAGTACGCGAATCATGAATGAAAGTAGAAAAAAGGTGTTTTTTAGATCGGTGAACGATCACAATTTGCCTCCTTAAAATGTTAACGGACATTACTATATATTCTCTGTATTTATTTTTTGATGTGCAATGATCATACCTTATAATCTGTCGAAAATATTATTTTGTCAGGTGACGCATTTAATTAGTATAAATAATTAAAAAATACCATACCTCATTTGCATATGAAAATAGCCTGATACCACCGCGCGTCACTATCAGTAAAATAAATATTAGTAAATGATTATATCTGTATAGCGGGATCTCGTAATGTTTAGAACTGGTGGAATAGTGACACAAATATACACTTATTTAATTCTTATAAAAAACATGTTGTGCCTACTGAGTGGGCATGTACCTTTAACTAAGAGAACATACATTATGTATTGTAATCTGAGGTTGTAGTGTCTGATACATATGCATTTGTTATGCAGTGAATAACATAAGTCTCAACACTTCTCTCTGTATACATCGATTCATCCAGACCTGAATAAGATTTGTAGGTGATTTGTCGGGCGAACGTGACTGTGTAAATTAAAGGTACATGCCCACTCAATAGACACAAAATGTACTTTATAGGAATTAAATAAGTGTATAATTGTCTCACTATTCCACCAGTTCTAAACATTTCGAGTGCCCGTTTTACAGATATAATAATTTAGCAATATTTATTTTACTGATAATGACGCGCGGTGGTACATATATCAGGCTATTGTCATACACAAATGAGGCATGATATTTTATAATTAATTATACTAATTAAATGTGTAACCTGAAAAAAATAATATTTTCGACAGATTATAAAGTATGATCACAGGGCCTATATGTCATGAATGCTATATACTATTTACATTCATTCTTAAGGCGTCGGCATATTTGCGCGCCGATAATGTCACGTGATTCGTACGTCGTTGTCGTGTTGTCCAACTTTGTGGCGTGTATGAATTTCATTCGCCCACATGCGTCATGTGATGTATCTCTTGGTATGTTTGTCTGCCGTGCTGTGACGTCCTAGATTGTGTGAATGCTGATTGGCTGTGTGCGTGCATCCGAACAAAACATGTCCTGCGCAAGCGCTGCGTACATGAGCCCAGACCGGTCATTCCTTGCCGAGACATCATAGCTATCACAACGTATAAATAAGTAATCATTTCATTTACATGAATAGTTACAACAGTTTATACACTTGGTAAGTGAGCGCCTGTTAGCTCCGGTATTGAATTGTTTCATGCCTTTTCAGCGTTACATAGTTATGCAACGGATACCTGTGGGATCCGCCGGTCTGCTAACGGGTCACACTGTTCGTTTTGCTATTTCCCATAATCATACTTGGGTGGTCGGTCTGTTATTGTCTCGCTGTACTCTTATCCCCACATGTTGTGTTCATTCATATGTCGTACCAGTCCGTGTATTGTAAATTGTACTTTTGTCATGCATGTTTCCCGGTCCATGAAATAACCCGACCTGTCTGTTAGCCGTGCACCGAGACTACTTTATCAGAATCTAATCTATTTGCTAGACGTACTCTGCACCCGCCCGTCCGTTGATACGAGGCCTTTATGCTTTCAGGTCGCCCTAAAATTAGATATATTCAGTCAATGAATAAACTGCCCAGACACGGACCGAAACCCACTGTGTGGATTGTTATTGAAAACCCACAACTATGATAATGGCGCCCAACGATGATCGAGTGTCTACTTGGGTGGCTGAGTGACGAGGTCAACATTATTTTCTAACATTCCTCCTGGATTCACAGACAAACGAGTACCCCAGATCGGAATAAATTAGAAATACAACATAACAGGGCCCTGTCGATAAACAATGTGTGTTGACTTCCTATATTGTGCACAATCGCGACGCGTTTGTTTTGTCGTGAATACACGCACCGTTGTGTATTGTACCCGGCTTGTCCAGGCATATGATGGATTCGCACGTGCTACACTAAGCGAATAGTGTATCGTAGATGATTGATCGTACATGTACTACGCGGATGTAAACATTGCAACGCGAGTGTGACATTGTTTAGAACAGCGACATGGTTTAGTGACGTGACGCGAATAAATATTCGGAACTTATGAATGTACGCGAAACGTGGTAAGCTGACGTGAGACTGTATCGTGGTTTATACTTGATTTTGACGAGAGTTATGCATATGTACGTTGGAAAACATGTCTGTTACTTATGCGATCTATGCCAATGTATATGTGAAGCGTATACATGGGCTATGTAGCGTGAGTGACCGATCGCGTATTTTTAGCATGCATTAGCAGACGCTAATGTGAGCTTGGGAGTTACCGCTTTCGTTCGTGATTGTCCGGTTTTGTTCACACTTTTGTACCAAGCTAGCCGTTTAGTAAGGTGATTTGACTGACTGTTCATGCGAAATTTATTTTGATTTTTCTTTTGCTGAAATTTAGTGAATTTGAATTGACTTTATTTGAATAGTGTACACTCCTTTGTGATTATTTTTCATTTAGACATATTTCAGTTATATTTTTTTGTGAATATGAAGTGAGCGATTCGGTTCATTAGAACTATATTACTGCAAAATTATAATACATATGTGGTTAATTAGTTTGCCCAGCGTGCATTTGTTGACAATCGGATGATGACATACTGTTGCTGATAGACAGCCAGACACACACAATTCAGTGCATACACTATATATACAGGTGTTACATTTTCTGTGAAGTATAAACAATTTAACCTTGTTGTATTTGCTTGCGTCGTGCTAATTAGGGATTATTCACATGTTGACACAATCCAGCTACAGTGGGTAGACGCATGCACACACATAGGTTCAAATTGCAACAGCTGCTGTTTTTTTCACACGGTATAATACCTGCACATAGACACTGCATTTTGCATTGCAGTTAGCGCGCGTTCTCTGTATGTGTGACGTATGTATGCGAGTGTATGTTACATGTCATTTTGTGTAAGATATTTTCATGTTTTATGTTCTGTGTTAAATGTTAAATGTTCTATGTGATTGGAGACTGAGATAAACTGAAGTAAGCTACAATCAGGCAACGTGGATTGATTTTCAATTGTGAACACTGAATATAAAATTAATTCTGATCTGTTTATGGTTTTGCTTGCTACTGGGAATAACACTTAGACAATTTTCGATATTTTTTTTCGAAATTGTTCGTTTACATTGGTTGTTTTTTTCTAATTTACATTGATTTTTTTTTCTAATTCTCACTTATTATAGGAATTAAATTGAATTTCTGACACGTTTACTTACAGCTTAATATAATAGTTTAAATTAATCGTTTACAACAAGTGTTTATTTTCTTCAGATTTTCTGTGGACACATTCCAGTACCATTGGTGATTGTACATGTGTATACATTTATACATATGTGATTATATTTCAGTTGATCTGTGAAGTGAAAATATTTGGCAACTACACTGTAAAGTGAATTATGTTACTTCCGTTATGGTGCAAATAATTGCAACTGAGTAGTAGTATAGGAGGGCAGAAGTGACACTCATTTGGGTTTATAATATTAGGTATGTTATTCAACTTTAAGTAAGTTCCACTTTACTATACCTACTATATATAGACAACAATACTATACATATATATCGAATAGGGACAGCTATTTGACTGACACAGATTGTCGGGAAAAAAAATATATAAAAATAATACAAAAAAATACTTTGACAATTTATTGACAATTTACTGAAACATATTGTGTTTGACTTAACCATGGCTTCCGGTGGGGAAGAGTTGGGTAAACCCGACTATGACTTGATGCTAAAGGCATTGAGAAACGAGGGCACATATGTTGTGTTAACTCACGAGGAGTATGATATGTTGAAACGGCCTACTACTTCAACCCCTAAGGTGACATTGGCTGAGAAACTTAGTGCATCATTGCCATCAGTTAAGCCTCAACCAAGGTTTCACATCCCTGGTAGTAATGCAACTATAGGGGTAGCAGAACATGACACACACCATATGTCACAAGGCCAGTTAGGGATACATATTCATTCTCCCACACAAGCCAGTCCCAGATTTCAGTTTCCCAGTACTGACATGGCAATGCAAGGGATGTTGCAACCTGCACACACACCTATACATGCATATGCAAATCCAACCACCACCGCAATCGAATCTGAATGTGACTTCTATGCCTGCAACTCAGTTGCATAACATAAAGATCCCACAATTCTCTGGGGATGAACCGGCACAGAAAGGTGATGTCACATACGAGGTGTGGCGATTTGAGTTACGGTGTCTTATGCAAGACAGTCAAGTGATTGAACCTGTATTACTCCAGGCCATTCGTAAATCACTTAGAGGCACTGCCAGACAAATGCTAATTCCTCTCGGGGAATCTGCATCCAGTTCTCAGATTCTTGAGAAACTGGATGGGTTATTTGGGAATGTGTCTAGCAATGAGGCTGTTATGCAGAGATTTTACACCACTGTACAAGGGGATAATGAATCTGTCACTGCATTTGGTTGTAGACTTGAGTCAATTCTGCAGTTGGCAATTGACAATGTACACATGAGCCTTCAAGCAAAGAATGATATGTTGAGGTCTAAATTTTGGACAAGTCTCAAGAGTGAGAGACTGAAAAATCAGACGAGACATAGATATGACTCACTGAAAAGCTTTGATGCTTTGCTTAGGGAGATTAGGGTCGTGGACATTGAGCTCACAGCAACAGATGCATTGGCACACACTCCCAATTATACAAAGTAAAAACATGCGCAACACCACACTGTACAGTTAGATACACCCGACCAGTCAACGAAGATTGACAAAATGTCAGAACAGATGACACAGTTGATGGAAAAGTTAAAGACAATGGAGAAAAAGATTGAATTATACGAAAACAATCATTGTTCTTCATCGCCTGATAACATATCCAGTACTGCCACTTCTGACACAAGGGGTCGTGGTCGTGATTATTATCGTGGTGCTCCGGGTACCAGGGGCTATCGCGGTAGAGGTAGGGGTTACTATGGGGGTTCCGGACGCGGGATGTCCCAGAGTAACCGAGATGGGCAAAGTAGAACAGAGCAAGGGCCAAAAGATCAACCTCTCCTATTGTAGGGCAAATAGGAGATGATGTTGTGACATTGGATGCTCAATCCAGCCCTATCAACAACGGGAAATTGTACGATCGACTTGTTGGGTCATCAAACGAAGCTCAGATTGTTTTCTGTGGTGAAAACACTAACGCATTGGTAGCCAGTGGGTCTATGAATACTTGTATATCAGAATGTTTTTATAACAGCTTAGACCCATTGCCCCGATTGAAGAGCATTGATGATTTCGATCTCAAAGTACATGGTGCAGGTGGTAATGTTCTGCCATATTTAGGTTACATAGTCAGAAATCAGTTTACCATTCCTGACTCCAACGGAGACAGATGTAGTTGATTATTTTCCGGTGTTAGTCACACCAGACACTGACTATAATCGGAAGGTCCCAGTTTTAGTGGGGACGAATGTGATTCGTTTCTATGGTGACCGAGACAACCATGTTGTTGATGAATCAACTGATATACCCAAAGCTTGGAAAACAGCTTTTGACGCAATGAGTGCTAGTAATTCTTTGTTAGTAAGAAGTACTAACAAGCATGCTTTTACGATAGGCCCAGGTGAACTGACAACCATACATGGCCTCGTACGGAAGCATGGCAGTGTGACCACTGCCATTACAGAGCACACTGATACGTCACAAGCGGGTAGTTTGGCAATTTGTCCCAGGCTTGTTTCACTTGGGGAGGCACATGGTACTACTGTCCGTGTCCCAGTCAGGGTATGCAATTTATCGGCCAGTCCAATAAAGATTCGCACAAGGTCCAATTTGTGTCGCCTAAACGAGGTCAAGGTCATAGACTCGTTAGAGTCAGGCCCAGCACAAACTAAGTCGGTGCAAACCAACACCACTACACACGACACAGTCAGTAACGAGGTGCAGGATACAGACTTTAGTTTGTGTGATCTGGGAGTCAAGATTAGTGAAGAGAATCTCTCCACTGACCAAATCTCACAAACTAAACAGTTGTTAATGAAGTGGGAAGGCATATTCTCGAGATCGTTCACTGATTTAGGTAACACCGATTTGGTGAAACATGCAATACGTCTAGTGGACGATACACCAATTAAGGCGCCATATAGGCATATCCCACCAGGCATGTTTGAAGAGGTACGCCAGCATCTCAAAGATATGATAGACGCTGGTGCAATACAACACTCTAAGAGTCCATACTCTTCGAATGTTGTATTGGTCAGGAAGAAAGATGGATCGTTGAGGTTTTGTCTGGACTTTAGAAGATTGAACAATACAACTGTGAAAGATGCTTACAGTCTTCCTAGAGTCGATGACACAATGAACACCCTCATAGGCTCCAAATATTTCAGTAAGCTGGACTTGCGTTCAGGTTACTGGCAAGTGGAAATGAGGGAACAGGACAAGGAAAAGACAGCATTTTCGGTTGGCCCATTGGGTTTTTATGAGTGCAACAGAATGGCTTTTGGGCTTACAAACGCACCAGCCACCTTCCAAAGACTCATGGAAACCTGTATGGGTGAACTGAACTTGCGAGAATGTCTTATATTCCTTGACGATATTTTGATTTTTTCAAATACATTCGAGGAGCACTTAGATCGTCTGTAACGTGTGTTTGAAAGGCTTCACCAGCATAATTTAAAGCTCAAACCCTCAAAATGCGAGTTCTTTCAGACCCATGTGAAGTACTTAGGGCACATAGTTTCGGAGGACGGAATTCACACTGATCCCGAAAAAATATCGGCATTGACTACTTGGCCAGAACCCAAAACAATAAAGGAACTTCGATCATTCCTTGGGTTCACGGGTTATTATCGCAGGTTTGTACAGGGTTACGCGAAAATAGCCAAACCTCTCAATGACTTGTTAGTAGGTCATCCAACCAACAAGGCGGCCAGAGCATCCAAGAAACGGAGAACCCCGTGGGTTTGGGGTGATGAACAACGTAAGGCATTTCAGTCACTCATACACTGTCTCACATCACCACCTGTTCTTGCTTATGCTGATTTTGGTAAACCATTCATAGTTAACACTGACGCTTCCGGAGAGGGGCTGGGTGCAGTGCTCTATCAGGTACAGGAAGGTAAGGAGAGAGTTATAGCCTATGCGAGCCGTGGGTTGAGGCCGAGCGAGCGTAACTATCCAGCTCATAAGTTGGAATTTCTTTGTCTGAAGTGGGCATTGTCGGATAAATTTCACGACTATCTATATGGCAATGACTTTGAGGTACGTACAGACTATAATCCCCTTACATACGTCACAAAATCGGCGAAGTTAGATGCTACCAGCCACCGATGGTTATCTTCTTTGTCAAACTATAACTTTAGTTTGACGTACAGGTCTGGTAAGTTAAACCAGGATGCTGATGGGCTATCACGACGTCCTCAGCCAGGGGAGACGAAGGAGATGTTCAGAGACGTCGTAAAAGCTGTGTGCAACGCGGCACTGGTAAGTAAGTCAGCCATGCCATTAGTAGAGAGTCTAGTGGTATCGGATGCAGCGTCGCTGGAAGCTCTTGCAGACCAGAAGGTAAGTGCGTCCAACTTTGCAGACGTTTGCTAGGATGTGGCCCAGTCTGACGATGAGACGTTGGCAAGAGTAATCCATTTACTTACTAGGGGCGTTCGACTGAAAGCAGAAGAACTACACAATGAACCCGTAGAGGTAAGAAAATATCTCCGGGAGTGGAAGAAACTGACCATACAAGGTAAGATTCTTTACAAATCGATAGAGATCGACGGCAATCCGGTAACGCAGTTAGTTTTGCCTGTCGCATATCGTGCATTTGCATTGAAGGGCCTGCACGATGATATAGGTCACCAGGGCCGAGACCGGACCCTATGGCTGGTAAGACAGAGGTTTTATTGGCCCGGGTTGGAGAACGATGTCACCACGAAGGTCGCTCAATGTGGTAGGTGTATCCGCCGGAAGAAGTACCCTACACCGAGTGCTGAGCTGGTAAACATTCAGAGCAGTCGACCAATGGAACTCGTATGTATTGATTTCCTTTCACTAGAGAGGTCGAAGGGTGGTTCTGAGGATATCTTGGTTATAACGGATCATTTTACAAGATATGCTCAAGCCATTCCTACGCGTAATCAGACTGCGCATACTACAGCGAGGGTTCTCTATGAGAATTTCATCTGCCATTACGGTTTCCAGCACGTCTTCATAGCGACCAGGGTAGAAATTTTGAAAGCCGGCTGATTATGGAGCTCTGCAGCATTGCACATGTGGATAAATCACGTACAACACCATATCATCCCCATGGGCAACGGGCAGGTAGAGCGCTTTAATCAGACACTTTTGAAGATGTTAGGAACACTAGAGGATTATCAGAAAACGGATTGGAAATCCTATGTTGCTCCGCTAGTCCATGCATACAATGCTACCCGTAATGACACGACTGGATTTTCACCACACTCACATGTTCGGATGGCATCCCAGACTTGCAGTTGACGCATATCTTGGCATAGAAGGTAAGTATGAGTCCGGCATTAGTCATGAGAACTATGCTCAAAAGTTGAGGAAGAGGATGGACTTTGCGTACGAAGTTGCCAGTAAGGAGGCACAGAAGCAGTCGGCGCGATACAAAGGACAGTACGACAGCAAAGTAAGAAACTCTACTCTTGATGTGGGGGACAGGGTTTTGGTGAGAAACGTGGGGTTACGCGGTAAAAACAAACTTGCTGACAAGTGGGAGCATGATCCGTACATTGTTAGAGAAATTCCTAACAATGAGGTACCGGTTTACCGTGTGAGGAAGGAATCTGGAAAGGGCCCCGTTGGTACACTTCATCGTAACCTGTTGCTACCTTTCATGTCCATTCCTTGTTCCGATATTAATCCTCCAACAGGGAGAACAAGGTCAGGAAATCACCATCGTGATTGTGATCAGTTGAACACGACACATCACGTGGGTTCAATGTCCGAGTCTGAGACAGGGTCATCAGATGAATCAGAGTCGTTGACGGGAAACAAATATGTAATACCCGCTCGACGAAACAGATACACTAGAAGTAGAGCTTCCGCAGTATCCCAGTGTTAATGTAGCAGGGAGGGCTCGTTCTAGCCGCAGTGGCGAGTCGCAACGCGATGTAGATCGGAATTTGTCGTGGCGAACTGGTGAAACTATATACGTCCCCAGTGAAAGCAGAAAGTCAATTTCTACTCTCAGTATACCGAATTCCGAACCACTACAAAGTAGTGGTAGATTATCGCTGAACACCGGTGCGTCCCTAAACAGGTCTAGTACAGCTAGCACATTATTAACACGTACACAAAGCATCCCTCACGAAAGTGTTAGCATGACAGCCGATAACACGTCAATCGGCCAAAGTGTTAATTCCCCCGAACCTGTTCCGGTGGCCACACAGTCGCCACTTCCGCAACAGACACGACCTACAAGGGTTCGGAAACCTCCTGACAGGTACGGGGAATGGGCAATGCAACACCTAGCTTTTAATGACGGAGGAGAGGTTTATATATAACAGTGTACAGGGTGTAAAGGTTCGACGTACATGATACATACTGATTTACAGATATGTACAGTGATTGGTCCATAATTATATAGCCATATAGTTATATCAAATAACCGCAACTGTATAGAAACTTATTGTATAATTATATAGATAATGATATTATATGATGTGACTTTTGTAGAGAGTTGAACGGGGTAGTTGTATACGTAAGTACATACGGCATTTCACATTGCATGTATGGTATACTTTAGAGCAGAGTACACTGTATGTTTGCATTCGGGTAGTAGTGGTGATAAGATAACGTAAGATATATAGTGAATGGTGCTGTAGAGTTTACATATCAATTGTATTCAATTACATTTGTATAACAAGAATGGAACGCACTAATGACTGTATCAAGTTACAGGTACACTAATCTTTATCTAGGTACCACCACGGAGGATACATGCTGTGACTGATACAACGAATCCGGATATCCCATTGATTTTATTTCCTGTACATGTTGATTGTCTTTATATTTGAATATATTGTATAATTATGCATATATAGCTTCATGCAAATATGAATGCCGGAGACATTCTCTCTTGGAGGGGGAGTATGTCACAGGGCCTATATCTCAATAATGCTATACTACTATTTACATTCATTCTTAAGGCGTCGGCATATTTGCGCGCCGATAATGTCACGTGATTCGTACGTCGTTGTCGTGTTGTCCAACTTTGTGGCGTGTATGAATTTCATTCGCCCACATGCGTCATGTGATGTATCTCTTGGTATGTTTGTCTGCCGTGCTGTGACGTCCTAGATTGTGTGAATGCTGATTGGCTGTGTGCGTGCATCCGAACAAAACATGTCCTGCGCAAGCGCTGCGTACATGAGCCCAGACCGGTCATTCCTTGCCGAGACATCATAGCTATCACAACGTATAAATAAGTAATCATTTCATTTACATGAATAGTTACAACAGTTTATACACTTGGTAAGTGAGCGCCTGTTAGCTCCGGTATTGAATTGTTTCATGCCTTTTCAGCGTACATAGTTATGCAACGGATACCTGTGGGATCCGCCGGTCTGCTAACGGGTCACACTGTTCGTTTTGCTATTTCCCATAATCATACTTGGGTGGTCGGTCTGTTATTGTCTCGCTGTACTCTTATCCCCACATGTTGTGTTCATTCATATGTCGTACCAGTCCGTGTATTGTAAATTGTACTTTTGTCATGCATGTTTCCCGGTCCATGAAATAACCGACCTGTCTGTTAGCCGTGCACCGAGACTACTTTATCAGAATCTAATCTATTTGCTAGACGTACTCTGCACCCGCCCGTCCGTTGATACGAGGCCTTTATGCTTTCAGGTCGCCCTAAAATTAGATATATTCAGTCAATGAATAAACTGCCCAGACACGGACCGAAACCCACTGTGTGGATTGTTATTGAAAACCCACAACTATGATAATTGCACATCAACAAAGAAATGCAGAGAATAAATATTAATGTCCGTTAACATTTTAAGGAAACACGGTTATCGCCCCTGATATCAGTGTGGAAATTTACGTCTGATATACAATGTATAATAATGTCAATCAATGCGTGGGGTAATCGTGAATGTTTATTTTTTCAGACAATGTCTCAGATGATGTCTCTGACAGTGTGTGCCTACTGAGTGGACATGTACCTGGTTTGGCCCTCATGTACGTTTTTATTTTTGGCTCTTTTGTTACCTGACAGTTGAATTGGGTTATTGCCCATTATAAAAGTAGTAAGATTATTACTGATTCTACTGCTTTTAGGAGGGGCCAAGTGATTCTGGTGTGGCGAGGACCTGTCATGAGATCAGGACTATTCTGATTCCAGGACTGAACATATGTGTTTTTAGTCGCTCCTGCTTTAGCAGAAGTCGCGACTATAGTCGCCGTTTTCTTGTCGTCGTCCGCGTCGTCGTCGTCGTCGTCGGTCGTCGTCGTCGTCGTCGTACGTAATGTCATGCTTCTTCATCATGGTGTAACTTCAATATTACTTGACGGTTTGCTTCAATATTTGGACACTTGATACATTAAGCATTTGTACAAGTTTCTTCATCATCGTATAACATTAATGTCACTTGATGGATTGCTTCAATGTTTGGACAATTGATACATGTAAGCATTTGGAACACACCCATGCCGCCATTAACATGACTTTGACCTTTTTTGTACCTTCACATCTTTTCGGAAATACTTAGCGATTGTTTGTGCATCAAAAAGTTTGTACAAGTTTCTTCATCATGATATACCTCTAATATTACTTGACAGATTGCTTCAATATTTGGACACTTGATACATGTGAGCATTTTGTGCACACTCATGCCCGCACTAACATGGACTTGACCTTTTGTACCATCAAATATTTGCAGAAACACATAGCCATATTTTACGTCAAAACGTTTGCACAATGTTATTCATCATTGTATAATATTAATATTATTAGCAGAAGTCGCGACTATAGTCGCCGCTTTTTTCGTCGTCGTCGTCGTCATACAGTTTGTACAAGCGTCTTCATCATGGTGTAACTTAAATATTACTTGACGGATTACTTCAATATTTGGACACTTGATATATGTGAGCATTTGGAACACACTCATGCCACCATTAACTTGACCTTAACCTTTATTTACCGTCACAAAGTCGCTGAATCACTTAGCCATTTTTACAAACATAATCATGATAATGTCAAGTTGACCTTCACATGGTTGTGGAAACACTTTTTTTTATGTCAAAAAGTTTCTTCAACCGTGACATTTTTCGTGTTTTATGCATACACTTCTCTGACTGTTTTTGTAATGCCCATGTTACGGTTAAATGCGGAATTCTTGTTTATTGTAAATATTCAGTTCTGATTTTGAGTTTTCACCCCTCCCCATTTGTATATGTACTTGAAAATGTACACGTCCTTGTACAGATAATATATGTACTAAACCCGTTGACCCGGCCTTAAATGACCTTAGCTGTTGATAGGCCGTTAAACCCCATAAAACAAACACACTGAATAAAATCTACACTACTAATGTACAGTCTAACAGAACAGAACAAACATTTACCTACTCTGTCTAAACTCTCAAGAGCTGCCATCATTATTATGTATTAGCAACATACGGTTCTGCAAGTAAGTGCTCATGTTTGACTCATTTTGGAGAGCTCGAACAAAATATTCCCGGAAAAGGAAACGGTGAAGAGGGCAAAAATGACTGCATGCCTGAAGTATGCAACAGCCAGACGAGGTTGTGTAATCATCAGTTCAGAGATTGTGAGAAGCGTATGCTTAATAAACCCATTATCTGGTGCTGTTCGTGTAGGCTATATTTAGTTGTCCACTTGTTATGGCAACGTAACGATAGTTGTTGTGGGCATAATACATTATAGTGTTCACCCGGTCTGTCCGTAGACACTTTCATTTTCGCATTAACTTCTGAACTTCTTTATATTCGGCATGCATATATAGCAGGACATGCCCACTTGTCCCGTATACATCCTAAATTCCTACACGTTATTTTCTGACGTCGGCCTGACATTGGATTTTGGTTATTTTTTACGCTGGCCATGATGTTGAAACAACGTCATATTCTAATGTTGGGTCGACGTTGGAATTTGGTTGAAAATTAAAGTGTTCTAGACGTCAAAACCTGACGCCGAAACGTCAGTCTGATGTTTGGTTGCCGTTGGAATTTGGTTGAATATAAGTTTTCTAGACGTCAGAATCCGACATTGAAATCACGTCCTGAATCAAACGTCTATCAAACGTCGATCAAACGTCGTGTTTGACGTAAAAAACAACGTCATATTCTGACGTTGAAATTAGGTTGGAAATTAATGTTTTTAGACATCAGAATCTGACGTTGAAACAACGTCGTGTTCTGACGTTCAAATACTGACGTTATAGTGACGTTGAATTTTAGTTGACAATGATAGTTTTTTAGGCGTCAAATTTTGACGTCATTTCCACATCGTGTTTTGACGTCTAGAAAACTTTCATTTTCAACTAAAATCCCACGTCAGTCCAACGTCAGGATCTGACGTCCACTTGACGTGTATCTGACGTCAATTTTCCACTGGGAATGACTGCATATATTCGATGATTGGAATTATTACACTGAATTTATTACATTATCACAGCCAAAATGTTGGCTTTGTGGTCTGTAGGGATGAACAGGTTATAAACGTAGCGTACTGCGACACCAGGTGGGTGGGGTAGTGGGATGTTTTCAATGGGCTTTTTTTATATCACAGGTCTGAGTCTTCCACCTGTGATTAACTTCTGAAGATAAACCATTTCACTGATGGAGAGGTGTACATATCTGCTTTCTTTATATTCGGCATCATATATTATGACCACCATATGAACCTGCTGAACGAGACGGTTCAATTTAGTGGTTACAATATATACATTCACTCAGATATAATAAAAATCATAAACAAAATATTTAAAAAAATTCATACACCCAAAAGTGTATTCCGTTCGTAATTACTACGGATATTCCAGGCTAGTGTATTTTGGTATCAAGTTTACTGATCAGGGGCTCGTTTCACAAAACTTCGTACGACTAAAAAGTTCGTAAGTGCAAATTTGGAATCGTCTGGAAATTTAAAATGATGGATTTACATTGAGTGATCATAGGCTGCTTCTATGCTCAATAAATGTAAATCCAATAATTGTTTACAAGAAAACATTGTTAATGTGAAATTTACAGACTATCATAGGTTTGCACTTACGAACAGTTTAGTCGTACGAAGTTTAGTGACTACATGCTCCGAGTCAAAGAATATAATTATGTGTTGCCTTGGAAAAAAAAGATGGTTTCTTACAAATAAAACGAAATTTGATCATTAAATGTTAGACCTCCGTAACAGAAATGCATAAATTAATTGATATCATCAGATATGCTGGTTCAATTAAGGAAGAATGTGGTTCCCCCACCAGCCACACACATAGAAAGGATCCCACTGAGTTTCCAATCAGTGTAGAACCAGATCAGACCGACACACACGAGGGTATTCCGAATGTACGTTCGTTATCAGAGCGGGGTCGGGTCTGACCGGCCGTCCGCACTAACCGGCCCCTCATCAGTAAACATGTTTAAACCTAAGTTGATATTTTATATGGCGCATGTGCCGAAAGTTAATTTCCCCGTGAGTTTTAAATTTGCGATAAACACTGCAGAAAGTATGGCCAATACGAATCAAATCGTTTTCCATAGAACGACATATGTAAAGCAAGACGGTCATAAATAGTATGCAATATGTATACATAACACATTGTTGTATACATGCATGCATATTTACCTGAGTATGTCTACATATTTGGAAAGTCGATATTGTAAGTTAAGGCTTGTCACGTTCAAATGAAGGTTAGAGTGACGTAGACAGCAAATATACAGGTGGCCGAGTACAGCCGACATGAAAATACCTAGTCGACTGTATTCGGCCAAGAAACCTTGATGTCAGATCAACAGTTTTCCGGAGAAAAACAATAATTGCCGATTCGTCTTAGACAGATTACATTCAATTACATTCTGTGTCAATTACATTTCCATCGTACATTCTATGTGGAGGAATATATATTTATTTTGTCTGGCCTTCGTTTTCTTCCGTCGGTATGTGTATGCAGTTTGTGTCTCACCGACTTTAAACAGTGGAAAGGGAAACATAGCCGTTTCCCGCGGTATCTGCACTTCAGTGATTCAAGATTGCTTCAGTAGTTCATGAGATAGTTTGGAAAATGTAATAGAAAGTGGGCTTAATTGGCAGGTCCCCTTGACATATATTACCCAGCCCTGACATTGCTTACTCATGCACCTCCGATGAATAAAATGGACTACAATCTGACAAAACATACTTGACAAAACAGACTTTTTGAATTCCCGATCGGAGTAATATCTACTCAGACCTGTACAATCATGCGAAATAATCCATATCGTGTCGATATGGGCACCATGTCAGCAATGAGTGCCCCCCCCCCCCCCCCCCCCCCCCCCCCCCCCCCCCCCCCCCCCCCCCCCGCCCACCCCTCCCCAACACGGGATCAAATTTCGCATACTACAATAGTTATACTTTCGATTACATTGATCATTTCATGTGTCTACTCCCTTGTTTAGAACAGTAAATTTACTGAAATACTGAACTTGTAGTTTTATAATTAATACTATAAATTACATATTCCACCATCAATCTACACATATTACCATCTATTTCAAATCTAAATGATCACTTGTTATTTCAGTCACCATTGATAATTAACTAGTCATAACCTGCCTGACAGTAATGTCATGTATGTTATGCTCACGCTATTAGTGGAGAAAAATTCATATAAACCTTTTAAGCTTGTTTTCCAATCCACACACTCTAAAGTCTTTAATGTTTGTATCATATCATGTATTGTTCCTTTACATGACTTATAATTTAATACATATTGTTTAAACCAATCCATATCGTTCCTTGTAGTGGTACTAGTAGTTTTGCCGACCGGATGCCTACCGAATGCCCAGACAGATCTGCCCATTTTGGGTCTTCACTGACAACACATACATAACTATTTTATAAGATTAGTATATTAACGTTTCATGAAAAATCGCACAACTGCTTGAGTACACCATTACGTGGATTGTCTCGTACGGGCGAGTAACACGACATGTAGATCTATGAACCAGGATCTGGCAAGCCCGGATTTGTAAGTTTGACGCCTACTGATAACATCGCACATGTGGCCAGTGTATATCCTGATCATCATGTGTGTTAACATAATCACGACTTCTGCAAAATTGTTATTCAGATGCATAAACATGGTACGAAATCGGTGTAGGTCCTGGTCAGACTGGGTGGATGACAAACTACATAAGCTCGAGTTTAGTCCCAGTCACGCTTAGCAATGGGACAACGACGGGGTTTATACCGTAGATGAGTTTTTACAAATACCAAGGTCTGAATCAACTAGAAATCTCGCGAAATCTCGCGAAATCCGGTATCACTTGTTTAATGCGCTAGCCACTTTGTATGAAATGGATATACATGTACCATCAACACTTTTAAAATATCTAAACATTGAAAAAGAAATACATGAATTTCAGTCCATTCGAATTATGTTTTCTATAATGATGGATCGTAGCTAGTTATTTTCCTTTGCAAATATATTAACCCTTAGACCGCTACACACAACAATTGTCGTCTGCTGTTGCTTTTATATCTTGCCTTATTTCTCAATGAAAACATGGTTTGTCAGAACTTCGGAATGGAAATTATTCTACAGTGCTGTCCAAGCATGTTGTAAATTATTCTAAAGTGCTGTCAAAGCATGTTTCTGATGATAACAATGGAAACTAGAGCAGTTTGAGCTGCATCAACGGTTTGAGTCTCAAACATTGACTTCATGTGTAACTAAGCTTTAGCCCAAGGTGTAAACTATCGGTTGCAAAAAGAATTTCTGAAGTTTTAGAATGAACAGTCCAACATTATTGTGTTCGCATCATCACACCGATGTGGGGCCGGTTAGCTTAGAGGTATAGCGATGAATTCGGAGCGAGGGATACCGGGTTCGATCCTCAGCCAAATTTTTAGCTAAATAAAAGTGGACTGAAATATCGACTACAGCAAAAACAATTGAAATCGAATGATAAATAACGAAGCTGGCGTCACATCCGTTTGCTCTATTTTGAAAACTTGAAAAAATACTTTCATCTTTGACATCGAATAGAGCCGTAAGTAGTCAAGATATAGCTCTGAAAATTATCATCTTTCATGCGGTTGACACTCCCCTATCACCCTGGCAAGAAATTGTGTTGCTGACAGTACTGTACAAATTGGAAAACGTTTGTAAAGACCACCCGTTATCAGCCGAAATTCGGCAAAATCGTTGAAAAGTATGTACATTTTTCAACTTCAAATGCATCTAGCTCTTTTATTTGAGCAGATAGCCGAGAACTGTCAGTGAGTCTGAGATAGAGAATTTTGTCAGCTTTCCAATGCAGAAATAATTCTTGAAATCGGTTGGAAAATAAGGAAGTTATAGGAAGTATGACGTCACTTCCGTTTTCGTGGAAAGTAGCATTAAAAGATATCTGAAAATCTCTGAGTCTCTGCTCACACTTGATCCGAATCGGCATGCAAAATTTGAAGTCGATCCGACCAGCGGTTTTGTGTAGATGGAGGGAGCCCGTAAGTCAGCGGATGATTATTTTTTCGATAGTTATCGCCTTTAAATTGCAGTTTACGCCATTTGTAAATACACCTAATAAAATTAAATATGTGCAATATTCCGCCAGTGAAGTTTTCGTTTGTTTTTCACCATAGGCCTGGCACAAAGCGGGAAAGTTTTAGCTAAAGGACTGAAATATCGACCGCAGCAAGAAATTTTGAAATCTATTGATAAATAACGAAGCTGACGACACATCCGTTTGCTCTATTTTGAAAACTTGAAAAAATGACGTCCATCTTTGACATCCAATAGAACCGGAAGTAGTCAAGATAGAGCTCTGAAAATTCATCTCTTTTATGCGCCTGACACTCCCCTATCACACTGGCAAGAAATTATGTTGCTGACATTACTGTACAAATTTGAAAACGTTTGTAAAGACCACCCGTTATCAGCCGAAATTCGGCAAAAAATCGGCAAAATCGTTGAAACATATGTACATTTTTCAACTTCAAATGCCTATAGCTCTCTTATTTGATAAGATAGCCGAGGATTGTCAGCGAGTCCGAGATAGGGAATTTTGTCAGCTTTCCAATGCAAAAAGAATTTTTGAAATCGGTTGGAAAATAAGGAAGTTATAGAAAGTATGACGTCACTTCCGGTTTCGTGGAAAGTGGCATTAAGAGATTTCTGAAAATCTCTTGAGTCTCTGCTCACACTTGATCCGAATCGGCATGCAAAATTTGAAGTCGATCCGACCAGCGGTTTAGGCTGCAGACTGAACGGCTGAATAAAAGAGATACAATAGGTTCTCGGCGCAGCTGAAAGCCGCCTCAAACCTAACTAGAAAACAAACAGCAGACGACAAAAAAATAAGATTTGTAAGGGCTAATGTATATCCGGTCCCATGCTGTATTTCAGCATTTATTTCTTGCTGAATATCACACAAATTAGTTT
Organism: Conchocele bisecta; assembly: GCA_029237695.1. Classification (NCBI taxonomy): domain Eukaryota; kingdom Metazoa; phylum Mollusca; class Bivalvia; order Lucinida; family Thyasiridae; genus Conchocele; species Conchocele bisecta. The sequence continues at coordinate 27,016,236 of CM055265.1, read as the reverse complement.
TGCGAACAGTGTAGACCCAGATCAGACTGTATCTGAGTCTACGCATATTGCAATAGCATTAATAAGTGAGAACATATGTATCTGGCAAATATGTAATGCAGTCCAGGATCAGATTTCGCAGATATGTAGGATGATCTGTATCAACACTAATCGGAATCACACTAATTCCTCCTTTTAATAACACATCATGCTACCTTCGCCCTTTTTACAAGCAATAAGGCCATAGTCTACACAATTTGGACCGGATTTCTATACATAAATTCAACGGGAGATAACTAGCTACGATCCCTCATTGCATGGTTGTTTTAGAGCAGTTAAATTTACAATCCAAGGAGTAGTATGTAATAGTTACTGCCCTAATCGAGGTGTTCATGTGTTTGAACAACCTACATGTGCCCATGGAACAACACAGTCATTTGCTGCAAAATCAATGCTTTTGCTACAATAGTGTGGTATGAGATGTTATCCCGTAGGATTTTCGTGCTAAAATTGATTTATTTTGCTTTATCAGGTCGATTTGGGGTCACACTATTGGAAAATGATGGGGTTCAAATTTCCTGACCCTTCGACCCCTTTTTGGGGGGTCTGTTTCGTCCAGTGACCCTCCAGTCACCGCCTACTTCTAGATTCACTAATAGTGAACCGATTTACACAACCTTTGTGTCGTTTTATATGTTTTTGAGGGTCCTGATTCCATTTATAACACTTTAGACATAATCGGTAGTGGTTTTTATCAACTTCCGGTTATGGTCGACGGCAAATTCAAGGTATTGTGTATGGTAAGTGACAAATCTCATCATACCTATCTTTTTTCCAGGATTTTAAGTTATGGAGAGATGTGATTTGCAGTTTTCGACATAACAATAATCATTTGAACGTATTGATTTAATTGATTAATTGATTGATTGAAAATGTGTTTATGTCTATTTAGCAAACGAGGCCGGGATTTTTCTAATGCCCAATTTCAGGTGAGACACGTAACATAACTATCATCTAGAAGTCATGTCCGAGAAGACTGTGTGTATCATCTGCAATGAGGATTCCACCTCGAGCAAGAGTCTTGTGAACAATCCTGATATAATTGAAGATCTAATTAAGTGTTGTAATGAGAGATTATTAGTGGGTGAACTTCATATAAAACAGCTAAGCGATCGCCTACATAACTCAAGTGAATATGAACGTAAGTCTATGTTGTATCATAGTGAATGTAGAAAACCAATTGTCAACAAGAGCATGATAAATTAGAGGATGACAGTTAACTTCCGCCAAAGAAAAGAAGAACATATAAACCCGATGAGAGCGAAAATGTATCTAACGAGATCACACTACTTAACTTCGAGACTATGTGAACATGTGAAATATATATATGACAGAGCATTATGTAAGGTATGCGCACTATACTGTAAGATGTACTGTCCGAAATGTTGGGATCAACTTAAATAAGCTGAAAATAGTGTCAAACTAAGGTCGATGGGACATCGCCTATTCCCGCACCGAGGCCTGGACAATAAGGCACAATTATCTCCCCCTAATGAGTAATAATTATGTCAAGTAAGAGGTCTGTACTGTTAGCTGTTTCGCCGTGGTCGTCATTACGGACAAACCACACCATTTTTAATGTAATTATCTCCCATGCCCCTCACCCCCCACCCGGGGGTCGCAACATAATTTTATTTTTCCTTGCACATGCGGTCAACCTAAAGCGTAATCCTATGAAGTAAGACGTCTCTACTATTAGCGGGTAAGACGTGGTCGTCATTACGGACGGAGTGACGGATGGACGGACTGACGGAGGCGATCGCAATATACCCGCTTTTTCTTCGAAAAGTGCGAGTACAATAATACCACAAGAAGCCAAAATATGTCGAGTTTTCGCCATTTTTAACAGTTGTAAATGTTGCCATGTTTAAAAATCATTGAGATGAGCAAATTAAGCAGGCTGAGACCAGGACATGTGTCAAATAAGTACTGGTAGGCATTGTTTGATGAAATACAACAAATGATACGATACTGGGACTCGAAAGAAATACGTAAGTAATATTTAAGAGAACATCAAACCGCCTACCTTTCCTCGTCAAGTCGATCCGCCATCTTGGAAAATATAAAGATGTGGGACCGCACAGTGTACATTAGTTATACTGTTGAAGAAAATGTCGTTAAGAGTCAATAATTATTGACCTTGATCCTATTTAAAAGCGTATACACTGTTTGACGCTCCATAAATAAAAAATGGCATATTTATAGCGACTACATGTATCACGCTTCCACACATCACGTTTCGTGTCCCTTAGTACAATAGTATGGGATATATGGAGCGGAAGGGAATGTTGGTCCAAAATGCGGTCAAAAGCGTGAAAAGTAGGTTGTGGTGACCTGATTTTGGTACGCAACATACCTTTGGGTTATGATTCATCCACACATCCAGTTTCGCGTTCCTAGATCAAATAGTATGGGAGACACGGAGCTGAATGGAAGTTTTGTCCAAATGCGGTCAAGCGTGAAAAGTAGGTCGCGGTGACATACTTTCGGTACGCGACACAACTTTGGGTTATGACCCATCCACACATTATGTTTCTTATCACTAGGCCAAAAGTATGGGAGATATGGAGCGGAAGCGACTTCTGAACCAAATGCGGTCAATCCTGACAAGTAGGTCCTAGTGACCTACTTTCGGTACGCAACAAACGTGTGCGTTATGACGTGGCATACATGTTGGTATAGTTTGAGTGATGAGTCTTTATATGTAGAATGGTTAGCTATACCACTATTTCGGGTAATGTTATGTGATTTTATGGACTTTTGTGCTTTTAATTCATTATCTATTGAAATTCTCCATAGTTATGTAGTAGCTCAATTTAAGGCAGAATGTAGACAGTCACATGGTGGAGTTACACAGCTGCTGTGTGACAACCATTTGAGATATTTGCTCCAAACTTGGTACTGTATCAAGGAACAGAACCTAAGTTTTGAATAGTGAATATTGTATAATGATTTGTAGTTAGCCTGGTACACTTATAGGTTAGAGGATACCAAATGGTGCGAAATCGTCCAGGGTGTATGCAACAATAGTCCGGTATAGCAAAATAGTGCGGGTGTTTTGAGGTCACAGACACCGTTTGCTTGCAAATCTTGATCCATTACTACCCAGTTTCACTTGAGGAACATTTTCGGGTGCTTTTAACACCAGTTTTCAGCATATTTGTAGCATTTAAAAGAAAATATTGAACCTGTTGGTCACGTGATGTAAGCAGATTTTCCGTGGCCAAAAAATATAAACAATATTGGAGGATATGACAAGGTTGGATTTTTTCTTTCTTAGGAGTAAGTGAACCTATTGTTTAGTTCATGCAGAACCAGTACAGACTGGCTGCATGTCATGTACAAGTGGGTCCCACAGCATCCATACGAATAGTGAAAGTAGGAGAGACTGGCCTTATTGGATGGCAATCGGTTAAATTATATAGTAAAACTATTTGGAGGTGGCTAACCTATAATTCGTGTGAATGGACCCCAACAGACTGGACATGCAACCTGTAATGGCTATCTGAATAGCCATCTGGATAGTGGCTGCACCAAGCAAGACATTCTTCTGATAGCCAGCACATGAACGTTTACTATTGCACCAAGAATATTATACCATCAAATATTTAACAATGGAAGTTGGCTTGAATATATGCCATACGAATCAAAATCAGATGAACAGATCAATTGTCATCAACGTAGTCAAATGCCCTAAAGCATAAGCATGTGGAGTGGTGGGGATGGGGCTATTGTTGCTCGTTTCTATGTTCTCACGATGCCAGTATTGACCAATCTCTGTTTCGCTAGTATATCTGCATACTCTAGGAGAGAGGTGGCAGGGCTTTTGTATTTTCCATTTATGGCTATCTGACATAATGTTGTCTCAAGTATTTCAGTATTATCATAATATATGCAGGAACAAAGGTCAAAAGTCATGTATTTGCATTGCTTTAATCCCTCAAATGCAGGAAACGAAAATTGTCGTCTGCTGCTGCATTATATATTGTCTTCTTTATCAGTAAAGACATGCTTTGTCAACACTTTAGAATCAGTATACCTGCGCGACAAGTTGTGTGTGTGTGGGGGGGGGGGGGGGGGGGGGTGGTACTAGAGTCAGGTTGTCCGTACGTCCGTCCCTTTCCTTCATCGAAAATTCTTAATAGTTCGCGCATGTATTCCTCTAAGGGTCTACTACCATGCTGTGACAAATGCACGACCGTCCAACCCCGCTGATCCCAAGGTCAAGGTCACATACTTAGTCTCTTCACAAAACCTAACATCAGAGAAATCTGTTATAACCTTTATTTCCTTCATCGAAAATTCTAAATATTTCACACATGAATTCCTCACTTAACATCGGAGAAATCATGCTATGACAAATCCATGACCGTGTCGCCCCCGTTAACCCTGAGTCAAGGTCACAGACCCACAAACTACAAATCTACACATTTGGTGACACCTGGGCCCACTCGGGTGGTATTTCGTAAGCCTCGCTTACTGACAAACTAGTTTACATTGAACATGATTCCCAAGTGCTGCCAAAGAATGTTTTTGATGAGAAAAATGAAAATTATACAATAAACAGAAGACAACAAATATTAATTCAGCAATGTAAGAGTTAATACTGTTAAGTTTACATAACTACATACTTATTATTTCATGCATGCACCATGAAATTACCGGGAAAACTAGAGATTATGTTTGTATTTCACCCCTAAGTAACTGGATTGGATTTCGATATGTTAATTTTGCAACCAATCCAATTGTCACAAAATGATTTTCAGACTAGTCCATTTATGAAAAGTGGGTGTTTTTGTTTTCAAAAATATAAAAATTACTTGCAAAAAGTGCAGATCCTGATGAGACGGCTCTTCACGAGCCGGCTCATCTGGATCTACACTTTTTCCCAATACCAATATACAGGCCTGTGGTGTTGATGGAGAAATTCTTACAAACGTTTCAACGTAAATAAATGGCCAAGTGTTTCAGCGTTCTTGTTTCTTGCAACGGCCAATAATAGCAAGGTCATGCTAATGAATGTCATTCATTTCTGATCACTGCATGGCTCATGCTATTGTGCTGCACAGTGTCTGTACTGTCAGATCTGAAACCATTGGACTTGGCCCATTGTTTGCGAAAAGTAGGTAATTGTCGCGCGAATGCCATTGTACTGTTTTCTATTACAGTTCGGATCCAATGCACATGTAAATATCGCATACGAATACATGTATTTTGTACATCTACATGTACATGAAACCGGACGACTGTTTGACAAAAAAGGGTCTTACAAATAGTATTTAATTGCCATTAGTTCATAATACAAATATAATGACAAGAACGACGCCAACAGCATGTATCCCATCGCTGTGGTGGCTGGATCACAAACATGCACATTGATACGGTAAAGAAGTTATAGGAGAATAGAGGAATGCGCATGCATCTACTGAAAGATAATATGGATAAGGACAAAGATGCATATGAAGTTTCAAGTAAATCACTCATATGGTAAAGAGCTTATAGCAGAATGAATGTACTGAAGTGGGAATTTCAGAGTTATTTCACATTGACCGATGCCAAGGGGGAGGGAGCATTCTGGGGCGCGAAATAAAAAAATGGATGATAATAAACATGCACATGAAGTTTGAGGCCAATTAGTTGTACAATAAAGAAGTTATAGGAGAATGGAGAAATGTCCACACATCTACTGGATGAAAACATATGTGGGCCGCGCTCTGTGCAAACCAGCCTTAATGACAACGTCATGAAAGCCTGAAAATGACGTCGCAAAGTTACGATTAAATTTACCAACGTCACGTCGGATTTTGATTGTGTGAAAATGTTCTTCCCGCTTTCTGAGATGTAAATTTAATTCCGAGAGTCGGGGAATGGACAGTCGATTTTATTTTGTTTAATAATGCCCGGGGGTGTCCGACTACCCTCTAGACCCCATCGGGCGCTGAAGTCATTGACATGTGCAGCCATAGGCCTATCCAAATTCTGGTCAATCATTTCTACAGAAATAAAATGCATTTGTTGCAATCACCGATACGATGTGCATATAATTTACAATTTCCAACACCAGGAATGCCGTTTAGTTTTTTGGTCTTTGGTGACGTATTATCTAAATCAATAAATGACGTCACAATTAACGGTAAATGACGTCAATTCTGAAATAATTACAATGTATCCTTCTGACGACACACGTATATGAATCTATTATGGCGATGGTGGCAAATTACGAAGCCACAGGTCGGCTAATTATATATTTAAAATCGATAGTTGTGCGTTTGTTTTGTTCACTACATGTACATATCATAGTTTTATTCTGATGAATGTTTGATAGTATACATACTAACACTTGTAGATACATTTCGTGTAACTTATCAGCAAATACAGTTTACAGCAAGCACTGTCAATGATTATATGAACTCATTTCTACTGTAGGCTGTTGTGTTGCATTGTACAAACGTCACCGTTTCAATAACGTCATTTTCTCGATGACGTTACGTTTTTTTTCGTGCGTGATTCACATGGTGCTACAAAAAGTGAGATAAAACAAAAACTATTAAATATAATTGCATTTTCTTTTCAGAATATTGTTTTTGAAAGGTGTCCGCATCAGAAAATGTAAAAAAATGCAAATCGAAAATTTGGTCATTAAGGCCGGTTTTCACAGAGCGCGGCCCATATGTTATTTGACCTTGACATTGGGCATGCGGAGAGCATGAGTACGGTGGGGAATGGGAATGGGAATGAAGTTTCAAGCCAAGTGGTCGTAGATCAAACAAGTTATAGGAGAATGGAGAAACGCGCACGCATCGACTGGACGTAATTTATAAGTTATTTGATCTTGACCTTGGGCATGGGAGAGCATGGGTGGGGTAAGGAATGAAAATATGGATGATGATGAACATGTACATGCAGTTTCAAGCCCAATAGGTCATACAGTACAGAATAATCGAAAATGTGACGGACAGACATACAGATGGACGTACACACTGTGGTATACTTGTAAACCCACTTGCTTGTTCACCTGCAAATAGTCTGCCTGTGCACAAGAAAAAATGTTGCACAATTCCACAAGTATACCTGGTGGAAGATTGACGGACAGACGGACGGAAAGATTTTGCATCTCATTTTCGCTACGCGATAGGATAAGAACTGGTCAGATGCATGCCACAACATGCCACTGATTGTGTCATATCAAGAATTACATACTGTGGGCACAGGAGAATCGGGAGCTATTGTGATGTGTAACCCCGTGATGTGTAACCCGGCTACATGTGCCATGATACTACTGTTATCTCTGGTGTGTGGCAGGACTGCCAGCAACCTGGATAATTACCCAATTCTGTGTACTAATGTTGTCTGGGGAGCATGGATGTTTGTATAACTGACCTGAGCTGAATTTAATGAGATTATTGAATGTGATTTACGTCTTCCCAAGTGTGAACGACCACGGCCTTTAAGGGCTGTTTTGTCGTTGTTTCATGGGTCGGTTGCTCACTGGCGTTCGTCGTCGTGGTATTTTCGTGACTTTTATGTTTTGAGTTGGCGGTTTTATTCGTATTCAAATTTGCAAGTGCATTGTTTTGTTTTTAAATTTTACGTTGTATAATACGGGGTTGACGTTGGATTTATAGGTTGCGGCGTCGTCTCTGGTTGTGGCGCTCGGTCGGCAGAATTGACGTTACGGTCCGGCTTGGAGTTTCTGTGTTCATGTCTCGTCGCTGCTGTTCGGGTGTACTTTTATCTGTGTTCATCTGCTTAAAAAGTGATTGTTCATTTGGTACATACGTCGGTTTAGACGCGCGTAGCATTGGCAATGGCGCGCTAGGCATTGTGATTTGGCTTTTCACTTCATGTAATGCTTGTTCTAGCCGGTTAATGATTTTAGCGTCACTCTCTTTGAGATTTTAATGTTTTCACTTCTTGTCTTGTTAGGTTTAGTTGTGCTCTAAGCTCGCTCAATTCGACACAAATGGTGTCGAAGCCGACGCGATCTGGTTCTTCGCAGACTTCAGTTTTATTTGTCCTTCGTTTTTTGGCAAAAACGTCCACGACGTCCTTTGGATCGCCGTTATTTATAAATGTCTGTATGTTATAGCAGTCGGCGGCATAGCGCATAGCACTAGTTGCTGCTTCTGTCGTTTTACGCTTATCAAACAACCTGTAGGACAGTCAACTAAAGTACGTGCTCGCTTAGCCAGTATACTTCTATACATCGAGATCGTGTCTTCACAATCCTTACACTGAACGCGCAATTTATCGGTGTACTGATCTTTCGGGAGATTTTTTAACAGGTTGTCTAGTTCCGGGAATATTTGTTGATTAGGAATGGGCTGACTGTTTATAATATCGCTTGTTTCCGGACGTTGGTCTATATATGTTCGCACGTGTGACTGGTTTCGGTCCATGTACACATTATCATTATCATAACATTCCACTGGCGGATCATCAGTCCAAGTAGTCACAACTGAAATGTTATCGGGGCCGACGGAGCTGATTGGGTCATAATAGTCAGTAATTTTAAATGCGGTTAGCTGTTCATCTGATAAGCTTGATTTGCGTATTGCACCTTGCGGCGCCTCAACTGGGCGTTCAAAGACAACTTATGTTTAGAGATCTGGAAAATGTTCAACACTATTCACAGCCTTGTCCTATTCCCTCATATAGTATGACGTTTGGGGCCAAGGTATCCAGTAGTTTTCGTATAATGACCATTCAACTCCAGCCAGTGACTTGTCTCAATTCGCGTCAGACAGACAACTTTGAAGTTTTCAAGAGATAATGCGACGCACACTTCACTATCTGTTTGGTAATATGAAGAATTGGGCCTACATAAGAGCAAGTCTAACATTTCTACCCGCTCCCAACCAACAACCCGCATACATACATACATAAATACCAACAGCCCAATCGTACATGTGAAATATGGGATTCAATCCCATTAAACAGGCCTGAAATGGCCATAGCTGTTAACAGGCCGTTAAACATAACTAAAAGGAATTATACAGAATAAAAGATGAAGATTCTTCTTGTGACAATCATTATTCTGGATTTGGTAAAAATGATTTGAGGTGAAAATGTATACCAGCCTGACATTAAATCTTAATATCAGGTTATATTTGTGTATACAATGGCCTATACATTTGATAGTTTATCAAATACAAGTTTGTGGGGGACGTACGCCCAAAAAGAGGATACGGGTCTTGAATGGCGGCCATTTTGAAGTTCAATATGGCAACCACACGTGTGGTCGAACAAAATGGTACCAATTTGTTTTTGTACTATGCCACATACTCATAAAAAGAGATTTCTGAAGACTAGCAAACATTTCAGCAGATTCACATTTTGACACCGACTATATTGTGTCTAAACATTACCCATGTTGGTTGTTCTGTGGAAACAAACCAGGTGAGAACTCATTTCATGTCTAAAATTCCAATCATGTTTTATATTTATATTACTGTATTCAGCATTAATTTATTTTACAGCAATTCAATTAAATACTCTTTTTCAATATCCATAAGTTTAAGTATTAGTACAATTAGTCAGATGAAACTATGTAAACCGTCACTCTTGTGTTGCATGTAAAACTACCGAAATTGTATGTTCACTCATGTTATATAGAATATTGTATTTACACGTTTCATATAATACGCCTTTTGAATAGTATGCATTTCCGTTGTCGATAATATGGACATCATCATTATGTAGTCTTGTCAGAAATCGGAAATCCGGTAAGTAGCAGACTTCAGATTGTTGTTAACACAGACCGACTATATTTTCATAGAATAATAATATAGCGCCTGACCTAATATGATGAAGCAGGTATATTTCTGCCTAGCAGGTTAGCCAAAGGGCCATGCTGCACGTTAGCCAAAGTGCCGTGCTTATTGTTATCATAAGATGTATTATTATTGACGCATGTTAGCCAAAGGGCCAAGTAGTATAAGGGAGTCAAAATGATACCATCTCTCTGGAAGCCCCCCCCCCCCCCCCCCCCCCCCCCACCCCCCCCGCTACGCGCGGTGGCTTCCATCATGAGGTGGTATCATTGTTGACTCCCTTATGCTACTTGGATTTCCCCCACTGTTCCCCCGCGGTATGGATGAGAAGAGTGGAAACTATTTTTCATCAACCATTATACTTCCTCGACTGGATGAGAAGTTATCAATGATACGAGATTACACCATGTTAGAGATAAGAATCCATTGGTTATACTCAGTATATACAGCAATCTGCCATACATAGCAGACCTGTCATACATATCAACAACTTACATCCTATTAGAGATAAGTTATCCATTGGTTATACTCAGTATAATACGACAATCTGTCTTACATAGCAACCTGTTATACATATCAACAATTTACACCCTATTAGAGATAAGAATCCATTGGTTATACTCCGTATAATGTCTACCATTAAGCAAATGAGAGAGCAAGCTAAGATTTGGGGAATTTCCCTATGAGGTTTGAGACTCAAGAAAGCTATAGCAGATAGGATAAGTGACGACTGTCTGCCGACCCCGAAAAACAATCCGAGAAATTGGAAAACGAGACGACGGCCAGTCTGCGTGCCACTGCTTACGCGCAGCGTGTAAAAGACGATCCAAGCGCACGTAGAAAAGCACTATACAAGACGTACTACAATAATATTTATCAAGGTCAGGTGGGGAGACCTCCTAGGAGGAGCAGAGAGCTCGCAAGAGATTTGGTGGAGGAGGTTCCCAGGATTCTCGCCGAATATGCCGAAGCTAGGGAAACTGTTAATAGGGGTAGGAGGAAGATAGTCTGGACCTTCGAGAGGGGGGTAGACGGGGAGATCGCTAATCGCATAATGAATAAAATTCATCCAGAGATGACCACGGCATGTTATCTGAGGTATTCGTGCTCGTATCGTAATAGGAATATCGAGACCGACGCTACTATGATCTTTCACAAAATCTCAATGGGCAGTCTGTGAATAAACAAGATCGCCAAAGCTGAGAGTTGGATATCCGATAGAGAGAAAGGTCGAATGGACATCGAAAAAGTCGATAGACAAAACACAAAATGCACCTTCGTTCGTTGGATATCGGTCGAGGTGAAGATGATCATCGACGCTCAACAACTCCTCATGGGAGTGGGAAAACTCCCCGATTGGTTAAGACAGAAAAAGGGAATGTATTTTGTCGACACGTTCGACGACTACTTGTGTCTGTGCATAGCCATCCACCATGGAGGGAGACCCGATCGCTGTTGTGAGAAGGCACGAGCTCTGGCTCGCGAATACCTCGGTCACGATAACGGACCGGATAGCAAGGGAATCCCCCTGGACGATATTAAGAAGGTCGAAGAGCACTTCAAGCTGGAAATTCGTGTTTACGAGCCCACCGACGACGGAGTGTGGCACGCGACCACCTTCATGGGTGGGAAGACCACGAAAACCACGCGACCCACCAAAGACCTGACCTTCGAGGTCGAGCACGTCCCTATGTCGTTGTCGTTGGGGAATACGATGCACGAGGGGATCACCCACATCTGCGAACGAGACCCCGACACGCTGGTCGAGAAGTTCGTGACCGAGCTGCAGAGGAGAGGCAAAGTAATCAGGGAGGGGGTTATGAAGAAGTATCTGCTGACCGACATAGAGATGCTGTCGAAACCTCAGCAAGAGAAGATCGTCTCGTGGATCGACCAAGTCCGGGTGGTGGGGTTCAAATGCAGCAGGTACGACCTGAACCTCATCAAGCAGTACCTTGTTGAGAAGTTCCTAATGTCGTTGTCCGAGTGGAAAGAGTGCAAGAAGGTCTTCCGAGAAAAGGGGATGAAGACGTTTCATGAATGGTTGCGACACTACAACGACTTGGACGTCGGACCGTTCCTGGAGGCACTGACTAAAATGACAGAGTTCTACAGGGGAAGAGGTGTGGACATACTCAAGGATGCGGTATCTCTGCCTGGGGTTTCCCTTCAGTACCTGCTCCGCGGGTCGATCGATGGGAAGGCGGACATGCCCGAGCTGTGGTCGCCGAAGGGTGAGACTTACGCGATGATGAAGGAGGGATTGGTTGGCGGTCCGTCCATAGTGTTCTCCATATACGCAGAGGTTGGCAGGTCAACGATCAGGGGTCAGGTAGGGAGTCGGGAGGAGAAGATGTGCAAGGCGGTGCTGGGGCACGACGCCAATGCGCTGTACCTGTCTACCGTGTCGAAAGATATGCCGTGCGGGGAGGAGTCGCATATATATCGTTTCGTGAGGCGGGTCAGGCGCGATGAGTGGTTCGGATTTGCAGATTGGATATAGAGGTCCCGGAAACGTTGCGAGACAAGTTCTCGGAAATGTCACCATTATTTGTAAACAGAGTTGTCGAGGAAGCAGAAGTCCCGGAATACATGTTAACATATTTGAAGGACACGGACCGGAAACGAGGAGACGGTAAGAAGCTTGTTGGAGCCCTATCCGAAAAGAAGATGATCATATACTTCCCGCTGCTAAAGTGGTATCTGGAACGTGGTCGTGAAGGCGGTGCATAGGATGATAGACTACACGCCAGGCAAACCGTTCGAATGGTTCGTAAAAGATGTTACTGCCACACGCCGCACGGGTGATGTAGATAGTAGTAAGACAGTAGTTGGTGGAAAAATGAAACTGGTTGGCAACGCGTGTTGTGGCAAGATGATAGAGGCACAAGAGAGACACCTGAACACCACTTATACGAAGGATGAGAAGACTGTCGACCGGGCACTGAGGTCGGCGTGGTTCGAAGACCTGGAGGAGATTGGGGAGGCTTACGAGATATCGAGCAGGAAGACTCGAGTGGTGATCAACAGACCGTTTCAGTGTGTCATAGCGGTCTACCAGTTGGCCAAGCTCCGGATGCTGGAGTTCTACTACGACTTCTTGGACAAGTACGTGGATCGCGGAGATTTCGCACTTAAGGCATGTACTTCGCGATGTCGGAGAAGACGCTGGCGAAGGTGGTGAGGAAGAAGGTCAAGAGAAAGATCAATAAGGAGAAGGCCGAGTGGTTGACTTGGGACGATTAGAGCAAAAGAGAACCCGGACTTTTCAAGCTGGAATTCGAGGGGGATAGAGCCATCGCTCTGTGCAGCAAGTGTTACTACGTGACCGGTGACGAACAAACTAAGCACTCGCGCAAGGAAATGTCGAAGAGATCTAACGATCTGACTTGGTGGAGGTATGAGAGCACTCTCGAAGGGAGAAGGGACATGGCGGAGAACAGGGGATTCCGAATGGTGAACGGTGTGATGATGACGTACACGTAGGAGAAGTTTGGGCTGTCGGCGTACTACGACAAGAGGAGAGTGATGGAAGACGGGGTACATACCGAGACTATATATAGGTAAAAAAAAGGACTCTGAAAAAAGGGGAGACAACTAAAGACTCTGACGAGAGTCTGACTGACGGAAAGGCTCTTACGAGACTCTGACCGACAATGACGTTGGACGGTCTTGGGGGTAGCTGGGTGTCAGAAGGCACCGCAAGAAGTTCTTCGCGAACAAACCCGCGCGATGGACCACTGTCGTGGTAGTAGAGCACGGGCTCATCGGGTTTGGTAATATATCGATCCAGATGATATACATTGAGAGACCACACGGGATTAGTCGCGCGGCGGCGGCCACCCTCGAGCTCTCCCGGTTGATAGAGGTACCGGACGTCAACATCCGATGGAAGCAGTTTCTCCGCTGAACAAATGGGTCGTCCGCGCGAGACGGCAGATGGCTTGTGCGCCACCTTTTTCGACTTCAAGGCATCTACGGGCTTCTTACCGATCAATCTGGTCACCTCGCCGTTCAGTGCAGAGACCACGGCGGGCAGCCTGGTTACCCACTCAGTCGATCGCATATGAGGTTTTACAGCCTCTCGGCCAGGGTTCGATTGAACCGCTCCACGATCCCCTGGTCCCGGTGGATGTCGACGCGGCCGCGTCTGACACAAACGTCGTGTTTAGCCAACAGCTGAGAGACCGCGCCCATGAACTCGCGGCCGGGATCGACCTGGAGAAGATTCGGCCATTTGAGAGGACTCCTCTTATATATTCGGGAAAGAGCCTCGGCCACCTCCTTAGACTCCTTCGTGGCCAGCGGCTCAACCCCATTATAGCGACTCGCTACGTCAATAACTGTCAGGGCGTACTTGTACGTCTTGCGACCGACGCGATCGTGAGGGAGAAACAGGAGGTCTGCTTGGTGGACCAATATTGTGCGGTGCGGGCAAATAGATCTGCCAGATGGCCTGCTTATTGAGCCATTCCTTGGCAGCGTTTTCGGAAACCTTGGTCGACGCGGCGAGGTTCTTGATGGCCACGAGTTCCAGTAGCCGCGGGATCTGTAGTATGTGTTCTCTAGCTTGCGCGCTAGGCGAGCCGATAGTTTGCTATCAAGCTTGTGTGTGTCCATCTTATGCAAGGTATTCTAGTAGATCGTCAGTCTCCAACATGTCCTCGCCAGATCGTCCAGTAGCTGCGTCGTCAGTACTAAACCTTTGTTAGAAGTTTCGCTGCAGCTTCCGGTTAAGTTCTGAAGGAACTCGGAGGAATCTAACATCCGCTTTGCGAAAAGGGTGGCCGCGTTTTTATCCTCGCGCCACGTCTCTATAGAGTCTTGGGTCAGACGGCTCAGACCCTTTGCACCAGCTAAACGGTGTTTAAGGGCCGTGCAGCCTACATCGAGCAGAGCGTAATAAAGCTCGTGAACTAACATCGTTCTATATATATATATATATATTAAAAAAGTTCCAATGATTATTGCTTTGCAATATAGTAGCTGAAGAGACCTGTCGCAACCATTCCCACGGCGACGAACGCGATCTCGCGGTCTTTTTGGGCCTCTGACGGCACATATAAATCTGAAAGCTGGGGCTCGGGATCCAGCGGCACGAGACTTTTCTGCGGATATGTCCGCGCGTACTCGCGGATGGCGGCGTGAACGTTCCGGAAGTTTGCACGGCGTGATTCTCGCGGCGAAGATCTTCGTTGATCCAATCCAGACGGGCCGTTCGTTTTTGCGACCATGCCGCGTGTGCGCTCTGGAGTTGTTCTACAGCTAAATCGTGACGCTTGCGCTCCTCATCTACGTCCGAGCTTCTCATTTTCGAGAATAGAAAGTTGCTACCGATGAACGCCAATGCGTTCACCACCGCACCACCTACGAGCATCGCGATCGAAGCCATTATTTCCATATATTAGCCGGTAGAATTCCAGCTTTAACTAGATAATCTCAGGTCCCAACTGCGGCCGCTACATTCAAGGTCACGAGACCTACGTCTCGCGCAGTCATGTCCAAATTGGGAGCGGGCCCTCCGAAGACCATCTTGGATAGTCGAGCAAACCCGATACTGAGGCTCGATATCACCACGGCGTGATAAACTATTATTTTACCATCGTATTCAGCCATTACTATACAGTTTTTTCATATAAAAGGGATCGTGAGCAGTGTTTAAATGGGGCGCAATCGGTTTTGGAACTTCCTTCGTAACCGCGGCTGGTTGTCTCGAAAGGTAGTTCCGCAGCGGGAACACACACAGGGTGCCCTCAACTGCCAGACCACCAACAACAACCCACGGAATGATCCAGGTCGAAGCCACAATCCCCGATTGCTCCGCAGGAACTATCGGGGATTGAACCGCAGCTGCCTTCGGGTGTTTTGCTGTTTGAACAGCAGCTGTCTTCGGACGTTTTGCTGTTTCAACAGCAGCTGGAACAACTAACGACTATTTGGCTTCTCGAAGCTCGGCGAGTATTTTATCTTGTTTGACTTTTTGGGTTGCAGCCGCTGCCTGCCCAGCTGCCTGTCTTTTGGGTTTTTTGTGTCGTGCAATCAGAGCTTGCTCATGAGGTGCAATCGGGGTTTGCTGCTCCGTCACTCTCGCAGGTGCGTCTTGTGTCATCATTTTCTGAGCTTATAGTTAGTGAGCATATACATGTATGTCCAAATTGACAGTGCTTAGCCGTGGTCAATACGGTTGTCAGTGGAGCTAAGAACATTCCAAACTTGTGATAAATTGAGCAGCAGGCTGTTCTAAGAGTGTGCCCTACAAAAGGGTCAGTCTCTAGATCACCAATCAACCCCGCGGTGTTTGGTATAGGGAGAATTATACTAACAGCGGTAGCGTACAGATGAATAGCCGCCGATCCAAGAGTTTTCGTCATCTCTGCAACTAACCTAGATTCGTATCGCGCACATATTTTATCGACCTCCGCATCTGACATCTTGTCCACCTGACACACTGAGAGACGCCTACCGAAATACTGCTCCGATTGTCTCCCATCAAGCAGCGCAGATAGCCGCTAACGTCACGTCGTGTTTTCATTCCTGTCTACAGCCGTATCGGCAGTCGTGCCGGCAGTCGTGCCGACAGTCGTGTCGGCTGTCGTGCCGACAGGTGTTCCTACAGTTCCAGCCGTGTCGGCAGTCATACCGACAATCGGCGCGACTGTTTCTCCATTATCTGATCGAGAAGTTCGTCGCAGTTGATTGTGTTTATCACAAGCAGTGCTATTCTGACTAGTCTCATAAGTCTAACATATTGCCGAGCGCACCATCCGATACTTATGATCACCGTTATGCTCGCAACAAAGCTCGCAGCGGAGCAACAAATTCTTAACATTGTTCAGCATTTATTAACCATTGTTCAGCATTTGAAAACCATTTGTTCAACATTTGTTCAACATGGTTAAGCATTTGTTAAGCATTGTTAAGCAGCATTTGTTCAGCAATTGCTCAGCATTGTTCAGCATTTGCTAAGCATTGTTAAGCATTTGCTCAGCATTGTTCAGCATTGTTAAGCAATTGCTAAGCATTGTTAAGCATTTGCTCAGCAGTTACTAACGAGCGTTCAGCACAATCTAAGCAGTTGGTTAATCAGTCTTTAGCAGAAGTTTGGCGTGCTTAGTTTCCGAAAGCATCTGTCGAACCTCCAGGCGCTCCTCGCGCGTTGGGATAACGTCCTTCACTCGAAGACAGTCATCGAATGAGTCTCGGTCCTTGCAGTGAAAGAGTGCGACCCATTTCGTTTGCTCGCGCAGATCCTTGAGGACGGCGTTGTACTTCTGAGTGGAGATTCATACGCTTGGCCCCGTATGGCGGCCCGAAAATGCGAGCTCGGATAGCATGTCCTTCTTTTTGGTCATCGCCGCCTTGGCCGAGCATTCGTCAAGCACGAATAGGGTGGGCTCGCCCTGATAGACTTGGTAGAAGCCACGCAGCCAATCGTGAAGCCTGTCGCCGGGGTCAACGACGTATACCTCAGGGTCGGTCCATATCCACGGGCGCCGCTGATAAGTCTCGTTGTGCCGCACAGTGGGACACAGGATCACAATGTGACGAAAGGCATCGCGGTATGACCTCTCGAGCAAGTCCAGGATGAAAACCGTTTTTCCGCATCCTGTCTGCCCACATATTATGGCAGAGTGGGCATCCTTCGTAAAACCCAGATGTTTTTCAGTTGAGTGCTGAGACGTATCGGCCATCTTAGATGTTGAGTTGCGCATCTGTGATTATATATAGGTACACGTTCAATGCGCCAGCTACGTCCGCCTCTTCGGCTATCTGGATCGTCACACCCTCGCTCGCGTTCTCAACTTGGCGTCCACTACCGTGCATTTGGTCGTCGTCGCTGGCTCGCATGTCTAGCCATAGCGCGTATTTGCTAGTCAGGAACTCCGCGAGGGAGACGTCCGAGAGCTGCAGGTCTTTGGCAATCGCGGCAACCTCCGGGGAGCGCTTAGAGCCGGCAGCAAACTGCTTTCTGGCTTCGTCCCACTGCTGGTGCGCGCGAAGGCCCTGGCTCTAGAGTTGATTGGGGAATCCCTCGATCGTCACATCGACCTTTTTGATTTTGGGGTTATAAAATTTGTCGCTTCTTCTAGCCCCGAGCGCGTACCGAGCCTCCTCGAACAGCATCAGTATGCCTTTCATCGAGCGGGCGGGTACGTTGACATTACTATTCCACAATGTGTCGCTTTTGTCTTTCGTCATCTTGCGGTGGCAAAGAAATCGGTCGTAAAGTATGGCAACGCGCCCGGCGTACAGGGTCGAGCGAGTTCGGGCATCGTGACCATGTCGTACTCCAGCGAAACATTGTCGATCGAATACGTCGATGTCATGTCAGTGGCTATGAGAACTCGGCCGTAGTCGTTGAACGTTAGTTCGTGTTCGAGGCAGTCCGCCAAAGCGCTCTGATAGTAGGGCATGTGGCTCACCAGCAACTCAAAGTCGAGCGGGATGTAGAAGCGGTTGCCGTAAGCGGCCGCTATCGCGTTGTCGCTCGCGACGTTATATTCCTTGTCACCAGCCCCGATTCTAAGTCTGGTTACGTTCCTATTTCGGCTGGTGTCAATACCCTGATAAACCGCATTTTCGCACTCTTGCGCAGTCTTCTACAGGTCCTGGTAGCAATGGTAGACATCGCTTTCGTCGATCCAAATCACTTCATTACCAGAAATATTTATCGTGGTCTTCTTGACGATGGCGCGACCCAGGTTCTGAACAACGGTTCGGTCCGCGTCTGTCGACGTCAGCGAAATAGTGAAAGCGAGGCGAACAGTCCCCGGCACAATGACGTCGCTAGCTCCGAGGTTGGGGAAGCGGGCCAAGAGCTGCTGGTTCTGGTCGATCGTCGAGGGTTTTTTCGTAATAACGACGCTCTGTCTCACGCCTTTCGCCCCGAGGGGCTCCCGCAGTCTGAGGTATGGATTGAGTTTGCGGCCGAAGACATAGTTAGTAACTATTAAACCCGTATGTTTTTTGTTCAGTACATCGAAACGATGGCTGGTCGCGACATTAACATGGAAGAAGTCGGTCGCACTACGGGCGACCGAGACGATTACCTTGATGATGACCTCGTTGGAGATAACTTCTCCGACGATGACGAAACGACCTTCATAGAGACGCCATGAACTTCAGCTGCTGGCGCTGTTAGCTATATGCGGTACCCCTCACACAAAACTCCGGCCTTCATAGAGACGCCAGGAACTTCAGCTGCTGACGATGTTAGCTATATGTGGGAGGCCGCCATCGGAACTCCGACATGGGCGGGCGGTACCGAGATTTCTGTGAGGATCTCCAAGGATGAGCTGGAGCCTCCCGTGGAAACGGAGTCTCGGGTGAAACGGTGGGAGCGTGAGGTGTCTAAACACGACATCAAGGCCACGTTGGAATTCCGCAGCACTAAACGAGGAGACATGTGTGTTAAATGGGGCAAGAACTGGAATTTGCTGACGTTCAAGAACGACCCGGCCCGGTTCCTCAGGGCCTCTTCCTTGAAACGATATGGAGTACTCTTCGCTAGAGCTCTTGGAGTAATCGAGGATCAGTCGCAGCTACCTCAACAAATGATAAAAATCCTACAGTCTACCGACGAAACGCTGGCGAAGACGGCCGCCACTATAAAAACGATCGATCTCAGCGAGGTGCCTCGTGTAGCCACCAACGCTATTCTCACAATGGAGATCAGCGAAAGCGAGATAGACGGAATACTCAGCACGATGGATGAACCACCGCTAAACCTTCGCGAACTCCGTGGATTCGATTAGACTATGCAAACAGTTCGGGCGAAATGGTCCTTAACATCGCGAAACTTACGGCGCTGGACGAACATATAGAGAATCTACCAGGCGGATCAACAAACTCCTGCGGTCGTTGCGGTATGAAAGAGCAGCTCGCTTGGAGGCTGTCTCGACTAACCGTGAGACGCTCTCTGGCCAATTAAGTCGGAGCCGCGAAATAATCTGGAGGGTCCTGAACGACGACACGACACTAACCATCCTCACAGCTTTCAGTATGATTATATCGACCCTACTTCTATCTATATCGACCCTAGTTCTAGTTGTCAAGGGTGGCGGTGGTGCGGCGCCAGCACCCGCACCAGCACACGCGCCAGCACCCGCGCCATCCGGTGGAGCCAAAGAGTGGGTAAAAAAGCAACTAAAAGCCCTCGCCAGTCTCGTGGCTAAATTAGCCGGAAAGTCGGCTGCCGCGCTGCCTGGTTTGATTGTGGTTCTCGTCTCCTTCTTGCTATCTCTATTATCAAAAACGGCCGGATGGCTCGCCGAGAATGCTTGAGCTTTAATCGTGGCGATCACCGGTCTCCTACTATTCACCGCCCGAGAGTTCCTAACACCGAAGCGCGAATAGTCCGACCGCCACGAGGGCGACGACGAGACCTAATTGTTCGGCCTCGTGGGCTGTGACACTAGTTCCGAAGGAACTTGCTGGTGCATTAAGTCCTATTGCAGCCGTTGGAACAACGATGGAACTTGATGTGACACTAGTTCCGAAGGAACTTGGTGGGGTGCTTTGTGCTGGGGTGGGTGCTTGCGGTTTTATGAAATCGGTTCCATGCGCGGTGCGCTTGATGATATCCGCGTTCATGTTCCCGTTATGGCCGATCTTTTGTTTGACGGTGGCGATTACGATCTGATTATTGTAACCCTCAACCCGGTCGTCTCGTAGTATCATATTTCTCGGTGCAATATACTGACCTATTCCAAATACATAGTCTAATGGGGTGCCGGCATACTGCAAAACGTCTGGATACCGCTGGATCGCAGCCGGAAGGTCCACCAGAGATGAGATGGCGTCCTCGACATTTGCTAAGAACTGTTTTTGCGCGTCGAACGCCGTCCCGGCTCCTATTATAGAACTGCGCGCTTGTGCCTGTGCGCCGAGGATGGCCCATACGTACGTGCGAATGGCGTCGTTGAGGCGAGTAACCCCGGCATGAGTAAATCCAGTGCTTTTATCTAACATAAATGATCCCCACGCGGTATTTACCCACGCAGGTTGCTGAATGAAATCAACGTGAGCCGATTTGAAAGACCATGGTACTGGTGGCACGAAGTCGGTATTCTTTAATTTTATTGGTGGTGGTGGATCCTTTGGGTGCTTCAGAAACCCCATACCCGTCGTGTAAAAGTCACCTAAACCGAAAGTTTACCAGAACTCTTTCTGGCGCCAGTCCGCGTCTTTTGGGACCCCAAATTCGAACGCCCTTTCGAACGCCCTACGGTCGTATGCGCTGGAAATGGGATTCCAGCCGTCGTCCTGCGGCAGAGAGATTTTCTGTTCTTTGAGAATCCTCCTAATAGTGTAGTACGCGTGCAAGTTGTAAAAGGCCCTCATGAATGGATCCTCCGCGGCCAGATGGTCCTGAGAGGAAACCCCGCATCCGGCTGTTGTGACCATACGGCGAAGTTGAGCTGATTCTGCCAAAACTGCATATGTGTTGCTTTCCACCCGTTCACGGCCTCTATGGTAATAATCTTGGGCAGCCTATATTGTTCAAAGATGTCGGGGAAGTTGGTTCGAAAGCCTGTTCCGCCGCGAACTTGGATAGTGTGGTGCACCAGCCGGGGAGCGCCCGCCTTAGCGGCGTAGACCCCTCCGACCGCGTACTTTGCATTATAATTAAAGCCAAACGCCTTGGTATTCATGGATATCAAAAAGATATTATCATGTTTGCTACTATCACTAATGTTCAAAGGGATGCTTGCACACTTCAGAAGTCAATCGACAACTGGTGCGGAAAACGGCGGTCCGGCCTCAGATCAATCACCTTCACAGTCAGATGGCAAAATGTTGAGGAGTACGAAGGGTTCGGCTACATGAAGAACGGACCACCGGTAGGTGTCAAAATACCACCAGGGCTTTGCAGTTTCAGAGAGCTCCAAGCTTTTGTTGCGTCGGAGCTTGATGGTCGAGCCAGCCTTGCAATCTCGAAAGCCACCGGACTCGCGACCTTGACTGTCGAGCGCGCCTACCGGGTAATGATCACCCCGACGTTGGCCTTACAGCTCGGATTTACAACAACATACCCTTCTGACAATAAGGAATGGTTTAACCCAGGTGAGCACGTCGGCGACATCCCAGTGAACTTTGCCTTCACGAAAACTCTCAGGGTGCACCTGGATCAATTGAGCACATTGTACAACATTTTAGACGGAGCTCCCAGCACTCTCCTTAAGGTCGTGCACGCCAGCGACTATTTCTACGGGGAGACACTTACCTTAGACTTCCCAACCCCCGAGATGAAACGTTTGGAATCGGGGCACATCCACGAATTGAAGATCTCTATTCTCGATGATAAAGCGCGAGAGTTGAAGAACGATTACCCGTTTTCGATCGTTCTCGAAATAACCGATTAAACATAATATATATGTTTATATATTAATCATGAGCATATACGGCCCAGGTAGTTCCAGCGCACAACAGGACGTTCCCGTCGCGGCCGCAGCATATGATGAAGCCACAATGAGAAGGCTGGAGGGAAGGATAGCGCAGGCCCGCACAGAGGCGGCTCGGCGATTGCGCACGTGCAGCAATTGCAATCTCCAAAACCGATCATAGCAGTTTGTGCAGAGGAGCGGGGTACACTGAACGAGGGGGCCTACGAATATTTATTCGATGCCAACGCGAGCAACAGATATGGGGGATACACCATGGCAGCGTCCGGGACGACTCTGCGAATGGCGGTCTGCTCGGTCAACTTTCGCGGACACGCTGCTACCGAAGTCCGAGTGAATCTCGTCCTGAACGGGGTAGAGCAGATATCTGGCATCACCAAGCACGCGGGCAGAGGTCAGGATTTACGATATTCGATGATGACACTGCAATTAACGTTTCAGCCGGTAGTGTTATTAACTTTGTAACACAACTTGCTGACCAATCGAGTTCAGCGACTGTAGTGACACTGTTAATATAACTTGATTTATGATGAATGACGAGAAACTATATCCGCACTTACCTTCAGGGACGGCCGACCCGGCATCCTTTAGGATGACCAGAAGCGTCGAGATACAACAGATTTTCCAGCATGAGAGAGAGACGCGGACGGGCCATGCGAAGAAATATAGGCGAGCAGTCAATATAGTCGAGGGGGTGAGCACCACGTTAGACTCAGCTTCCGTTGAAAGCGGCGTGGGGAGTGTGTTTTTATTATCAACAATCGTCGCCTCGCCGGTCGCGGTGACATTGAGTGCGATAGCGGCGGGGGCGGGACTGCTTTGCATGACGACCAGACTCGTGGGCCGAAAACTAAAGGTCAAGAGTAGAAAGCACGACCGAATAACGGTTCTCGCGAGGTCTAAGAAAAACAATATCAACGTTATCGTGTCGAGAAAGCGATAGCCGACAACGATATATCAGATAGCGAGTTCAAACTGGTCTTCGAAGAGATGGCCAGGTACCAGGAGTTAAAGGGTACGATCCGGTCCAAGGCCCTCACAAATTCTCGCGGACGAAGACATGGAGGGGAGGGCCGACGAGAGAAAAAATCTCCTCGCCCGCCTCGGGAAGTGACATGCTTATTCGCGTGTTTGCGGCGGAGGAGATTCCCCCACCATACAGTCCAGCTGTTCCGACGGCCCCGCCGTACGGAACATGCAACTTGTTCGGGCCCCGTTACACCACCGTGATTATGTCACCCACCGGCCACCATACTTATCCATAACCGCAAACTGTCCGTACCAGGAAGTAATCGTGTTACCGTGTGCTGCAGTCACCTCTCTCATATATAGATCACCTCGATACTTTGGTGCATATGGTTAAACCAATACACAAAACAAGTACACCGACGGTTTGTGAACAGGTAATGTTTATCTCCAGGTTTATGTTTCATGACTGCCTTGGTGGTTGTGTGTGTGTGTGTGTGTGTGTACTAAGGAGCGTTCCTATCCGACCGCCGTTAAACTGTGCCATAAATCAGCCGAATGCCGATATAACGAGCGGTGGTGTAGTGACAATATCCGACAAATAACCTCGATATACTGAGTATAACATAGGGATGGCTTATCTCTAACATGGTGTAATCTCGTCTCATTGATAACGTCTCAATTGTCTCGTGGTTGCTGAAAAATATTTTCCACTCTTCTCATCCAAACCCGGCGAACAGTGGGGGAAATCCAAATAGTATAAGGGAGACATTATGGAAGCCACCGCGCGTAGCGGGGGGGGGGGGGGGGAGGGAGTGGGGGGGACATTCCAGGGGGAGGTGGTATCATTTTGACTCCCGTATACTATTGGTCATGCTGCACGTTAGCCAAGGGGTCGTGCTTATACCTATGCAGATATATGAATTATTATCGACGCATTCTTGTCTTACATATGGCATAATGAGGTATAAATCTTGAAATATAGATAATTCGTATACGTAAAGTTATACACATACATGTCGGATGTCAATGCTCATGCTAAGTTCGTCGGTGTTTGAGTCTGGATGCTGATGGATGCGTGTGCTGGGGTCCATATTTGAGTATCAGTGTATATATCTGTTAAACCAATGATGATGAATGAAAGTGATGTAATCATGTGAATGTTGATGTTTGCATGTGCTAAATGTAAGGCCATACTACAAATACTTCACTTTATGTAATGTGTGCACGGGAAAACTGACAGTGTCTGCGTAATATTGCAATACATTCCTCGATAAATATGTTCAAATTATCAAAGACAAAATAATTATAAATTAGTGCGACCATTTTGAACTCTGTAATCGTAAATAATTTTATTTATTTTTCAATGACATATAATACAATTATATTGCTATCTGGAATAACCAGGATAAAGCGCTAATATAGTATATTTAGCTGTTATTACGTTTGTTGTTTTACATTTTCAATGCCACCATGAACACGATTCTCACACTGTGTATATTATGCATTTATTATATTTGTGTATTTGCAAACAAGTGATGTGTTCACAAAATATTTCCCATTACATTTTGTAGAGGTAATTATTTCGTCCTTGGAAGAGAAATAACCATTCAATAAAGAGAATATAGCTCTGTCAGTGCCAGTATAGGATTTATGCCATTATAGGATTCATGTACATGTATAGCCCACATAATCATTCTGTAATTGCTGTTTAGTTTAAACATATTTTATTGCTCTTTTTTTTTTACAATTTACAATAATTGTACAATAAACAAATTTCTGGTAAAGAGAGCAAACGGGTTGGGCTACAAGTTTTTACAACGTTAGCTACAGCCCTTCCCAAATAATTGCTGTCTGCATATATCTGCAAAATACGGTATCCCAAATGCACCAGAGTATATGTCTGTTGATCGTTACCTCTGTATTCAATCGGTTACACAACATATATTGCCCTTGCCAATATATTAGGCAAAATGCGATCTGGTTACTGTTATGTCACTGCGTCTGAATTATGGGTGAGATAAATCAAATAAATTGATAATAATCACTATAAGTATAATTCAAATATATGTATCCATATGGCTGAGACTGAGAAATGTGGTATTGCGCTTGAGACCAGTGGAGATCTAGATCAGCCTGCGCATCCGCGCAGTCTGATCTCGATCTGCACTGTTCGCCATTCAGTCAGTGAAACACATGGCCTGTTTCTAGCACACAGCATAGATCTTTATCTCTAAACAAAATTGCTATCCCGCTCCATATATCTCGCGAGGGTAGCAATTTAACCCCATCTCTTTAATGTAACACTCTTGGAAGTAAATTGATAATAATCACTATAAGTATATATCAATTATATGTATGTTCCGCGTATGACTATGTGAATTATTATAATAAATACATAGATAACAAACAATCACAATAATTATAAAATGGCACATGGCCTATCAAACAAAACAACAGTGTATGAATCATCATGTTACAAGAACAATAGATGGTGGATTTAACCTCAATGTATGTACATTGAACAATATCCGTCAATGGACGGAAGAGTGATTTTTGCAATCGGCTATCAAGCGTGTTTGATACGTTAGCGATATAAAACTGTCGAAGCTGTATCAATAAATTATTAATAAAGAACATACACATGCAGAAATTGGTAATTTTACCGTGGCAATGTGTTTATCTGACATTTACATGCATGTGTTGTAAATTTGAAAGCTTCATTTCGCTATGTTGAATGTTGAACAACAATTAGAGAAAAGATGGCTTCCACGGGAAAATGTTTTCCCTGTTCTATTGTTTTGGGCAATTTACTAGTTCTACATCAAATATTATTTGTTTAAAGATACAAAATATACAGCTTACAGAATGTTGACATACATGCAACAGGGTTGGATACGCACTTCTGTTGCTCAAAATGTTTGAATAGGTCAAATTATAGCCGTAGATAACATATCGGAGGCGAATTATTGTAGTTAATTTGATGACTTGATCCGGCTTCCAACGGATGTCTATTTTGGCCGAAAACATAAACAAAAACATTACATCAAGTAACAATTTGTGAATTTCTTTAAAAGTCACCTGAATATTAATTATATACACTAAAATGACACTTGTCAGCAAATATTGTAGGGATAATAGAGATGTTTCCTATTTTTACGTAGGCGGTTCAGAAAAATGTCGTCCAGCGAAGCTTCACGAGCAATATTTTCTGTGACGCGAAGTTTTACCACAAGTTTACGTTGATGCAATTCCTATTCTTCTCGCTGTATCGACATATTTAACAATTCATATCCCTGAACTACTTATTCTCCAGAGAGCTGAATTCAATATGTGGGCCTTATTGATGCTTAGATATACGAACAACTTATGTTTAGAGTCCGATTCCCTGACACAGTATGACGTTTGGGGCCAAGGTATCCAGTAGTTTTCGTATAATGACCGTTCAACTCCAGCCAGTGACTTGTCTCAATTCGAGTCAACTCGAACATATAGATAACTTTGAATTTTTCAAGAGATAATGTGACCAACACTTCACTATCTGTTTTGCAATATGAAGAATTGGGCCTACATAAGAGCACGCTTAACATATCTACAATCACAGACCACATACACAAATCTAGCAATATAATAACCACTAAAAACGTTTTTGTTGGAAAAGGGTCCAACTTGGAACGGTCTGTCAGAAAAATTGCTTTATTGCTCTGAAAAGGCCACACACCTGGTTTATGTCACTACTAGTGTATGTGTATTGATCATATATGTGAAAATACCGTGAGGTTATCTATGTTTGAAGACTAGGTTGACCAGTTTGTGACACAGGGGCATATTTGATGACTTGATCCGGCTTCCAAGGGATGTCAATTTTGGCCGAAAACATAAAAAGAAAACACATTATATCAAGTAAACAATTGGTGAATTTCATTAAAAGTCACCTGAAAATTAATTATATACACTAAAATGACACTTGTCAGCAAATAATGTAGTGATAATAGAGACAGCTGAATTCACTATGTGGGCTTTATTGATGCTTAGAGGTCCACCACAACCAAAGATATTTCCTATATAAACTAACCAATGACCACATATTTTGCTATTCTCTGCTACTTTCATTTTTCGTATGGATGTCGTGGGACTTATTTTTCTATAACCTGCACCCATTCTGCTCTGGATATTCACTAATTGAACTATAGGTTTAATTATTGTTAAGAAAGATAAATTCAATCTCCTGTTATTTTTGGAGACGGCTTGTTTTATCTCATAAATTAAGAAAAGCTGTTCATAGCATTACCCTGTGGATCGGGTACTTCTGTGCATGGTGTAACAATGCCGCTTTCACAGCAAATGAGAATTATTCGCGTATTCTGAATTGTACATCTTTTAAAAGCCATATGCCGCCAAAATTATCAATGTATCCCAATTATTTTTCATTTTAGAAGTATTTTTATGACGCGTGGTAAAAACTTATATGACGTTTTAGATCAATGACGTTGAAATTACGACGTTTTTATCAACGGCGTCAAGGGGTGTTGATAAAATATAATGTAACGTCATGTTTTGGATTGCGGCCCAAGTAACGTAATTTCGTATGAATAATTCTCAAATAAGGCAGAGTGTTGGCGTTTCCCTGTTGTTTGCTGCTGTCTGAAATAATTTTGGGGAATAATAGTTCGTATGCGACGACATATTTTAAAGTGGGAAGTAGGTGCTTATAACATTAACTTTGTAACAAAACACGACGTCGGGCAGATTTGGTAGCGTGATACCTTATAATTGTCGCCGTGTGTCTTTCTTGAGGATCGCATTACCGTCGCCTGATTCAGACATACATTATTATGCAGTTAAGTGATAATCTGATGATTTGATACTACAAATCGCGCGAAAAGCAAGTTTATGACCTTCAAATTTCCCTCAAAGTATACTTAGCTAGAGAAGTATGATTAGCAATTTTGGTGAAATTGGCTGCTGGTGGTACATATACTTCGCCGTAGCTGTACTGTGGTTGTGGTAGTTCAATGGAACTGGAGCAGCCGCTATTATATACCTTATATTACCCTACATACCAGGGGTACGGGGCGCCAAGTGGGACATGGCTCAATTTTGTGCCACAAAATTCATTTTTGTGCCACAAAATTCAATTCTGTGTCACAAAATTCAATTCTGTGTCTCAAAATTCACTATTCTGTGTCACAAAATTCACTTCTGTGTCACAAAATTCACTATTCTGTGTCACAAAATTCACTTTTGTGCCACAAAATTCAATTCTGTGTCACAAAATTCAATTCTGTCAATTCTGTGTAACAAAATTCAATTCTGTGTCGCAAAATTCAATTCTGCACACGCATGTAAGAAGGACTACCATTGGTCAGAAACTGCATGGAGAAATGGGTCACGGTCGCCGATCTACACATTCAATGTCGATGATTCATTTCTCATTCTGCCGATGATTCATTTCTCATTCTGCCATTTTGCTTAAACTATCTCCAAACAGTCAAACGTTGACAAACCCATTCATATTTAAGCTCATTTGCGTTATAATTGTACACATAATTCATGTACTGTAGATCTCCGCGAGTACAGACCTCATTTATTGTGTATCGCAAGGTACATCTGCCCCAGTTAAATCAATAATACACGTGCTGTGACCTGTGTTCTGACTGCTGTCTGTGTTTATAAACATAATGTGTGTATTGGGCCATTTGAGGAAAACCATTTGTAGTATTTGTGTAGATACCATGGATACTAAGATGGTGTATACTGTAAATAATGCATGTAGACACATAGTTGCGAACATGTAACTTCGCAATGTAGACACAGATCCAATACCATTTGTTTCACAAGGTTAGCTCTACTGTTAGAATACGACGTCATCTAATGTATTTTCGAGCATAAAACGTTACCTGATAAATAGAATACCAGACTAGTGTATTTTAATATCAAGTTTATCAGGCTCGGCTCGGAAACGGTAGGAATTCCTCGGCAAACTCGGAATTCCTACGCGTTTCATAGCCTTGCCTGATAAACTTGATATCAAAAATACACTAGCCTGGTATTCTCTATATATGGGCATGCTCTCAGGTCTAGCTATGTCCGGCTACTTTATGTTTGACCCTGTTTACATAATTGAGGGAAATTCTGAATATTTTTATTTATCCTTCAAAGTATATTTGCTTATATGTGTGACCACTCATTTGTAATTATAATATAACCAAAATAACTGTCCATAAAGAAGTATAATATTGATATATTGGGTTATATTTTCGCATTGAATATTTAAACCTGCAGTGTACTCCACTTCTAATAAATGGACTAAGACCGATATCACCAATCAACGTAGAGAATGACATAGACTATCCTACGCAAACTAATGTTTGTGGACAAAAATGAATTCTGTCCCACAAAACGGAATTTTCTTCACAAAACTCATTCTGTCTTACAAATGAATCTTTATAACAAAAATGAAATTTTAGTATACGAAACGTGTGCAGAATTGTTTTGTGACACAGAATTTGAATTTTGTGACACAGAATTGACAGAATTGAATTTTGTGACACAGAATTGAATTTTGTGACACAATTGAATTTTGTGACACAGAATTGAATTTTGTGACACAGAATTGAATTTTGTGATTTTTAGTGTTACAAAACTCAATTTTGTCTGGACAAAATTGGTTTTGTACACATAATTAACCTGTCCTGCATGGCGCCCCGTAAGGGGCCCGTTTAACTAAACTTCGTACGACTCAAATAAATTTTCGTAAGTGCAAAATTTACATTTATTGAGCATAGGCTGCAACTGATCTTTCCAGACGATCGTAAATTTGCACTTACGAACACTTTAGTCGTACGAAGTTTAGTGAAACGGCCCCCATAAAGCCAACATGTACACATACTGTAGATTTAGTAGAGCCGGCTCCTAACGAGCCGTCTCATCTGGATCTGCAGCACTTGTCAGCACAGGCGTTTGAACAGATGGTTGTTATTTTGGTGTCATATGTGTATTTTAGTGGATTTGGGTGGACTTCGTTGGTTTTATACTGTCATAATTACCGTACTCATACGTGCAATTCGCGGGAGGCGACGTAAATTACATGTTGGCAACGATGCACCCAAAACCACCAGATACCGAAATAACCCACATAACACTGAAATATGAACCGTTCAAGAATATGTGTTCGTCCGTACAGTTCTATGCTAACAAATCATAATTTCCTGATAGCTGGAATTGTCCAGAATTAGCTTGGAACAATCAAAATTGGATATTGACGGATGATATGGTTAAACATCTGCAGCACCACTAAATTACACCTGGTGAACTTTCGAAGGGGGCAGTGAAAGAGGGGGCTAAGTCCCTTGTGGACATGTACGCCCCCTCTTTCCACTTCCCCAGTCAATTGTCCAGCACTATGGTTCCTGTTTTGGTGCAATTACAACGCATATGATATAGCTTCCGCGGTCAACAGTCGCTTTAACATATTAATCATACTCAGCGATTTGGCGCAATTAATTAAAAGGCACCTTGCTGCTATATACTTCTTAACATACCGGTTTGCGTTAACACAATACATTCCATAAGAAACGCATGTTATAAAAGCACGATTGAGCTACAAATACTGAATTATTTATAGTATCGATATTTACCGAGCACAGGCAAAGCACCTGAAAGCGGGCACAAAGACTTACCCATGGAGTTATGGTCAACAGCAGAAGGGCCAACGCCCCATTCCGTAAGTCCATGCCGGTGTATTCTACTCGGCCGCGACTTCCCGAATAGAACATTTTCAACAATACATTATAAATGTAGCTGGTTTTCAGTCATGCGTTTCCTATTATAGCTGGTATGAGGACAAATGGTAATTCGACTCGCCTAGCTATTCATTAACACGGGTGGAAGGACGCCGGTATATATGTAGTAAATAAGGAGTTCTTATTTACTATATATATAATTCACCTCAATCAAACAAGAGATAATTCCCAAATTAAGGCTTATTTTTACAAAATTATTAATCATATTTGTATTCTGCTTAATTTTCTGCTTTCATCCAAGAAAGGTTTTATAAATATTATACATGTATATTAATGTTTTAGATTAACTAACACTCCATCACAGGAAACACAGATTTGATATTTAGTAGTTGTGCCGCCATCACATGTTAGGCATTCTCTTATTTTACGTCCCGAAGCCTTAACGCTCGGGTAAATGGCTTACAATTTATGTTTCCTTGCTCGGATCTGCTTCACATTTCACACACGCATTGCTCCAATAGTCCTCTACCGCCCTGTGCAAATCCACATTCGTCCTGCCCCCGCTAAGCCCAGGGTCAAGGTCACAGATTTCGTGCGTTTGAAACCTTAACGCTCGGGTAAATGGCTTATACTTTCTGTTTCATTGCTCGAATATGCTTGCAATTTCACACACGCATTGCTCCAATGGTCCTCTACCGCCAAGTAACAAATCCACATTCGTCCCGCCCCCGCTAAACTCAGGGTCAAGGTCACATACTTGGTGCGTTCGAAACCTTAACGCTCGGGTAAATGGCTTTTACTTTTTGTTTCCTTACTCGGATCTGCTTCACATTTCACACACACATTTCTCCAATGGTCCTCTGCCACCGTGTGACAAATCCACATTCGTCCCGCCACCGCTAAGCCCAGGGTCAGGGTCACAGACTTGGTGCGTTTGAAACATTAACGCTAGGGTAAATGGCTTATCATTTCTGTTTATTTACTCGGATCTGCTTCACATGTCACACACACAGTGCTCCAATGGTCCTCTACCGTCCTGTGACAAATCCACATTCGTCCCGCCCCCGCTAAGCTCAGGGTCAAGGTCACAGACTGGGTGCATTCAAAACCTTAACGCTCGGGTAAATGGCTCATAATTGCTGTTTCTTTGCTCGGATCTGCTTCACATTTCACACACACAGTGCTCCAAAGGTCCTCTACCGTCCTGTAACAAATCCACGTTCGTCCCGCCCCGCTAAGCCCAGGGTCAAGGTCACAGACTTGGTGCGTTCGAAACCTTAACGCTCTGCTAAATGGCTTATTATGCCCCCGACACAGAATGGTGAGGGGGGCACATAGTGTTACCGGTGTCCGTACATACGTAATGTACGTACGCACGTCCGTACGTCCGTACGTCCGTACGTCCGTACGTCCGTCCGTCCGTCCGTCCGTCCGTCCGTCCGTGCGTACGTACGTACGTACGTACGTCCGTCCGTACATACGTCCCGAAACCTTTACGCTCGGGTAAATGGCTTATAATTTATGTTTCCTTGCTCCGATCTGCTTCACATTTCACACACACATTGCCCCAATGGTCCTCTACCGCCGTGTGACTAATCCACATTCGTCTTGCCCCCTCTAAGCCGAGGGTCAAGGTCACAGACTTGGTGCGTTCGAAACCTTAACGCTCGGGTAAATGGCTTATAATTTCTGTTTCCTTGCTCGGATCTGCTTCACATTTCACACACGCATTGCTCCAATGGTCCTCTACCGCCCGGTCACAAATCGACATTCGTCCCGCCCCCGCTAAGCCCAAGGTAAAGGTCACAGACTTGGTGCGTTCGAAACCTTAAAACTTGGGTAAATGGCTTATAATTTCTGTGTCCTTGCTCAGATATGCGTCACATTGCTCTCACGCATTGCTCCTATGGTCCTCTACCACCCTGTGACAAATCCACATTCGTCCCGCCTCCGCTAAACCAAGGGTGAAGGTAACATACTTGTTGTGTTCGAAACCAAAACGCTCGGTTAAATGGCTTATAATTTCTGTTTCCTTGCTCGGATCTGCTTCACATTTCAGACACACATTGCTCCAATAGTCCTCAGCCACCGTGTGACAAATCCACATTCGTCCCGCCCCCGCTAAGCCCAGGGTCAAGGTCACATACTTGGTGCGTTTGAAACATTAACGCTCGGGTAAATGGCTTATAATTGTTGTTTCTTTGCTCCGATCTGCTTCACATTTCACACACACAGTGCTCCAAAGGTCTTCTACCGTCCTGTGACAAATCCACATTCGTCCCGCCCCCGCTAAGCCCAGTGTCAAGGTACGTACGTCCCGAAACCTTAACGCTCGGGTAAATGGCTTATAATTTCCGCTTCCTTGCTCCGATCTGCTTCACATTTCACACACACATTGCTCCAATGCTCCTCTACCGTCCTGTCACAAATCTACATTCGTCCCACCCCCGATAAGCCCAGGGTCAATGTCACATATTTCGTGCGTTTGAAACCTTAACGCTCGTGTAAATGGCTTATACTTTCTGTTTCCTTGCTCGGATCTGCTTCACATGTCAAACACACAGTGCTCCAATGGTCCTCTACCACCCTGTGACAAAACCACATTCGTCCCGCCCGCGCTAAGCCCAGGGTCAAGGTCACAGACTTGGTGCGTTCGAAACCTTAACGCTCGGGTAAATGGCTTATAATTTCTGTTTCCTTGCTCGGATCTGCGTCACATTTCTCACAGGTATTGCTCCAATGGTCCTCTACCACCCTGTGACAAATCCACATTCGTCCTGCCTCCGCTAAGCCCAAGGTCAAGGTCACAGAATTTGTGCTTTTGAAACCTTAACGCTGGGTAAATATAATTTCTGTTTCCTTGCTCGGATCGCTTCACATTTCACACACGCATTGCTCCAATGGTCCTCTAGCGCCCTGTGACAAATCCGCATTCGTCCAGCCCCGCTAAGCCCAGGGTCAAGGTCACAGACTTGGTGCGTTCGAAACCTTAACGCTCGGGTAAATGGCTTATAATTTATGTTTCCTTGCTAGCATCTGCTTCACATTTCACACATGCATTGCCCCAATGGTCCGCTACCACTGTGTGACAAATTCACATTCGTGCCAACCCCGCTACGACCAGGGTCAAGGTCACATACTTGGTGCGTTAGAAACCTTAACGCTCGGGTAAATGGATTGTAATTGATGTGTTCTTGCTCGGAGCTGCCTCACATTTCTCACACGCATTGCTCCAATGGTCCTCTACCACCCTGTGACAAATCCACATTCGTCCTGCCCCTGCTAAACCCAGGGTCAAGGTCACAGACTTGGTGCGTTCGAAACCTTAACGCTCGGTTAAATGGCTTATATTTCTGTTTCCTTGCTCGGATCTGCTTCACATTTCACACTCACATTGCTCCAATGCTCCTCTACCGTCCTGTCACAAATCCACATTCGTCCCGCCCCCGCTAAGCCCAGGGTCAAGGTCAAATACTTGGTGCTTTCGAAACCTTAACGCTCGGGTAAATGGCTTATAATCAAATATGCTTCGTTTTCTTTGGCTGCCGGCGGGGGCATTCGTGTGCCGACAGGCCACATTTCTAGAATTTATATAATTGTGAAGTTTGCAGAAGTTTTATCTTCTTGTAGCATTGGCTTTACAGCATCCGTATTTACCGACGCTAAGAAAGCATCATATTTCATTTACATTTAATATCTTTGTATTAATTATATTAACACAATAAAAAGTAATTATGAAATAAAAAATAATGAGCATTAGTGATGTGAAATATAGTTTAAACCGTCACCGCGATGGTATAAACGATGATGAGCAGCTTAGAAAGATGATAGATGCTCACAAACATATATCTGCAAAATCTACATCCTTTGAAATACATAAACAGAAATATGCTGATGTAATGAATGAACTTACATATAATAAAAACACGGCCTTCTTAGAACTCGTTGATAAACCAAAATGTGGATATATCAAGGCATTTGAAATATCTGAAAAAAAATATAAAGATCCGCAAAAGCTATTGTCTGATAAGAAAGATATTATAAAAAAATCAACTTATAAAAGAGGTAAACGATTTAAAAGGATTACAATTTCAACTTGGTCTTGTTGTAGATTTATACAATGATGATGGTGAGGAAATAAAAAGAGTATTTCATTGCGAACAAAATGCTATCTTGAATTCAGATTATACTGCACACGGGAATTACAGAGAAAACGGGTCAAACACTGAAAGGGGCGTGAACCGTGGGAGGATGTACGTGATTGGTATGAAATCGATTAGTAGTTACGAGATATGAATTATACCGAACACAAGCACACATTTATTGCTCGAAGTCTTATTTTCAGCATGCTTTTGAACATACTTACCTGGAATGTACGAGGAATTATGTCGACGGCATACTCACATTCGAAACACTTTATGAACAGTGTACATGGTGAATACGGCTGTCACACTGTCGTGAATATTGATATTGACCCATACAGTAGAGCAAGGTGTGGTGAAGGAGGCGTCAGCATTATTTACAGGACATCTTTGTCTCACATGATAACTCACATTGAAAGCACATGCGACATGATAGTTGGAATAGAGATGAAGTCCCAGCATTCACAGCCATTGTATATATTCTAAGTTTATATGCCGTCTGAATCAAATAACAACTCCTACGACGAATCCATGTCGGATCTGCAGGCACTGACCTCGTACTATCTCTCACAAGGTCAGGTCGTCACTGGCGGTGACTTCAATGCTCAGCTACATGTAACTACCGTAGCATAGAGCCCACAAATCAGTTCGCTGTACACACTTTCTGATAGACAATATTCTGATAGCGGTAAGCAAAACCGACATGTGTGTAGGCCCGATGTACAGCTTCATACCTACACAGACAATACTTTAGCACTTCCTGGTCGATACCACATTAGTAGAATGTATTCAAACCTTTAGAATCTTAGACGAAAATGAACAATTTATTTCAACTTCTGACCACCTTCCCCTACTTGCCAAAGTAAACGTAAAACACATCACACACTGTCATTCAGTTCAAGAGGGAGGAATCGCGTGGAAATTAGCTCACAGATGACCGTAGTTTGCAGTATAGAACAGCGTTAGATGAACAATTAAGCACTGTGCAGTTGGATTGAGAATCCACCATTGACTCTCTGTCAGACAAAATAACACTCAGTCCATTTTGCAGCAAACAACTCACTGCCTAAGAGTAAATTCAATAAATACACGAAACCGTATTGGACGCGTGAAGTACAAGCGGTCCATTGTAAGTCCATGCAAATGCGAACGATTTGGATCAGAAATGGTCGTCCTCGCGGTCGCGGTAATGCCCATTTTACTGCTTACAAAAACGCTAAAGCGCAATTCCACAAAATCAAGCGCATTGAGTCCGACAAGTATATGACCAAAGTGTACAGCGACCTCGATTCAGCGGCTGAATTATATTATAGACAATTTTGGAAATGTTTACGCAATCGAAAATCAACGAGGTCACCTCCGTGTATTGCTATTAACGTTGACGGGCGTCCCCAGACTTCAGCGGAAGGGATCGCAAACGGATTCGCGAAGTACCCTAAGTACTATAGCGGCATTTGTAACGAAAAGTGGCAAGATAGCCAAGAATCACAAGCTTTCGCTACCAATATTAAGTCTGGTAGAATCTATATCACATGAAACAGACCTCGCGTATGGTGAAGTATTGAAAGGTCCAATATATGTAGGGGAGATAACTGAAATCGTCAAAACACTGACACGCAGAAAGGCCCTAGGGCTAGACCAAACACTGAATGAACATATACTATTTGGCAGTAACGCTCTATCTGATCACTGCATTGTTTAACCGAGTAATATCAGAGGACAGGGTCATAGGCGCGTGAAAACAGAGCGTGAGTATCCCTCTGTATAAGGCAACGGTAACAGCAAGACTGAACCTGGTAGCTACAGGTCAATTTCATTGATACCATGTTTGTGCAAGATGTTTGAAAGAGCTATGCAGCAATGGTTTCAAAGGAGAGTTGCGTTTCAGCGGCATTTAACCTCCAGGAAACGGTTAACTATAACTGCGATCTAGGTAGTAATGTATATTTTGTTTAGATATCCAAAAAGCATTCGACACTGTCTGGCACGACGGGTTGTTGTTACAAATTACACAAACTGGGAATTCAAGGACAATCATCAGAAACTACTATACGGGATTATTATCATACGTCCGAATTAACGGTGTTTCGTCACAGGCCATACCGGTATCTCGAAGCGTCATACAAGAGGGAGTTATCTCCACTTTTTTCTATCTCGTTTTTTTTAAACGTTTTATTAGTGCAGTTAGAAATCTCAAAATTGGGTGGCTCGGTGGGTTCCGCTAATACGGGTAACCCGGCATTGGCTGAATATATTACCTGCTTAGCAACGCGGCCATGTCATCTGCAGAGCGTACTAAATATCGTAAACAGTTACGCGACCAAATGGCGTTTCTCTACAAACGCCGATAAATCCCGCATCGTGATATTCTCTAAATCTAAAACGGACGCTAGCCACATCAATAAATTAGGATCCAGTACTATTGCAGTAGATGATAGCGTCGTTCACCTCGGGATAAGGCAAAGCGCACACCTAACATACAAGGAACGGATTACTGAACGCTGTCAGAAGGGCTTACATGCATTTTACGCAATGGTTGGTCTAGGTGTTAAATTAGCTGGCCTTAACCCGCTTACTTCAACAAAGCTATACAAGCAAATAATAATCCCGACAACTCTGTACGGTTGTGAGATGTGGAACTTTCTGTCACAAGTAGATATAAGTAGTCCCATATGTGCGAGCCGATGCTGGGACTTCCGCAGAAATAAAATGCATCGTCTTTCCGCAGAAATAGACAAACGTAAATTGATATGTTTTGCATAAGCTCAGGTCACTACACAGTTCTGCTATAAGTAGGAATATATTATTTAGGAAACTATTTCTTTTCTTATCAGGATCACCAACTGTTAACAATGGGTTTATTCCGGAAATATGTGAATTGTTGTGCCGTTACAGCTTAATACATATTTTGCAACTCCATAACAACTGGCCGTCGAAATATGTATGGAAAACGCAGGTACAGTGTACACACTGCCGTTAATGCCCGGGAAAGCGAACTTTGGAGGCAACGATTTGAATGCGACACTGTTTTCACTCGTTTTAAAAACTTGCATACAGCCATAACACA
The DNA here is from genome assembly GCA_029237695.1 of Conchocele bisecta. Classification (NCBI taxonomy): domain Eukaryota; kingdom Metazoa; phylum Mollusca; class Bivalvia; order Lucinida; family Thyasiridae; genus Conchocele; species Conchocele bisecta. Next base: position 26,978,100 of record CM055265.1, on the reverse strand, counting down.
GTGTATAGTCTGGAAGTTTCCAAGTAGTGGTGCAGAACTTTCAGATTGCATCACGCGCTCGCCGAATGTGCATTTAACATGCCTCTATGGGACGCTTTCCTGGACACAATTCACAGGACTGTCACTCTTGATACATACAATGAGCTTGAACACAGCCACGGGAAATCATGTGTGCAAAACATGTTAGGAGCAACACTAGATAGTGCGATGGATCCAGATAACAAAAATGTATTTCTGCGAGAAACATTCAAGTGCATAAGACAATGTTTCATTTCATACTTCCAACACATTTAAATGGCTGACATACTAGGTTGGTGACAATGATTACTGACCGCTGTACACGTCCACGTTCAGGATAAAATCGGAAGCTATAGAATATGGGTGCTGAAACGCAACTCCAGTAATTGTGAGCAGCGAAGTCCCTGATCAGTTGAAGCGGCAGCAGCACCGATCTGGGTCATCGCTGAATGTTGTTGACAGTTTATCCATGGTGATATGACTCTGTGCTTACAAATGTGTGTAGTCGTACATGCACTTGATACAATATGGACAATATGTAGCTTCATGATCTCAAAAAGTGCAAATGCGTGATCAACTCCACAATAATGTATATATTTAGCATATGCACATATCATTATTCACTTCATTATACTCATCTGTTTAAAGTCCATGTTTGTTCTTGTGTATATATCATTTTTGTAACAATTTCCAATCTCCGGACTGGAGGAAATAAAGATATTGAATTGAAATACTGAGTATAAATAGTAATTTCCGTTAACATTTTAAGGAAACACGGTTATTGCCCCTGATATCAGTGTGGAAAGTTACGTCCGATATAAAATGTATAATAATGCCAATCAATACGTGGGGTAATGGTGAACGAATGTATATTTTGCCAGAACATGTCTCAGATGATGTCTCTGATATAAAGGAAACATTTTGTGCCAATTGGGTGGGCATGTACCTTTAAGGAAACACGGTTATCGCCCCAGATATCCGGTGTGGAAATTTACGTCTGATATAAAATGTATAATAATGCTAATCAATATGTGCTGTAATGGTGACTAAATATTTATTTTGCCAGGAAATATCTCACATGATGACTCTGATATAAAGAATATGTACTGAGTGGGCATGTCCCTTTAATATTACAATACATCACACTTGTGGACAAATGCCACACAGCCATGCTGTCCTCAGTATGACCATGGCCTTTTCACCTTCACAACTTTGGACTTTTTCACACAATAAGAAGTTTGCCGGAGTTTCTAAGTTCTGTCATAACTTTTATATCCCTTGAAGGATTAATTTAATATTTAAATACATCATACTTGTGCACAAATAACACCTATCCATGCTACCTTTAACCGCCTGACCTGCACACCTTTGAACTTTTTCACACATTTAGAACTTTGCCAGTTTCTCACTTCTGTCATAACTTATATATCCCTTGAAGGATTACATAAATATATAAACACAGCATATGTGTGGACAAATGCTACACACACATGATGCCCTTAATATGACCTTGACCTATTGACCTTCTCAACTTTAAAACGTTTTCACACTTTTATCGGAGTTTACATAAGACTTGTGCACAAATGTCACACATCCATGCTGTCCGTAATATGACATTGACCTTTCGACCTTCACAACTGTGTCTATGAATACTTATTTCTTTCGGTTAAACGTACATGCCCACTCAGTAGGCACACAATGTTCTTTATATCAGTTACATCATCTGAGACATTTCCTGGCAAAATAAACATTAATTCACCATTTCCCCACGTATTGGTGTGCATTATTATACATTTTATATCAGACGTAAATTTGCACACTGATATCAGTGGCGATGACCGTGTTTCCTTAACATGTTAACGGACATTACTACTTATTCTCTGTATTTATTTTTTGATGTGCAATGATTATACTATAAATCTGTCGAAAATACTATTTTTTAGGTGGCGCTTTTAATTTTAATTAAAAAATGTCATGCCTCATTTGCATCTGAAAATTGCCTATTGAATGGGCATGAACCTTTAATTAACTTTGCCACAGTTTCTCCAATCTGCCACCGAGGGAATTCTTGTGCCATGCCATATTTTTTTGCGGTTAATTAACGTTGCCACAGTTTCTCCAATATGCCACTGGGGATATTCATGTGCAGATAGGTCACATTCTTGTTTCATTAAGTTACATAACATGTATGATGGCATATAATTTCATTAAGTTATGTAACATGGAATATTCCTTCATTAAATGTTTTAACATGGTGTGGTCTTTCATTAGGTTGTGCCCTCAGCATGAAAATACGTTTATAGTAATTCCATCCCACTTAAATAGTTATGTGCTGTTCCTCTATCATCTTGGTTCCTCTATCATGTCTTGGTTGATCGGCGAACGCGACGAAGTAACTTAATGGTAGGGGTTCCTCATTACAGGATGCACGATTTACCTGGTTTGGCCCTCGGGTACGTTTTTATCTTCGGCTCTTTTGTTACCTGGGAGTTGAATTAGGTTATTGCCCATTATACAAGTAGTAAACTTATTATTGATCCTACTGCTTTTGGGAGGGGGCCAAGTGATTCTGCTGTGACGAGGACCTGGCATCAGAGCAGGATTATTCTGATTTCAGGGCTAAATATATATACTTTTTATTGTAAATACATATATTCAGTTCTGATTTTTGGATTTTCCCCCCATTTGTACAGGCAATATGTGGGATTTAGTACTAAACTCATTGACCCGGCCTTAAATGACCTTAGCTGTTGATAGGCCGTTAAACCCCAACAAACAAACAAACAGAATATATCATCAATACACGGTTCGACAATGTCCAGCCGTGGGTAAATGTTTGCCGTGGCACGAGGGAACTGTTTGAACCCCAAGGCCGCAGGCCGCAGGCCGCAGGCCACGCCGAACATTTACCCACGGCTAGACATGTATGGAAGGTAATATCCGCCATAATTATATTAGGCTTGATGCTTGCTTGCTGATGACATTCTAAGTTCTACCCGTCTTATTACAATTCTATGTGGCTTAATGCTTGCTGACTGGTGCCATTGCAACTTACTTTCATGTTATTTTATTCGTCATTCGTGTTTGTGACATTTTAAATCTTCTTGGTTATAGTCTAAATTGCATGTGCATTTGGCTTGATGCTTTATTCATTCGCACTGTTTCAATGCGTTTGTGTTGTTTACATTCTAAGTAGCTTGATGATTCATTCTCAGTGACATCCGGAGTTCCATTATTGATTATTGCATCGCTGTTTTGCCATGCGTTTTTGTTACCTCGCTAAGCCACGCTTGCCCCTTGACAACAACAATTGCAACAGTAATTTGGGAACAACCATTATGACGCCAGGTGCGCTGCTAAAACTTAAAATAGTTCACCCTAAAATGAGTTCATATGCTGGTACCCGTCCTACAATGCGTTGCTCTCTAAATTGGTTCCATGTCCCTAACGGTGTTGATGTAGATTTATGCCGCCTTTTCTGTTGCGCTATGTTTAGGTTAAAAGAAACCAACTAGTTTTACTGTATAATTTAACCGAATCCCAGCCAGTCTTTCCTATTTTCACTATTCGTATGGATGTTGTGGGACAAACTTCGTAATGTCTCCCAATATTGTTTACATTATTTGGCCACGGAAACTGTTTACATCACGTGACCAACAGGCTCAGTGTTTTCTTTTAAATGCTTTAAATATGCTACAAACTGGTGTTGAAAACACCCCTTTTCTAACCTTAAACCTAGAGTGTACATGCCAGGTTATAATATAGGGAGACATGTTTTTCTTTATTCTTTCAATCTGACATTTTTCTGGCAAAATTATTACCATTTCCAGACGTACATTAATGTACTTTTTATATCAAACGCGAAATGCCAGTTTGATATCAGAGGCGATAACCGGGGTTCCTTAAATGATAAGGGGAGCAACTATTTATTCCATTTATTTATTTTTTTATGTGCAATATCATACTTTATGATATGTCGATAAAAATGTTTATTCAGCATTTAGTTGATATAAATAATTTAAAAATACTGCATCATTTGCATATGGAGCTAGCTTGATACCACCGCGAGTCTCTATGAGTACATTAAAGATTACTAAATAATTATATCTGTGTAGCTGGCACTCGTAATTTTTAAAAGTGGTGGACTAGTTGCAATTATTCACATTATTTAAGTTCCATAAAGAAAAGTTTGTACCTACTAGATGGGACCCCAGCTTCAACAATAATTAAATCTCTATTTTAATTAGTCAAGATCCAGAGCAGAATGGGTGCAGGTTATTGGAAATTAGGTCCCACAACATCCATAAGAAAAATGAAAGTAGCAGAGAATAGCAAAATGTGTTTTAGGTAAAATCAATGGTGGTGGCCAACCTTAGTATGATCCCGGACGGTTATTGGTTTGCATCGGTAACGGGCCAGTTTGACAGTCAACCTGTGTAAGTTACCATATGTGTAACTTACTATAAAAATAAGATTGTTTTCAATTACGTACATGTAATTTAATTATGAGGATACATGTATGTATAAAACACATTAGTCAGTCAAACACCATACATATATATGCAATTTAGTTAATATAGGTTGGAGAATAACAAATGGTGCGAAATCGTTCAGACGGTAAAAGTTGTCCGGTATGAACAAAATCGTGCGGGTCTTTTGAGGTCACTGACACAGTTTGCTTGCAGATCTTGATCCATTACTAGGATATTTCCATTACTCGCCCCTGACGCACCCCCCGAACTTGTTTAAACCTAGATGGCCTGAAATGCACTCTCCAGCATTATGTCATTTAAATTCGGATTTCAACGGTGGCATTTTCATGCAAATTGCCTGTATATTAATGCATTTCAAGATTTGTTGAGATTACTGTTTGAAAAATAGCTAGCGGTGCGCACAATCCCCCCCCCCCCCCCCCCCCCCCCCCCCCCCCCCCTTTGCACCTTTGCATCATTCTGCTTGCGGCTTTGTTGAGATTACTGTTTGAAAAATAGCTAGCGGTGCGCACAACCCCCCCCCCCCCTTTGCACCTTTGCATCATTCTGCTTGCGGCTTGATGCTTTCTGCTTGCGGGTTTCCGCTCTTTCGGACGCTGGCTTGATGCTTACTTCCTGCGGCTTTGTCCTTACTGCTTTCGGCCTTATTCAAAGTGCTAAGTGCTTGTTCTTACTTTCTATTGCAAATGCTTAGTGCAATAAAACAGGGACACGACTAAGGACGTATCAATAAGTGTAATGTAAATAAGACGAATGAACAAAGCAATCTGCAGAATGGACATGTAAGAAAGACAAATACAATTACAACAAGCAGATTTCAAATGTAATAAATACAAATGACGAATGAAATAACATGAATATAAGTTGTGATGTCATCAGCACGCAAGCATCAAGTCACATAGAATTATGGCGGATATTACCTTCCATAGACATGGACTAACGTTATTGTTACATTGTCGGAGATATCATGCATTCCGGGGCCTCAGTGCACGTCGCATGATGCAGCCGCATCAATTTAATCAAAGGACTGAAAGTCCTGAAATCCTTCGCAGTACGTGCTCAACCATTTTCATATTTCAAACAAAAAATCATATATACTCCATTTAAAATCAATATATTCGTCGAATCAGTATACATTATCAATGCTGCAAAAACAATATTTATCTTGACAAACATGATTGTTCAAAGTAATTTCACCTTGACCTTGGACATGAAGGCCACATGGGTGTGGTACATGTATGGAATGAAAATATGGATGATGATAAGGAAGTATATGAAGTTTGAAGTCATATCTATAGTTTTGTATACACAGTTTAAACTTTATATATTTTACAACAATTACAAACAAGAGCGAGCAGTCATGCATGGAACACGACAGGTGACATATGTCACCAGTCCATTTTTTCTTGCCACAGTCATAGCTCAGGAACTAGACTGGTGACATATGTCATCAGTCCATTTTCTCCTGACACATTCTCCTGAATTTAAAATTAATATAATTTTCCAATTCAAATAGGAATCCTCAGCGATTTGTAACCCGGAGGATATAACAAAAACGTTCTACTTTCACTTTCATTTCAGCTACACATTCAATTTTAATTTACTGAGTAAATGATGCCGAAATATTTATTTAAATTACTATCTAATTATTTAAATATACTTTTTTTAATTCATAATACAAATGAAAAGTCATGTACAGCATGATGTTATTAGCCGATCAAATCAGGGTTCAATATATGTCCACATTTTAGTAGTTACGGAATATCAGGGAAAAGTGAGAGAAGTGTTGATTTCCTCCCCAACCAAATTATCCCAGTTATAATTAGTAAATTAATATGGATTTGCCATTTACTTGGCGGCCATTTTGAGTTTTCTGACAATGGAGTATATTAACTGCAATATTATTCCAGTTGAAAGAATTAACCTTTGAATATAGGTGAAGGCGCTTAGCATTACACAAATATGTAACAAGTCAACCGAAATCTCATAAATACCCGAATTTTGGGGGCATCTTGACAATATGATAATAATATACTGAATATTAGTGTAGTTTACGTAAATTCTTTAATATATCCTCTGAAATGTTTTTGAACAACTTACACCAATTTCCAAGTTAAGGACCATGACCTACCTATTGGCTCATATATTTGCTATTTTCGACTTCCATCAAGCATAAAGTTCAATGACCCTGCAATGACCTTGAACATGGTTTAAAAAAATGACACCCGAATATTTTGAAAACGTTATACATTTAAGTTTATAAAAACACCGGGTGCCATAAACTAACACGAGGTGCCGAAATATTATATATATACCTATTGCCCAGACTGTAGAAAGATGTCAGAATTTAAGAAAAACATGGGTGTGAAAAGGTGATTAATTTGGTGTGCAAGTACTGTATGTGAACTTCAATGTATATATTGCCAATGCAGATATACTGTTTGTATAATCGAGACGCACCATGTGATTTTGTACCTACAAACAGGTGCGCAATTTCAGGAAATATGTTGAAAGTTGATGAAATTCTCAAACCAATTGCGGAATAGAATTCTGCATTTGCTCTGAAAATTTCGACAACCTTCGGTGTCATTCCAGGAAAATATCGTAAATTTTGTAATTCTTTTATGAAATTACGCCCATTTTTGTAGGTACAAAATTACATGGCGCATCTTAATTATCATTATTACACTGGTACTGCACTCCGCTCCGGTGGAAAATGTAAGACAATCCACTTGAAAAATACAATATGCGCCATTATAAAATGTTTCTAGATGAGTGTTCAAAAATCAATAAAATTACTACTCGTCTTGAAACATTTTTTTACAATTAATGGCGCTTATTGTATCTTTCAAGTGGATTGTCTTTAAATATTTCCATCGGCACGGAGTGCAGCACCAGTGAAGTAAGTGGACTGTTTCTCTAACGGTGCATCACAAATATAGAAAAGTATACGTGACCGTGGCTTGAGAAAAAGGCCTTATGGGGTTTGATCAATCTGGATATTAATCTGCTAGCACACTCCTGTATGTGAATGTGCAGGCTGATCTGTGCCTACACTGGTCATATTACCATTGAAAGGAAGTAATATCATGCTTACTATGAGTGTTTATTCTTTATTATTACATGCTTTATGTGATAATCATGATAATGGAATAAATGATAAAGTATACATGTTTAGCTTCTATTAAAAATGGTTTTGAATTGGGATATGTATATGATTTTAATTTCAAAAGGTGCCAGCAAATCTGATGAAGAAATTCCACACCCCTGGCCCAGGAATACCAATTTAGCGATTTCGGTCGGCTGCCGGCATGGTACAGATAAACAGGTCGGCTGTCGGTCGTTATAGTCGACTATACCGACCGGCAGACAACCTGTGTACCGGTACCGTGCTGGCAGCCGACCGAAATCGCAGAATCGCTATTTCCTTGCAATCAATAGAAAAGTAAATGTTTGATGGCGAAATAAGTGAATCAGAAAAAGAAGATTTCAGTATTCACAAAAGGACACGAAGAAGTGCTAGGACCAGTGTAGATAAATTTGGTACAGTTAAAATCAACAATTGAGTCACACAAATGTACTAGTCCACACGAAACGGTAACAATTTTGTCAATGACCAAACTTATCCTTGTTCATGAGACAATTAATGGGAAGACAACTCTTCAATATAGTATATTTCTGTCGAACTGAACCAATAACCCGTTCCACATGTATTCTTGAGTGGGCAAGTTTACGCGTTGATTCCACGTCCAGATGGGATAGCTGATCACGACCTTCCGTAAATGCTTGAATCTTCACTTCTGCAGCTACCGATCAAACACTGTCCTTGACATCAAATCCTCTGTCCGCGAACACTAAATCCCCAGGTAATAACTTCAACTCAAATACTCTTTATTACATCCCATTACAGTATAGCACATGCAACATGGGGAAATACACATAAATATCGTTGAATGGCAGAATCTAATGCAACAACATGAACTATAATATTTGAGTACATGAGTTTTGCAACAGTATGGGGAAAGCTATTTCACATAAATGGGTTTTCGTTGTTCACACACTGTGTTTAATAATCATAATAATCCAATGTAATAACTATATAAACACAACTATTGCAGAAAGTACGCTGTGTGATCGTAACAGAATCAATGTATGATACTGTGCTTGTGCAATAAGAAACATTTAATAGTTGTGTTGATTTAATTTCACATCTGCAAAATTCATTCACCGATTTCATTGGACTATCGGTATGGCCTCGTTCCCATGCAATCAGTACTCAAGTTCAACATATATCGTATTAAATCACTTCTGTGAGACCTCTATACAAATTGATCATTATACGTTACTACTAGTTAGTCTAATAGTTGCTGATAAAATAAAATAAAAAATATGTTGACTCTTATAAACTACTTTCAGGGCATGGATAACTTCAATAACAGTGTACGTTTTTAATATTATACTTGGCTTGTCTCATAATACTAGTTCGGCTTTCGCCTTGAGCATGTGTGAAACCTGCAACTAGATGTTTAAAGCTAGTTAGATACATGTACATCAACAGGAGCCTAGGACGAACTCGAAATTTCTAGGCGACTGTTGGTCGATGTTGTAAAAGTTACAAGGGAACGTCCAGGAAAGTCAGCCATTGCTTATGAATGGCCATTTTCCCCCAGACAATTCCCAAGTGGTTTCCTTCAATGTTAGTAGCAGGAGAGTTCAAATGTATTTTGAGGTACAAGTTACATTTGTGAATCATATATAGTCAATAATACAATTTACATGTTTGTGTCATCTCCCGACAATATCGGACTTCCACCAATGCAGGCACACGTATATCCTGTATTGATCATATAGTGTGGAACCAGACCAAACTGCGCTGATTCGCAAATTGATATGGGTCTTCCCTCTTTCTCACGGTTAACGCGATTTTGTCAGGTGATGGTTCACGCAAACGTGGAGCATAGCGTGTATGGGCATTGTGTATCTCAGGGAGTGAACATGTAAACATCGTGACAAAACTATACTTATGTTTTCCTTTAGCGTTTTAGATGATCTAGAATAGACATAACATAGAGTAAACAAAAATAATCTGACATGTATCAAACACGTTGACTGATATCACATGAAACTCGGCATAACCTCGTTTCCTGTGAAATCAGTACACCCGTCACACAAAATCATCACTCATGTAAGATCCTCTGTGTATAATATACTAGAACATTGATAAACATTCGGACAGCCAGTGTATAATTTGCTATATATTACAATATGTTGTCAGTCTACTTTACAGTAATCACAATTCACGACAAGCATGATCAATTATACCGGTTTAGCACACTATTTTTACAGGTATGGCACGGAATAAAACTTCACGAGTGGAAGTGTACTGCCGTTCTTTATAGGGACTTTTCCGTGGTGCGACCAGCTTAGGTTTTACCGCCATATTTTCATGCAATCCAATCAAACTTGGATTTATTATAAACAGTTTCCATGAGTACAGCGAACAGTGTTTATATTTATGTGAACATGTAAGCTCATTAAATCAGAACACACAATTAATGAGCAAACGATATAGACTGGCATGCATAGTCGGATCACTCCAGTTTGCCAAACCAGTTATGATGGGGCAGTGTGTCAAGACATGGGTTGCATGAAAATATTTGGCTGACCTGTGGACTGGTTCATGACGGCGAGTCATAAATATGTACTTTAATTTTGTCAGGCCGGCGTAAACTGTGTCACAGGCGGCTGGATATATATTTCTCAATTTACGCGACTACCTACAAATCCTTCAGAGCAATCGCTTTAAAAACAAAATAACAGTGAACATGAGATTTAATAATCTGACTGGCCGATCTCGAGCACAGCTGTGGCTCAGCCAATCGGGTCAGTAAATTTCAAGTGCAAGGGCAAATCACATCCACCAACGTACGTTATTATGTAAAATCAAGTAGGAATATTTCAGCGGAATTTATTCATTATTGCAGATGCGAATTTACTGAGATTGAGTATTTCTTCTTTATCTTCACTCATCATTAATATATTAAATGCATGTTCGCTGGGATATTCTAGATGGCGCGCATGGACATATTGTTCGGACAGGAAGTCACTGTTCTCTGTCACAAACTTGTCACTCACACGACCACCCTATGCTTTCGATATGAAGGTCACACTGCCCTGAGGAGTAGTTTTAATTAGAAATTTCACAGTGTGGTGGTGTTTGTATGAAGACCAGGTTTCTGCTCTGGCTTACAAACCACTTGGTTTCTCAATAAATACCTCAAAACAATCAATTATCACTGCACACCTGTTGCCGAAGTATACTCAACAAAACTAGAAACGTCCCTGTTTTATAGCCGGTGTAGCTCTGTCTATGTATGTACCACATGTTCAAAGTACATGTATTTTAAACCGTGGCGATGTTCAGAATACGATCGTGTAGAGTTTAGCCGATACACACGGTTTACATAGCGGCCAGTGACCGGAACGTTGATTTCCACTTTTTGCACGTGCACGCTATAGCAGAGGCAAATTAACACAGATCCGTGACCAATTATCTGAGACAAAGGTTTGAGCACATTTTCCACATCTACATTCAATTACGAAAAAAATGAGCGGGGGTGACCCTCGCGAAAATGCTGGCAATTTCCGTGAGGAGGCAAAATCCAAGATGGCCGCCATTTTCAGTCGAATTGGCCATGTGTGGGTTCCTTTTGATCATTGAAGTTGGTTTTTGTGGCTAAAACTTCTGTTACCATGAGCAGAAAGTATCTGCAAAGAATATTATGTCTGAAAAATGCATACAGGATGAAATAATCCAAGAAGGCCGCCATTTTCAGTCCAATTATTCATTAACGGCTACAGAAGGGTTATTTTTGACCAATTGAAGTTGTTTTTCTAGTCTAGAACCTCTGCTAACATGAAGAGAAAATATCTGCAAAGAATATTTTACATGAAAAATTGCATAGAGGACAGAAAAATCCAAGATGGCCGCCATTTTTTCATAAAAAATATTCAATTATATGCTTAATAAATAGCAGTGAATTCCGTTTTGCAGCATAAATTTCTGTTTTGAAGAGGACAATGTAATTACACTATTATGTGGGGGATTGGGGGTTTTGTCCTACCTTGTATTTGAACGGGGGGATTATGTCCTAGCTGTATTTTGGACGGGGGTAAACTTGTCCTCAGAAGTAAAACAACATTCATTCATACACTTTTGTTCCGATCTATTTCTTGACCACGGATTAAATTACATAATGGCTTTCAGATTTATGTATTCAGTTTATTAAAACTTTATTTATTATTAATATATCATATGTAGCTAATTTACTTTAATTGCTTTAAATGATTTAACTAATTACATGTACATACAATGTGTTACTTATGCTATTAGTTACAAACAGTGTGTGTGTCAATGTAATTATTTGATTATCATCAAACATCAATAAATAAAAATCCAGAGTTATCTTCCTTGTATTCTTACTTACTTGAATGATGTAATGAGCTGAACAGCAGTCTTATCATTGGTTCAATTGTGATCTAACTACGCTGCCATTTATTACCAGTTTTTAATCTGATGTTCATAACTGCATTTGTTGCAGAAGCTGAACAAAGCAGTCTTATCATTGGTCAATTGTGATTTAACTACGCTACCATTTATTTTCAAAAGTATGTCCTGGCATAAACTTTCTATTATAATTTGATGCATTCAGAAACATAAGATGTCTGAACATATGTCTGAACCACTAATCAGAGCGCTTCCTCCAATGACAAGGGGACTGAAACGGACAAAAGAGTTGTGTATTATATGCGACCTAGAGTGTGATAGGATAGAAGCAGTTATCCTATTGATTTATGGAATACGCTGAAGGAATCAGCAAAAGGCTGGAGAGGCCTGGATCGCCATGGAGACATGTATGATAACGTAGCATGGGATAATGGACCCACAGGTATCTTTTTCCACAAAAAGTGTAAAATGCAGCTTTGTAGCACGAGGAAGCTACAACAAGCCATTGCAAGACAGGAGAAAGTGACAGAGATAGAACAGGAAGCACAACCGCCAGTAAGATGTAGAAGATAGCGACACAGCTTCATCCAGTAGACGACTACGTCACTGCAGTGGACCACTGCACAATAAGCTGCTATGTATCTGGTGCATGAAGTCAGATAATCCCAAACATCCACAGGAAGGGAAATTGTGCCTGCTCCAACAGGAGTGTGCATGGAGAACATTCAAATCACACACGGTCTACCTAGAGGATGATACAATGCGAGATCGAATATTAGCGGTTATTGATTCCACAAATGATCCATTTGCCGCTGAAATTCGGTATCATCGTGGCTGCTGGAAAAGGTATGTTCAGCCAGTCTACCGTACCGAAGAAGGGGAGGACACTACTCTGCACTTGCAAAGTGTGAGGTATGCAACAGATGTTTTTTCAACATGTTCAGAAAGTTGTTTTCGAACTGAAAGAACCAAGGTCATTGCAAGGACTTCTGCTAGATTATACCAGTCTCATGAAAAACTTTGGATTTGATATGACTGACAACAAAATATAGCACAATTAAGCAACTGCTACAGAAGGAATTTGAAGATAAAATTGGTTTTCATGTTCGTTTTCACAAGAACAAGAGCACCATTGTTTATGACACATCAGAAGGAGGGAGTTATATAGAGGCTGCAATATATTCATGGGGTGTAAGTGATGAACAATTGCTGAATTCTGTTGCAAGACGTTTGAAGCAGAAGCTTACAAATGATGAAATCATGGCATGGCCACCACAACTGCTAATGAGTTGGATCTTCCAGAAGAGCCAAATATGCTCTTGCGTATGTTTCTGACTTGGCTTAGAAATCCGGCTCAAACTTCTTTTAGTACACCATGTGACGAACCAGATATATTGAGTATTGCGTCACTGATATCTTCGTTTGTCACGAGGAAACGCACAGCCATGAAGACATTATTGTCTGTGACAATCCATGGGCTAACAAGAAGCCGCGAAATAGTGGACATTCTAAATAAACTGTCACTTGGCATAAGTTACCAAGATGTCCTCAATCTGTATGCCTCGTGGGCAAAACAAGACATTGAAGAGAATGAGGTTTGCCCAGAAGAGCTGGCAGAAGGCTTTCCTGGAACGGCTGTCATGGACAATGATGATTTTCAAGACGACACCCTCACTGGTGCAAACACATCACATCGAACCAATGTTATGTTCATTCAACCAGAAGATGTTGCCATAGCTAGTGGCAGTTCAGATCTATCCTTGACAAAGGCTAGTGAGTTGAAGTCAGTAACAGCAACATTGCATAATGTTGAGCCTTATAAGACAGTAAAGCGTGGTGTTCCAGCTATCAGGCCAGTAGTTGATATCACACCAGAAGACACACACAAACAGCATCTGAAGGGAACAGTTCATACGTTGTTGCGAACTGACTCTGATGGGAAATGTATAGCAGCAGACACACAAAGAGTTGGTGCATTTTCTGGTTTCCATGCCCGAATTCAAAAGAAAGTTGTCAAAAGTAAGCCATACTACTTTCTTACTTTTCCTAAGCCTCCTCAGAAGTCAGTTGTTCATGAGTGATGTGTAGGATGGTTGCAGCTGCCACCAAGACATGTATGCCCTTTATTCAGCTTGTAGGAGATCAACCAGTATATGCCCTCATGGTTCAGTTGAAGAATGAGAATCCAGAAAAGTTTGATCTTATACTTCCATTCCTTGGTCCATTCCATGCTCACATGTCCTTTTATATCAGCAATGAATAAAAGATTCAAATGGATCTGGCTTATCGGACATTCTTATAGCAGCCGATGTTATCCGCAGAGGGATCAGTAGATCGGGCACTGTCAGGAAAGCACTATAAACGCAGTATCAGATGTCTGAAAGTGATGTATGAGGCACTTTCTCGTCGAGTCATTCGTCAGGGACTTGAAAGCGGATTGGAAATATCATCTGAACTCAAACAAGAACTTGAAGTATTGAAAACCCCAGCTACATCTTCCAAGGAGGAGATGAAGGCACAATATGATGAGCTAGAATCTAATCCAGAATTGTCTTCTTTTGTAGATGAGGCATTCAAGATAGTTGAAACTGCTGGCAGCCCAATGGCTAAATACTGGTTGAGTTTCATGAATATGGTGGAGATTCTCTTGATGAACAATCATGCATTGAGAATCCAAGATTGGGATGCTTTCAAGGCATCACTAAGGATGATGTTGCCTTGGATGCAGATATATGACAACGACAAATATGGAAGATGGCTTGTAGAGTCTGGCTCGAGATAAGTTGTCTGGATGAGGATAAGTCTCGCTACATGAGAGAGGGACTGTTTTCGCAGTCAATGACAGGCAGACCATACTCATGTTTGCCCTTGGATCTCTGGCTAGAGATGACCATGAACAAAGGATCAAAGATGAAAGCTGGGTGGTCGAGGATTTTGAAGAATGAGCCTCAGTTGTTGATTCACACTAGGAACGTAAATTTCATCAACAGAGTGAGGGTGTCTCTCCATGCCATTGCAGATTTGGCAAATTCCCACTCATGGTCACAGTGAGAATTCTCGAACTCGTCTCAGAATCGACGAACAGGCAATACAAGATGTAGATAGTTGCATGACAGAATTTTCATGTGATCCATTTGATCTCGCAAGTCCTACATTGCGATCATTGCAGACTGGGATAGTTGCATCAGAACGGCTGGTAATCGATTTTGAATCGGCCCATGCTGATGGCGAAGCTTCTGTGAGCAAGTTCATTGGAGAGAGAATGTTCTCGAGTGAAACATCGTTTGATGCAGCACTCCACAGAAATAAAAGACACAACTTTAGCAATCCTCCCATTGCTAACGCTGGATCAAAAACAGTTACAAAAACTGATGCAATGGAGAGTAGGGCTATGGCAGAAGTCATCACTCTTGCAGAAGGCTGCACTGACATTTATTTGATATTGTACAAGTAATGCAAAACCGAGTGACCGAAGAATGTCTTCCCATTTTTAATGTCAATGGAACCATGAGAAAGGGTCAGAAGTCAAAGCTGATTGAAAAACTAAAGTTTGTAGAACTTTCCATACAAGACCCATACATCGCATTGATTGACATGGGGTTTCTTTGGCGGCTAGCCACTCCATCTGTTGAAGATAAAGATACCAGGGATGAGAATGTCTTTACATGGGGAAATTATGCTGAAAAGATATTCTCCTTGGCATGTGCTCGTCATCGAAATGCACACACTGTGGTGTTTGTTAACGACACTTACGATGTTCCAAACTTCACCAAGGACAGTGAACATGAACATAGATATGCGGGAGTTTCGAAGAACATCTACATGAAGAAAGAAGACAGGATTCCTTCGACACGAGAATTTAACGAGATGTTCAAGAATTCCAAAAACAAAATACGACTTCAGCAATTTCTGAAGAAAGAATTCAGAGATATCGCACAGAAGAAAGTAAATGTACAGTTCCTTTACTCAGTAAGAGATAAGTGCTGGGATCTCTCATCTGACAAAGAAGACACAAGAAAAGTGGAGTTTGAGTGTCAACACCTGGAAGCCGACACAATACTGCTGTACATCTACTCTGCGATAAGGAAAGCAGGAGAAACAGATGTGGTTGTCATCGATGCTGAGGATACTGATGTGGTTGTTCTTTCAGCATATGTTGCCCACAAGATAGATGGAGATTTAGGAATCAAACGAAAGTCATCAGTCTATGACAGTAAGTTTCTATGCTCAGATTACGACTCCAACATTATTCTACCGCTTCACATTTTCACAGGCTCAGATGCAGCTACCGCATTCTTTGGTCATGGAAAGAAAACTGTTTTTGATACAGTGAAAACAAGTATGAAGCACACACGTTGTTGGAGACTTTGGGAAGCTCACTGCCCATGTCCGAAACAACTGTAGAAAGCATGACAGAGTTTACCGTGAAATATGTCTACAAAGACAAAGTCAGTAAAAACCCTCGCGGAGGCGAGAGCGACAAAGTGGAAGAATATGAAGAAGAAATCCACTCTCAGAATCCCACCAGATATAGATTCACACCGTTTGAAGGTTGAGATAGCCAACTATCAGGTCTACACATTATTGAGATACGATTTACCAGACGCTCCACCTTCCCCACTTGGACATGGATGGCTAATGAATGGGGAAAAGTGTGAACCACTTCGTTATACCAAACCAGCACTTCCCCAAACATTAAATGACAAGTAAATCTGTTGGACAAGCAGATGATACATCCTCTGACATTTCAACGGACTCGGACGGTGAAGAGGATGATATGTTCACAGATATTTAGAAACCTGAACCACCCATTGCCTTTCTTAAGTACAACATTTTCAAGAATATGGCAGCCATCTTGGATTTTCAAACTTGTAAATTTGCTAATTTTAACAAAGTATACAATATAATTACATTGTCCTCTTCAAAAACAGAAATTTAGGCTTCAAAAACGGAATTCACTGCTATTTATTAAGCATGTAGTTGAATATTTTGATGAAAAAGATGGTGGCCATCTTGGATTTTTCTGTCCTCTATGCAATTTTCATGTAAAATATTCTTTGCAGATATTTTCTCTTCATGTTAGCAGAGGTTCTAAACTAAAAAAACAACTTCAATTGGTCAAAAATAACCCTTCTGTAGCCGTTAATGAATAATTGGACTGAAAATGGCGGCTATCTTGGATTATTTATCATCCTGTATGCATTTTTCAGACAAAATATTCTTTGCAGATACTTTCTGCTCATGGTAACAGAAGTTTTAGCCACAAAAACCAACTTCAATGATCAAAAGGAACCCACACATGGCCAATTCGACTGAAAATGGCGGCCATCTTGGATTTTGCCTCCTCACGGAAATTGCCAGCATTTTCGCGAGGGTCACCCCCGCTCATTTTTTTCGTAATTGAATGTAGATGTGGAAAATGTGCTCAAACCTTTGTCTCAGATAATTGGTCACGGATCTGTGTTAATTTGCCTCTACTACTATACTTGTCATCGATAAGGTGATTCAGTTCATGTCGTACCATTCATGCGATAGGGGCTATTCGGAAAATTAAAAAACTTTTTTAATTTTTCACTGTTTTCGATATGCCACGGCTTTCCGAAAACGAGCGAAATCAGGCAATTGGGATGCTTGCGGGTGGGATGCCGCCAGAGCGGTCGCGCCTCGGTTTTGGTTGCTGTCGGAAGACGATTGATCGTCTTGCAGCCCGGTACCAGCAGACTGGGGGCTATTCACGACCGGCAGCGACCTGGTAGGCCTCGTGTAAACGACGGCTAGAGCCGATCGTTACATTACGTTGACGCACTTACGTCAACGTCGATTGGCAGCCACAGTCACTGCTAGGCGATACGGTGTCTCAGGGCAGACCATTCGCAACCGGTTACGTCGTAACGCCCAACCAATCCGGGCACGCCGCCCGTACACTGGTCAGATAATGACCCAACGTCACCGTGCTGCCAGACTGTTATGGGCGCGACGTCATCTGAACTGGAGAAGGGCTGACTGGAACCGAGTTTTGTTCACCGATGAATCTCGGTTCACAGTTAGTCATGCTGACGGAAGATTACGGGTATACAGGCGTAAAAATGAAAGATTCACCGATTGTTGCATTGTTGAGAAGAACAGGTTTGGGGGAGGGAGCGTAATGGTCTGGGTGGGATCATGGGAAACCGGAAGACAGATTTGGTTGTTGTACAGGGCAACATCAATGCACAACGTTATGTTGCAGATGTGCTAAATGCACATGCCTTACCATTTATCCGTCAGCATGGTCCTGGTGTGACATTGATGCACGACAATGCCCGCCCTCACGTGGCCAGGGTCACCACTCAATACTTACAGCAAAACAACGTCGACGTCATGCCATGGCCCGCGGTCTCCGGATCTCAATCCCATTGAGCACATATGGGATGAGCTGGGCCGCAAAGCACGAGCTAACCATCAGATTGACAATGTTCGCGATCTTACACGGCGTTACAACGGGAATGGACGAATTTGCCCAACGCACTGGTATTGCGTTACGTCACGTCGATGCGGCGTAGGATCATTGCATGCATTCATGCAAATGGTGGCCACACTCCGTACTAACGAGATTTACTGAATTTGCCACATTACTTATTGAAATTCCATCTCTAAACATTAAGTAACACATTTCTGAGTTTTTGTGATTTTTGATTTTGACCCCTACCGCCGTTGGCCGGTTATCTCTCGAATATTTAACAAGATATCCAAATGCAATTTATTGGCTTTGATACAGAAATGAATGAACTTGTTTTTCCATTTTGATTTTTAAAAGTAAACTTTTTGGTTTTTGATGAATCTTTCCTTAAACATGGAGGGACGTTTCTAGTTTTGCTCAGTATAGTTCCTAAATTCCATTGGCATGGTTTTTCTCAATGTCTCGCGCTCTGGCCATCTGAGTTTCTTTAGCCGCTTGTACATACAGTCAATTGTCCGTGTAAAAAGTCTAGATATTGTTGATTGAGTAGTGTCAAGTTCATACGCAAGAAAGAGATTTGACAATTTATGGCAGGTGATGCTCCAGAAAATTAAACAATATAGATAGAACTGTGAATGATGGTAATCCTGTTAAATGTTTCACCTTCTCGTCACTACCCATAACATAACTTGCAGTGAATTTAGTTTCCAAATGGGCCACTTTTTCCTTCAGCTCCCCATTCTCTGTACGCAGTTCCTGCAGCTCCAGCCACATAGCCTCCATGAGTATATGTTCTCGGAAGTATATGTTGCATACACCATCTGAACATGGTCACAACATCAGTCTGTGACTGAACGCCGTCTTCATCAACGCTGTCACCCATATCCATACCCGTCTCAGTGTGATCAGGTCCAACAATAGTTGTGGATTCAGCTGGCTTCCTTCTCTTCTTTTCCTGCTGCCGATCATATCTTGATGTAGATGATGCTTGCTTTTGTCCGCCCAGATTAACTGATGGTGCCCAGTTTGGGTTGAGATGGTCATACAACTCTGCATTCTTTCCTGAAACATATACATGATATAAATTAAAAACAAATAAATACATGTGTACTTTTCGGATATTGTAACTTTGCATATTTAGTTACAATATAATAACTTATTTTTATTATTTCTTCTCAGAAGTATATGTTGCATACACCATCTGAACATGGTCACAACATTTACATGCACTTTTGAGGATAAATAAAAAAGAAAAGGTGTACTCTTATGAAATATCACTGAAATATTGACAATTTAGGACAAATTTTATACATATGACATGCGCCATGTGATTTTGCATGTACAAACATGTGCGCACTTTGATGAACAATATTTACAAAATTTACAATATCTTTCATAAATAACATTGAATAGTGACAACATGGTGACATTCTGCATTTGCTCTGAGAATTTCATCAACGTTTGGCATGATTTACAGAAAATATCGCAAAATCGTGTAAGCATTTTCATGAAATTCCACACAAACTGCAATTTTTTATTGTTTGAGGTCCATCAAAATACACCATCTCGCACGTCTTAAGCATGTTAAGTACAGTGACAGCACGGGTGTAAAACATTATAATTCAGTCGGTGGCCGCATGGCTCCAGATAAGGAATTAGTAATTGAGTATTGTTACTCCATCAGTTCTGAAGTAATTGGGTATTTCAATATTTGAATTGGGTAAAATTAAATCACACTACTGTTTACACATCAACAGACAGCAATTATTGAATAGTTTGTTTCGAAATGAAAACATATCATGGCATTTCATTACAATTGTCTCCTTGGATGTGTTTTCATGGAAAAATATGCTACATTGTGGTCTGTTTATTGTTTTCTGCAGCATGATAAAGGTACCACAATTGTTCTCATTGCTTTTTGATACTCACTACTTCTGATTTCAATTGGGTTTTTGGCAATTTTAATTGGGTATGTACGCAAATACGGAGCTTATCTGGAGGACAGGGCGGGGTTCACACACAATATAATAGTTACACCAGCTTACATTGTCCCACCAGCTGACAAGTAGAACTATCGGATTATTTATAATATCAAGTACCATTGACAAGATGAGCCGAATACACCCGAACATTTTGGATATTCTTGTGCCCAAATTCTTGTCCAATTCAAGCCGATCCGAACTTAGTTTCTCGCATTCGCTTTGTGAAGTGTATCGTACTGTATATGCTGCGTAAGACACACACGACGTATAATTATCAAACAATTGCTAACACCTCTTTGGAAAGTTTGGATTTCCGCGCGAAATGTTTTAATAAATTCATTATAGATTTCATTATATTGATTTCTTAAGTAAAATGGACACTGATTAATAATATCGAAGGCTCAAGATGATTAAAACAGTATGTAACTGTCAAAAAAATAATGTTTCTGCTTTAAATCATCATCATTTCGCTGTCCAATGTCGAATTTATCGAGCCGTTCAGAATGTAAGCTTTAATCTGATTGGTCATTAAGAAAAACGTCACAGGGAAATCCCGCCCCCGTCTATATCATTGCGCAAAATATCAACTTACATAGCAAAGAACTCATATTAATACATAACAGTTAATAGTTTATAAAGTATACACAAACTTTTGCAATAACACACATATAGCACAAAAAAAGCAAACAGCACATGTATTACGCTGAAACGGTAAGATAGCTCGCTGTTTTACTGTTGTTGAACTACTTTTTTATGGCGTAGTACCGCGTGTTTTTCTAAAGTTAAACCCGCAAACAGTGACACTGCGACCGCCACTTAACTCATTAGCATAGTATTTGCAATGACTGAGAATTTCCATATAGTTACTTAATCCGAGCTAATAGCTCGGATACAAATGTCAGTGCGACTGTCGTGAATTAGTCTGGTGACGTAATGGCACGTTCTAGTAACATCATGAGACACTTGCATTACGTAGGTGTTGAGCCATGGTCAAACAGCATGCGCTGTACGTTTTAACACGGCTATGAGCGATGTCAAACAACGACAGTCATGTAACACAACACCTCGGAAAGTAGTTTGAGAATCATCGTCATTCTGCCCATCAGATAGAATGAACTGAATGCATTTCCAAATGGCAGTTTAAAAATATGTCAGAGTGCATCAGTTACCGATTGGCGAACAGTCTAGATACAGTCTAAAAGATTTACAAATTGTTATCACTAGACACTACGTCATCGACTACGTCGGCAACTACATTCAGTTCTCACATATATTTTAAATTTGATACTTGTGGCTTATCATGTATGCATTTCCATTTTTTATTTAATACTGTGCCATGAATTTTCTCCCATTTTGGACTTAAAATTCAACAAGTTTGCCCAGTTTACCATGTTTAGCAAATTTGACATTGACATACATTTTTCCGCTTCATTTTCAATGTTAAGTTTTTGTATTAAAACTGTTCAGTTGCTGTGTTTAGCAAATTTGCAAGGGTCCACTTTCAGGCGACATGTTTTTGTAGATTCCACTTAGCAATTTTAGCCAAAAGTTGTATGGGCTTTAAATGGATGACTATAAAGCTGCTTCCGAGAATTTTACATTGACCTAGTTTTTTCGCTCCGATGACTTTTATTCGTTTTCAATTTGTGTGTGTAAGTCCATTTGTTACAATGACTCATTGCAACAGATAGAACCACCGAAATTGGACACCATCATCTGCTAGCGGTGTACACCGGAAACTGCAGTGCGCCATATAACCTTCACTTAATCTCGACCTACTTTTTTTAAAAGCTTCGATGTTAACCCTTAGTCCGCTACACACAACAATTGTCGTCCGTTGTTGCTTTTATATCTTGCCTTATTTCTCAAAACATGGTTTGACAGCACTTCAGAATCATTTCCAATGGAAATGATTATAAAGTGCTGTCGAAGCATGTTGTAAATGATTCTAGTGCTGTCAAAGCATGTTTTTGATGATAAAAATATAAAATAACGGCAGACGACAAAAAATGAAGACAGCGGTGTAAGAGTTAAGCTGATACAGTGGAACATCTATCAACCGAACACCTGTGATCTTATTTTTGATGGGTTTCTTAGTCATTTATCTCAGGTGATAATGCCCGTTCATGATCTCATAGCACACAACTATGGCTCAGAATGATCAAATGCCTGATTTACAGGGTGTTCGGTTTAGAGACGTTACACTGTATGTACACTCCGTTTGTCACTGATTGTAACAGCTACACCCACCAAACCGGGACGACATCTGTCAGTGGTGTACACGAGAAACTGCAGTATATATGACATCAATTTGACCTTGACCTACTTTCTCCGCATTAATTACATAGTCATTTTCAATGTTAAGTTGTTTTGTGTTGAAGTTCTTATCTCACTCATAGTAATGGCTACTACCACCAGACTAGGATAACATCACCTGGTATTTGTGTGCTAACGAAACTTCAGTACGACATATGAGACACGTCGTGTAATTTGTACCTAAGAACATGTGCGATATCTCATGAAAAATATTTTCAAAATAAATACAATAGGTACAAAATCACATGGCGTGTCTCATATGAGGTTCATTTCAAATTGTCCTGCTTTTGTGACAAGTCGGCCTTCGTGGCTTTGCCTAGTTTCTTGTTTGTTTATATTATTAGCCAGCCGTGTATCGTATACCACTATGGAAGACATGATATTCAACTGAAGCAGTCCTACTGTCTGTTTCACGAAACCTGCCAATTTTTACGGCCATATAAACAATGCAAAAACAATATATTTTTCGATAATATAAAATTTGATCAAAATTTAAGAATGAGCCTTCTTTTTATTTCGTGAGATTTGGTCAAATATTGATTTTATTACGAAAAATTGATTTGTCTATGGGAATTTAACATGGGGAAAAAGGAACTGGGGGAGGAGCCAAAAAAATGACAATAATTGTAAATTGGCTCCGAAATCTGGCTAGATAGCTTGGAAATGATCTAACTAAGAAAACAAAAGTTAGATTTTGAAACTCGGTCCACAATTTCTGAAATTAGAAAAATGTCCCCATGTTAAATCCATTTAACAGACAGTAGGGGTCAACTGGACTATTTCACCAATCTACTACATAATGAACAGTGTAGGTCCTGATCTGACTGCTTGTAATATATGACATCACGATCAAACTGATCTGGAGATACACGACCATTAATTAAATAAATATACTTTTGCCCTGTCGAGTCACAGACGATATGATATGTATATATTAAAGGTACATGCCCACGCAGCAGGTTACACAGTACTACTACTTTTCATTTTCTGTCATGCCTTATATGAACCATTTGTCTACCCACTAACGAGTTATTTTTAATTACGGCCCGTTTTAATTGGTGTTAAATCGCATTTTATATGCCGCGACCAGAAAGGGTATTTTCCGACCTCGTGCTATTTTTACCAACACGCGTCACGTGACACGGTCAATCATATCACATATTTGACATGCGCAGTGAAGTATCGGAAGTTGAGAAGAAAAATCTCTGTTCGAGTCCAAATCTAAATCTCCACGTAACTCTTTCCATTTGGTGATCTGGTCGCCAATATTAACCACTCTCTCTCTCTGTACTGCCTGACCCTCAGACATTTCGCCTTTTTTTTGGCCGACGCCGTTTCATACAATTTCCGTCCTGTACGTTTCGACATGTTGATATTCTTGTTTACATGGGATTAAGCCTACTGGCGCGTGTAGTATACTGCGCATGCGCACCGCAAGCCGTGATGTGAAAGTCGTCGTCCCCGCACATTATCAAAATAGACTGTTACCGCCGCGCGTCGCTAACAGTAAATTGATAATTAATAAATGATTATATTTGTATAGCGGGCACTGAGTCTCGTAATTGTTAGAACTGGTGGAATAGTGACAAAATTATACACTTATTTAATTCCTATAAAGAACATTTTGTGCCTACTGCGTGGGCATGTACCTTTAATGGACGATCTATCCACTATCAATAGAGTGTTGATTAAGAGCTTTACAAACGCAATGATCGCATATCACATTATCATTCCCTGTTGTCCGGAGATGGTTTCTAGTGTCTTTCTGACCTGACAGGAGAAATGGAGGCTTATTGCATTTACAATCAATGTTGCACCCCAGTTGTACGGGCCGGTAAATTAAGACACACACAAGATGGCGGACTTGAAAAAACGTGAAAGTAAGTGCTTCAACTTTTACTGTTTTCCCCTTTACAACTAGTAAAAGTCACGAACTAAACGTGGTACTCCTGTGTATAAATGTTGTCTTAACCCTCGGTTGCTCTTGTCAGGGTCCATCTCTCGCTAATATAAGCAGGAAACGACCATAAAACGTGAACATTTTGAAAATGAAGCGAGAGGACGGTCTTTACTGAGCTCGCATACGGTCATTTCTGCATGAATTTTTAATATGTCACTTTATATTACATCACTGATTAATGCTCTTTCCGAATATGTGCCACTCGGAAACAGTTAAAAATGAAGCACTTAGCTTGCTCTTTTTTTTCAAATCCGCCATCTTGTGGGTGTCTTAATTTACCGGCCCGTACAGCTTACAGTACAGTGAGATTAGCATGTACATCAGTGTGCACATCAGTGCCAAATGATGATCTGATAATGGAACATTGTTTATTATACAACCATTTCTGATGTCCCACAACCTTATGTCCGTATCAGGCTGTATGTAGTAGCCTCTCTGTGTATTGCGTCACCATGTGGTACACTATTCCAGAACTCCGTACGCCCGTGTCGTACAAAACCGCCCTCTTTAATCTTGTTCTGATTATCAACGTTTCCGCACATATATTGGCAATGCTAAACCGCAATAAAGCAATTTGATTGTCTGAGCCTGAGCTGTAGCACATCTCAGGCTCAGACAATCAAGCTGCTTTATTTCAAGCACCGTATTTAGGTATTTTGAAATAATGAAATTGACAAATGTTGGCAAGATTAGCGCAGGTGGTAATGTATGCTGCTGTACTTTAGAGTGATGTATGTCACGTGGAAAGCCGACTGTTGCCGAGTACCCGTGACACGAGGCGCGGCGCCACAGGTAGTGCCACAATAGATCTTCTGGACAGTTGCTAGAAAATACAGAGCATAACAAACTGTATACAATTAAATAAATTTAATCACAGCAATATGTAAACCATATGGCTATATTTGATTTAGCACAATTTTAGCACGTTTAGCACATTTTTAGCACAAACGTACAATGCGTGTTCGATCATCGACCAATTACCGTGAGTTAGTCGTGAATTGTGTTTGCACTCCTGTTATGTAGCGCTATGGGAACCTGGGAATGGACTTGACTCCTCCGCATGTCGCCAGTAAGTGACATTGCTTCGGTTTGGTTATCTGGAGAGGCATCGTAGCTGGTTAGAATTGTGTTTCTATTTTATACCTGCATTGGTAAACAGGATACATGTGGGAAATGTTTCATGTGTGCAGTCGGCGGAGGGTGAGATACGTGTGAAATATTCACCAGTCCACCGCATGTAGACATTTGGGAAACACGTGCCACCGTTGGTTGCTGTGTGACACTTGTTCCGTGTGGATGTTGATGAACTAGCGGATATCAGGACGGACCATATTGGCCGGGATTAACCCTTTATCAGGTAACCGGCTTTATATTGACCGAATACGCACCGACTAATAACATATCGCTGTATCAGGCATTGATCGGGTTACATCAAATTGAAAACTGACGTTTCATTGGCCGAACGGCGTCGCCACACGACCGAATGACGTCAGTGGAATGACGATATCGAAACATGTCCGCGTTCATTTCAATGAAAACAACGCCATAATCGCTATTGTTGTTACCTGATAAATAGAATACCATGCTAGTGTGTTTTTATATCATGTCACGCATGCTCGGCTCGGAAACGGTAGGAATTCCTCGGCAAGCCTCGGAATTCCTACGCGTTTCCTAGCCTTGCCTGATAACCTTTATATCAGAATACACTAGCCTGGTATTCTCTATGTGTACCACTGGACCGTGGAGGTAAATATCGCAACATATTGCAAACATTCACTAATGTTTGTTTCACGTGTAGGCTATGTGAATTTGTTGAAATATTGATTTAATTACGAAAGCACAATTTCTCCATGTTAAATCCCCATACCCATACAGATGTAGCCATATTCAGCGTGAAGATGTTACATGTTTTTTTCTCATTTCATGAATAGTGGACCCATTTTGAAAATGTAACTTTTGTTTTCTTAGCTAGATCATGCCCAAGCTATGTAGTCAGGTTTCAGAGTCAAATTCCAAAAAGTTGCAAATTTTTGTTTTCATATAAAAACAACATTTGAATGAACTTTACGAAATAAAAAGAAGGCTCATTCTTACATTTTGATAACATTTCATATAATCAATGTTTTTATTGCGTTTGCATTGTTTATGTAGTACACGAGTTTGCTAGCAGACCAGGAGCTACACTGGTCATAAATCCCATATGGCCCATTTCATATAACTGGCCTTAACAGTATGTACCCACCACCGGATAGCGTTACGAGCAGCATATATAATGTATATATATAGTTGTCGTACATTAGATGTACTTTCCTTTATATATGTTTTATTCCTTGCGTTTTTCTAAAGGTTTATAATATAAAGGTGCATACTCAATTCCTGGTTCTGAGGCAACCAGCTTTCCAATGAGCCGGGAAAATATCCTTATTGGACATGTCGCCTTGTTCAAAATGTATTTGAATAACTGAATCATTTCATCACGTCGTTCTATGGTTTATCTGTCATATTTTCTGGAGAAAAAATAATCGTTCCCAAAATGTTAATTGTTTTGTTGGAACTAGTACGGACTTCGACTGGTTCACACGAGTCCCAATGATTCCATTAAGCGATTGTCTCCAATATGTTATTTTCATATTCTCTGTAATTCTTATATATTTTAGCCTTGCAGACACCTTTCCTCAAATAGTGTGTACTAATATATCCCTTAGTACGTCGTGTTGCAAAAACTGATTTTAAAATATTTGTAAATATTCGTGGAGAAGTTGTTAATACCAGAACGAGAGACGTGAACTGATACTTCTCACTATGCTGAAGAAAAAAACTCTTTCAGTTTTATTCGTTATTAACCATTTCACACCTAA
The DNA here is from genome assembly GCA_029237695.1 of Conchocele bisecta. Taxonomy (NCBI): domain Eukaryota; kingdom Metazoa; phylum Mollusca; class Bivalvia; order Lucinida; family Thyasiridae; genus Conchocele; species Conchocele bisecta. The sequence continues at coordinate 26,950,527 of CM055265.1, read as the reverse complement.
GTAACTGGAATGTATTTTTATATGTTAATATTTTGCAACTGATCCAACCGTCAATTCAATTCAATATCTTTATTTCCTCTTGTCAGAGATTTTAAATGTTGTACATACACAAATACAAATATATGTGAATTATATACAGGATCTAATACAACAGTTATTAATGGCAATACTATACAACTCAGGGTGTATATATTGAAGTTGTGTGAGTTAAAGGTACATGCCCACTCAGTAAGCACAACATGTTCTTTATAGGAATTACATAAGTTTATAATTGTCTCACTATGCCACCAGTTGTAAAAATTACAAGTGTCCGTAAAACAGAGATAATAATTTAGTAATATTTATTTTACTGATAGTGACGCGCGGTGGTATCAAGCTATTTTAATATGCAAATGAGGCACGATATGTTTTATTTATTTATACTAATGAAATGCGTCACCTGAAAAAAAAATATTTTCGACAGATTATAAAGTATGATCATTGCACATCAAAACATAAATACAGAGAATAAATAGTAATGTCCTTTAACATTCTAAGGAAACACTGTTATCGCCCCTGATATCAGTGTGACAATTTTCGTCTAATATAAAATGTATACTAATTCCAATCAATACGTGGGGTAATGGTGAATGAATGTTTATTTTGCCAGAAAATGTCAGACGTACAGAATATACAAAAGTATCTACTCACTATATTATAACCTACTGCGTGGGTATGTACCTTTAAGGGTTCATTGTCGTAAAGTCGTGTATTTACCTGAGTCTCGTGTACACAATAATGTTCACAATTCACAGTCAGCAGTATATCCAACTTATGCTCGAATGCTGTGTTGAGAGTAAAGTGCAGATCCTGATGAGACGGCTCGTTACAAGCCGGCTCATATGGATCTGCACTGTTTGCATGGACCGATATAGCTGGCTTTCGGGTTCAAAGGGTTAAAACACTATACACTGTATCTATAATATCTACATCCCAAAATACGTCTTTTTCCGCATCGCCGGTACGCCAGACGTCAATGTTGCCATTTTGAAATGAATGTTCCTCATAAACTCATTGAAATGTTTCAACTTTAAAATAACTCGTGAGTGCCATCTTTCTTGGATCGTGTCAGTAAAAATGGTTGAAATACACATGTACTCATTTCTATATGTCCGTCCACACTGGTTCTGTAATGCCACAAATAAACAAACCCGATAATTGTATAGCTAGATATATAACGTGACGAACAGACACACCTATTGTGTAAATTTGCGGCCAAATTAATGGTCATATTACTACTTCTACATCGGTTTTCCTCAGCGCAAAAGCGACAAGACAACTTAACGTTCAAGAGTGCGTTATTATTGACAATGTTACCCGACAAAGTTAACTGCTATACGACACGTTTTTTTCTTCAAATTAGTAAAACTAAAGATGTACCTGCCCCAAGTGTTCTATTTTTTTATGAATTACAAAATGTACGATGTTCCTAATTGAGCCTGAGCTGAAGCAGTGGTGATAGAGAGTTTGGTAGGGTTTCATGTATTATTTGTGGCTGTTATTGGAGAAATGGGGCTTATGTGTTTTTCGATGAGTGTAGATTTAGATCAGCATGTACATATTATTATCAGGCTACAGGAGTGCGCTATTTGATAAGGCGTTACACTGTTCAGAAATCCCATGAGCCCCATATCTCCAGTCTCAGAGACAATTTTGTATTTTCTAGGTTAGCAATCGCCATGTGGAATATAACTGACGCTGGGACAATCGACAGTATTCTGGGTGACTTGAATGCTGTCCAAGCGAGGCG
>CM055265.1:26900111-26948238 GCA_029237695.1 Conchocele bisecta | reverse complement strand
TCCAAGCGAGGCGCTCCATGCCGGCAGTCGTGTACACAGCGACCCTTATGGTCCCGGGCTTCATCGGGAACGGCCTCACCATCTATATCTACCTGCGAGTTCTCACCAAACCTTCTACAAAAAGAACATTTATTCTCGCGCTTGCCTTGTTCGACTTTCTAGCATGCGCTATCTTGATGCCAACTGCAATAACCGTATTCTTTATCCGGTATGTATGAAACGCCAAATGTACATAAACTCAAATAATAATTGCTAGCTCTAAATAATTACAACGAACATTAAATATTTAGAGCTAGCATTTAATTATTTGAGTGTATGTAGATCTGGTGTGACTGGAACGCCAAATCTATATAAACTCAAATAATTGTTACCAATTAGAGATATCATTACATATTTAGAGCTAGCATTAATTATGTGAGTTTATGTAGAGTTGGCGTTCCAGGAACGCCAAATCTACATAAAGTCAAATAATTATTACTAACCTTAAATAATTAGAGCTAGCATTAAATATTTACAGCTAGCTCCAAATGATTTAGAGAGCTCTTTGAGTTTATGTTGATTTGGCGTTCCATAGGTATGAGTTTAAGTCGGACTTCGTCTGTAAATTGATGCGGACTACGTTCTATTACATCCCCCTGGCCTCTGTGTTGACGTTGTTGCTCATCTCGCTGGAACGATACAGGAAAATATGCTGCCCCTTGAAGTGGCAGTTCACGCGGCTGATGGCGAAGCGGTGTCTTTTTATTGGGAGTTTTGGAGTGGCCTTAATGTTGTCTCTCCCATCGACTGTGATGCACGGTGCCACCCGGGTGGCGACCGAAGTAGAAAACGTGACCGGTGTGGGCTGTCACGTGACGGAACAATTCCGGCGGACGGTCTATCCCACCATGTACAGCGTGACGCTACTCGCCGCGGCATTCGTCTGCCTCGTCTACCTACTCGTCTGCTACGGCTTCATCTACAGGGAGTGCCGCAGACACGCACACTTCGACGCAATAACCATCAGCGTAATCACCCTTAAACACTACACAGGGACTCACCACGACGCCGCCAAGGCCTCTGCCGGCCACAACCAGAGGGGGAGCGGTACTCGACACGGCGGCCACGATATCAGCATGCTCAAGGTTACCCGGATGATGTTTGTCGTGACGTCAGTCTTCATCTTCAGCTTCCTGCCACATAGTGTGCTCGAACTCGTGGTCACCCTGCGGGCAGGCTTCGTGAGTTCCCTGGACGACGTGCAGTTCGCCGTGTACGAGATCGCACTCCGGTCATACATGGTGCACCACATGGCCAACCCGATCATATACGGCTTCCTGGACACGGCGTACAGACACGCCTGTCGGTGTCTCCTTAAGTGTGGTCGCTAGCTACAGTGGAACCTCTCTAAACCGGACACCTTATGAGGTCCCCAGGGTGTCCGGTTTAGAGATGCTCTACTGTAATCTAGTTGTACGAAACTGGCGGCTAACTGTTCAATGCTACCTAACTGTGAGAACTACAGATAATAGCTGCTGTATTCAGACGCAATAATTGTCTTGATCCGTATTTTCCAGAATTTAACTGATAAACTGAGCAGAAAACTGTGACAACTATAGAGAGTAGTATATGTAGAGTTTTAGATACAAGGTAAGACATACCAAAACGCCATAGGATAAGTTGGCACAGGGCACTATTTTCTTGGTCGTACTCGTCGTTTAGGCGCAGCACGATCAATGGCTGCCCCCATAGAAATTTGCGTGACGCAATATGCTATCTCAAGGGAGATAACATATAAAAATAGTGCAGATATTTTGAGGTCACAGACATAGTTTACTTGCAAATATTGATCCAAAACTAGCCAGTTTCACTCGAGGAATATTTTGGGGTGCTTTTAACACCAGTTTTCAGCATATTTGTAGCATTTAAAAGAAAACACTGAACCTGCTGGTCACGTGATGTAAACAGAGTGTCCGTGGCCAAAAATTGTAAACAATATTGGGGGACATGACGAGGTTGGATTTTTGTTCTTATGAGTAAGTGAACCTATTGTTTAATTCATGCAGAACCAGTACAGAACGGCTGCATGTAATGTACAAGTAGGTCCCACAGCATCCATACGAATAGTTAAAATAGGAGAGACAGGCCTTACTGGATGGGATTCGGTTCAATTATATTGTAAACCTATTTTACCTCACAAAACAAATATATTTTTCTGCTGACTTATTGTCTCTGGTAATTGATAAATGTCTGAGGTCTTCAAATATATTCACTTCAAACATCAGCATTACGTTAGTTACGGGCAAATTATCTACCAAAATTAATACGAGGCGATAATTGTATGTCCAAATAAATGTCACATTTTTGTGGGCTGTGGAAGCATAAATAATGTGTTAAATCATGCCGAAATCCCATTACAGTTTCAACATATCGACGTGGATCACTGAAATAAACATCAGTAACCCAAATGTTATAATTTGTGACTAATAAGTAACATCCACTAACCTTGAATTATCTAAAACGTCTTTTATTTTGATTTGCATCCCAACATTAGACATAACCTTCCGTGAACTTTTCTTTCGGATTTCCTTTGTTATATTCGCAGAATGATCAATAATGACGTCACGGGAAAACCCGAACTGGAGCATCATAAATACTCGTAAATTAGTTCAACCAATCAGGTGGCGATGCGTGAAGCTGGTAGTGTGGGACAGAGAAATTTCGCTGTAACTGTGGTAGCTAAAATGTGTGTAACTAACAATATACTGTAAATATATCTAAGTAAATATATCTGGGGGCTTGAATGCATTGTTATATTGCCAGAGACGTAAGTCAGCAGAAATATCTAAACTTGTTGTGTTTGAGCGCGCCTGAAACTAAGGGCATTTTTCCAAACTCTTATCTACCTTGAAAATACTGTAATGTATAATGTATGGAAATACGTGGGTGGGGTAATGTTTTTTCAAATGAGCCAAGTATTGGGTACTGGGTCCTAATCTTCCACATGTGGATGTAATTTCAAAATACGTTAATATGTATTCAATCAAGCAGGTTGATTGGCTGAGCCTGAGCTGTGCTACAGCTCAGGCCCAGACAATCAAACTGTTTGATTGTGAGTTGATTGCGAATAGATGGTCAGAAACGTTGACACTGTGACAAGTTTGACGCAGGCGGCGGTGTAGCCGTCATAGGAGGGGAACTGTTCGTAAGTGCACAATTATGATTTCACATTAGCAATGATTTCTTGTAAACGATTATTGGATTTACATTTATTGAGCATAGGCTGCAGCCTATGCTCAATAAATGTAAATCAATCAATTTAAATCTCCAGAAGACCCTAAATTTGCACTTACGAACATCTTAGTCGTACGAAGTTTAGTGAAACGTCGCCCTGGTACTTTAATAAAACACACAGTGGTATTTGTTAAGTTAATATTTATTTTATTTATACTTGTAAATTGAATATTGCGTTCTAATAGTAGAAACTAATATGAAAATAGAGGACAAAATGAGTATTAAGTGTACATGTTACAATAAAGTAGATAGTGTCACAGTACTGTCCTATCTGCGAGGCAACACTCACACTATCCAATTGCACATACACCAATGTCATAACCAAGGTGTATGATCACGTGGTACTAACAACAACAATAAGTACTGAAACTTCCAGTATCCATCTGATTCAAAGTACGAATTCTTTTATATTGTCCTTATTACGTAACGGATTTTGATTAAATATGGCGCATCAAACGCGTCTTGTTATGCTGCATTTGGTGGTCTTTGTATTTTCACCCAAACTTCTGTCGTGTTTGCGAAGAATCGATTTCCGTGTCTGTGCCGAACTCCCTGGTCGATCAAATGCAGCTCATGAAGACGCGTTTGCTGCGCCATATTTCATCAAAATCCGTTGTATATTAAGGAAAATATCAAATAATACTTACTTTGGAGTGGGCGACGTTGTTGGTGTTATTGTAACCACGTGATCATGCACCTTGATAACCGATGGCAAATGTAAATGACACAATGCTTAAGGTAACGTTTAAAACGTATATATCAAATATACATAATCTCAGTAAACTATAGTATCTTGTTTGTAACAGTTGTAAACACGATAACAAATTCGCCACTGGTGGTTAATTGTCTAGTGGATGATGGATGCATCTCCATAATATTGTATATATAAAATATAAATATATAATACCGTATTAACCCTAAATATTCTGACACAGTTTGCTTTGGGAAACCCCTATTAAATAGGGGTTTCCCAAAACAAATTATATCCAAATACATTGTTATTGTGATTATACCATTACTGCCATACTAACCCTAAATATTGACACGCTCACTGTTGTGGGGAAACCACATCTTTTTTATATGTTTCCCCCCAAATAAATCGTGTCTGAATATTTACGGTTATTACGGTATGCATGAACACGCCTTTCACTTAGTGTCATCACAGTTCGAGTGTCCACTAAGACGGCATACTATATCCAAACTAGGTTGCCAGCCGTTTGTCTCTTTGACATAGTAACCGATTTGTTTCAATGTTATGACATAATAGGTATACTACTTATACAGTTACAAATGAATGGATTAGTATAATAATTGGACAGACTTACGTGTTTGGATTTAGTTTTCATCTACACCGACAATTTCAGTTGATATTCCATAGTTTTGACTAATTCCATGGGTTTTGACGTGCCTGGGCAATAGTTCCGCGCGAGCTGTAAATAGTTTCGCGTGAGCGGTCAATAGTTAAAAATATTTCACCCCTGAAAATCCAAATTGACATTCATTGTGCGACATAAAATGTTTACATGTTGAGTAATAAAACAGTTATTTCTTGGTCATTCGAGGAACAGTCAAAACATATTGCCCCTCGGTTTTGTCGACAACCCGATGCACTATTGCCCTCGAACTTCGGCCTCCGGGCAATAGTAACTCGGGTCGTCCACAACACCTCGGGGCAATAGTTTTGACCATAACATAACTGTATAATATTTCACTTACACCTCAACATGGTCCGTATAACTGAACTGTAGCCACATTAACTGAATTCATATGAACTTCATATGTAACATGAAATTGCCATGCAGATACATACAGGAATTAAACGGAAGTCGAGTTAACGGCACAGGAACACAGAATAGTGTTATTTAGATCAGCCTTGAAATACATTTGAAAATCACTCATCTGCAATTTCTTTTAAATGTGATATGATGTTGTTCATATAAAAGTAATATAACTTGCACTGTGTACGTTGCATTCATATCATGCAGATCAATGTTCAGTGTATGGCATGTGGTATAATGTACTGGTCATGCACGGGTCAGTATCGATCGAGTATGCACAGTGGAACCTCTCTAAACCGGACAACCTGGGTGTCCGGTTTATAAATGTTCCACTGTAAATCTGGCATTTTACTATTCGGATACGTAATTGGATGCTTTGCAATCATGAATATACATTATCATCTGAGATAAAGGACAAAGAAACTCATCAAAAATAAGATCACAGACGATATCTTGGTGTACAGTTTCGGTTCGTGAGCTCCACGGTACCATGAGTTGATTATGTGCCACGTGATGCACTATTGCTCGATGACGGTCGTCGTGGAGCCTTCTATGTCTGGCAGCTCCTTGCAGTCGAAGCAGAAGCCGATATTATGCTCACCGTCGGCTACGGGAGTGACGGCGAACGTCCGACTGTACTCGCCTTTCGCCGGCACGTCAGTCTCTTTGATGTCCTCCTGGTCCCGGAATCCCGAACTCTCGTACGAGACGTCGCAATGGATGAGGCTCACTGACAGCGGGTTGATGAAGGTCACCGTGAACTCCGCCGCCTCACCGACATTCGCTACTGCAGGGCCCTACAACACAGATGTTAACATCATATATGAGACACGCCATGCGATTTTGTACCTTCGGACATCTGCGTAATTTCATTAAATACGTTTACAGACTTTACAATATTTTTCATAAATAAAGTCACAAGTTGAACAAAATTTCAGCATGTACTCTGAAATTGTTGTCAACTTTTGACTCCATTTACGGAAGATATTATACATTTTGTAAACGTATTTCATGAAATTACGCAGATGTCCGAAGGTACAAACTCACATGGCGTGTCTCAATTATGTGGCTGTGACTGGAGAAATGGGGCTCATGTGATATAAGACCAGTGTAGCTACTGATCAAATTGCACACTCCTGTAGTCTGTCTGCCAACGATATGTATTGCCTGTTAGTAGCATGAAGGCGGTTTCATTGATGTAATGGCGAACACTGTAGTAGCTACTGATCAGACTGTGCGGATGAACACATGCTATTCTGGATCTACACTGGTCGCAAAACACACTACTCCATTTCTGCAGTCCCATGTATTCCTGGCTAATTGATCAAACGACGACCAGTACTGATTCAAGAGTTGTATTGTACTTTGATACGTAGCCACACCACTTAGCGGATCATTCCTCAATCCACCGCCGATGGCCATTTTATTATTGTTCTAACAGCTTATGTTCTAGTGCATTATTGTTTTAGTTTTAATGGTGGAAACTGAGTGTGTGTATAAGACTGGGTGCCAAGACAAGTATTCTTTTGATCCAGTTTATGCGAACTGCTATGTATCCTTGGCAGGATAAATAGGAAATATTAAAAAGTCGTAAATCACAGTGGAGCAATTCTTATATCGCAACATAATAGTTGCGAACGGTAACTCCGGACGGTACGGGAGTAGATTGCAAGAGTTATGTGATCGCCATATTCGGCCTCGGACTCGGTCATCGTAAACACGGTGTCTGTAATAGTACAGTGCAACCTCTATAACAGCCATCCACCCAAACTGTCTGTTGTAGAGAGGCGGCTGTTGTACCATAGACATATAATATATTCTTAGTATGTCTATGATTGTACGGAGGTTAAATGTAGAGGATTTGGGTTATATAACATCGGTCATCGTAAACGGGCTCTGGAATAGTTCCAGGAATATGTGGCTGTGGCTCCTACTCCTAGAAAGTAGTATATGTGTACAAACTGTGTGTGCTTCTACCTGTAAGTGGAATGACTGAACGAATGGGACCAATAAGGTGTGAAACCTATGTTTGAGCTCATGACAAATATGTCTAAATCTAGAATACAATATGGTCGTCTTCAGAACGACCATCTGTTAAGACTGTTATACGTGACTGTGACTGGAGAAATGGGGCTTATATAATGTGTGACTTCAGTCTGTTTTACGAAACCTGCCAAAATTTTACGGCGATATAAACAATGCAAAAACAATATTTTTTTTAATAATATAAATTATGAACCTTCTTTTTATTTTGGGAAATTTGGTCCAATATCGATTTTATTGCGAAAAAAACAATTTCCGCAATTTAAACCCCCATATACTGAATATGTACAGATGAGGATTTAACACGCGGATTTTTTTTCTAATTTCAGAAATAATGGACCGATGTTCAAAATTTAACTTTTGCTTTCTTAGTTAGATCATTTTCAAGTTATCTAGCCAAGTTTAATAGACAATTTCCATTTTGTTTTCGTTTTTCGACTCTTCCTCCATTTTCTTCACCTGTTCTCCCCCCATGTTAAATTCCCATAGACCAATAATTTTTCCTAATACATGTGTAAAACCAATATTTTACAAAATAAAAAGAAGCCCCATTCTTAAATTTTTATAAAATTTAATATTATAGAAAATGATATTGTTTTTGCATTGTTTATATAGCCGTACAAATTGGGCAATATCGTCAAACAGACAGTAGTGTAGATCCTGATCAAAGAGCTAAAGCCTAATAATGATCTATATTGCTTAATAGTAGAAGCTGACGGGGTTTTTATTGATGAAATGGCGAACAATGTAGATCCCGATCAGACTGATCTGGATCTAAATTGGTCGCAAAACCCACACGCCCCATTTCTCCAGTCATAGTCACATATAATGGACATTTGTCATTGATCTAGCAACGTCTCTGTTGATATTCAATCATAATAACTTAACACAGAACGTCCGTACCTTTCCCTTGTTCGACATCCACAGGCTTGAACAGTTCTTGTTTGATTGTGTCTTTTATTATGCCAGTGTACGTTTCAGCCTTGACCGATATCTTCGCCTTCTGAACCATTCTGTCAGTGTCGCCGACGTTGCGCGCAGTCAGAGTAATCGTCAGATCTTCTCCAAGATTCAAATCGCTGTCACAGGACAATGTGAAGTCGATATCCAGAAATTGGTAATGTATGCACAGTGGACCCTCTCTAAACCGGACATCAAGAAAACATAATTATGTGATCTTATTTTGGATGAGTTTCTTGGTCATTTGTCTCAGGTGATAATGTATGTTCATCATCGCATAGCACACAACTATGGCTCAGAATGCTCAAATGCCTGATTTATAGTGAACCCTCTCTAAGCCGGACACCCTGGGGGACCTCCCAGGGTGTCAGGTTTAGAGAGGTTTCACTATATATCAGTACATTATGTTAATGAATCCAGCTAATATGTAAATAAAGAGACGCTGGGTCATCCAATCGTCATTCAGCACCTTGTTTTATTGTTTATACTTTACTTCTATATGTGGTTTGTACGACGTACATGTATGTGTGCATACATATTTAGTGTTGTATGACAGCTTTAACATCGTATTCATTGTTAAAGAAACCACATTGGCTCTAAGCATACAGCAGTACTGTGAGATTCCTGAAAATTGCAACGGTTATGCATATAACGTTATTAGCTATATTTTCTGCCAACATTTTTCAGGAAGTGGGCGATTTAGATAACATTTGCAGCAAATAAACATTTCTGAACCATTTAATATATGCACAGACTACACACAAATACAAATAAAATATAAACGGACGCCACTATGTCTAGGAAAAATCGATACTATATTAAATGTGTCTTACGGATGTCAAAAAGATGTCATTTATTTTTTGTAAGGAATGTGTTCTTTTCTTTGCAAACCCCAATGGAATAGTCCAACAATGAACATGGACGAATCCATGTTAGAGACACTCTGGAGAAAGGGTCAACATACCTCTAATCCTAATGTTCTGTCTGTAACGCAGAACATTCTGGTAACATAAATATACATGTACCTCGTGCTCGGATTCCAGCGAGTACGCTGTACTCGGGTTCTTGGCAGTTTTGTTGGCCTTTATTACTGCCAGCCGTTCTTCGACGCCGCCTGCAACAGCATATAGTGTCCACCAGGACACGTATTCCCACTGGCTGCCGTGTCCATACTAGCTCTCTCGGAATATACTTACTGGCGGTAACGATTAACAATATGATATGAATCTCAACCCATTACATTCGTAATACACTTTTACGGGTATGAACGTTTGTATTTTATTTTTGTTATTTCTCAATGAAAATGTATGTTGTGACCATTCATTTGGTATTCAAATGGTAGTCACGACATATATCTATGGGCTCATATAAAGAATATATTTAGGATTGTCCACAAGCAAATGGGTTAATTGGCCATTACAGGAAATATGGGACTTTGAAGAAATCATTAAATGAAATGAAAGAAATTGAATTCATGCACCGTGTATTTATTTAGATTATATGTACTGAATGAATAACCATGTGGGACCTGATCAGACTTCGCCTGATCAGACTTCGCGGATGCCAGTGTTCAATATACAAGGAGTCATAGGGCCATTAGTCTTGGCATAGAAACACCAAGGTGCACATAGTCAACATGTGTAGAAGACGTGTGAATAGTTTCAGATCGATTGACTGAAAGGGTTGAGAGGAGTTCTGTACACATACTCTGTACTATACTCAGCCACAATGATGTATATTACATGCTTAAGTGATGTGCATTAAATATGGTTTTCACATACGCATTTTTCGATGTTATTATATACATAGCCTTTTCACCCATATAAGCCAGTATTATTGGACTGTATGGTTACTTTTGTTGCCGAGTATATCCAAAATCGTGTACAAAAATGTAGACAAAATGGCTAAGTTAAAAATGTGATATTTTTGTTACATAACTTGAAAAATGAAAGGTGTTACTAACTTACGTATGTACATGGACTAACGCTACATCTCCTCTTGCATATTGGTGAGGGGATAATTAAACTGGCTACTCGACCACATAATTAAACTGGCTACTCGGTCAGAGAATCAACTGGTCATTTAGCTGCTCACTCAGCCACAGAATCAACAGAATCAACAGGCCACTCAGCCACACCATCAATTGGCCACAGAACTAGAAGTTATGTTTGAAAAACATGATATACCCCAATTGTATAGAGATTGCGCATAACAAAAGAAAACTTTAAATTTACATAAAATTCAGTCATTTGAGAAACTCTTGCAAACATTTCGATGTAAGAAAATGGCTAAGTGTTCCATCACCATTTCGAATGCCACAAAGGTCAAGCAAGGTCATTTCATTGATAGTGCGAGTGCGTCAGACATGTTCAGGTGAATAAACTGTCCAAATATTAAAGCAATCCTTCAAGTAATATTGAAGATATTACATGATGGAGAAACTCTTACAAACTTCTCGACGTAAGAAAATGGCTAAGTGTTTCATCACCATTTCGAAGGTCACAAAGGTCAAGGTCATGTCATTGGTGCTGGGAGTGTGTCACGTGTGATCAGGTGAATGAATTTTTCAAATATTTAAGCATATTGAAGATATTCCATGATATTCCATGATGGAGACTCTTAAAAACTTTTCGTAAGAAAATGGCTAAGTGTTTCAGCACCATTTTGAAGGTCACAAACATCAAGGGAATGTCAATCATTGTTGGTGCGAGTGCGTCAGACATATTCAGGCGAATGAACTGTCCAAATATTAAAGCAATCCTTCAAGTAATATTGAAGATATTAAATGATGGAGAAACTCTTACAAACTTTTGGACTTTCTGACGTAAATGTACACGGACGGACGGAATATGCCACCCTTGCTATCGCATAGGTGCACAATCAAACTGGCTACTCGGCCACACAAATAACTGGACGTGTGCTATGGTACATAATCACAGAACTGGATTCACATGCAATAAACAGTTTACAATGTGTATAAAGGATTGTTTCGTTTATTTAGAATTTACATGAAATGGTATGAACAGAGCTTAGACATTGCATACATATATATATATATATATATAGTAACTGCACATTAATTTCTGGGGGCCTTTTCACTAAACTTCTTACGACTAAAATGTTTGCAAGTGCAAATTTAGGATAGTCTGGAAATTTCAATTGATGGATTTACATTTATTGCAGCCTATCATAATTTTGCACTTACGAACATTTTAGTCGTACAAAGTTTAGTGAATCGTCCCCTGATTCCCAAGTGGAACAAAAACTCAGACGGTACTGTACATAGGCTACTGTACATACACTAGATCAATCATCAACCACCAGGCACACAGAGCACGAGATGTCGAGAGATACACACAATGGTTTTGTGGCCCAGGGGCCAGTTTCACTAAACTTTATACGACATAACGTCTGTAAGTGCAAATTATGATAGTCTGTACATTTCAAATTAACAATGTTTTCTTGTAAACAATTATTGGATTTACATATATTATTATCAATAAATGTAAATTTGCACTTACAAACATTTTAGTTGTACAAAGTTTAGTTGCCAGTACGAAGTTTAGTGAACGGGCCCCAGAGATGCAACTGCTGGTGATTGTCACATGGCCCGTTACAGATCCACCTGCATCCAGTCTGCGGTTGTCATATTGGTGTAGGAATATCCTACTGCTTTTGTCATACTCAGTTGGAGAGAATTCTTATGTGCTGTGAAACAAGCTTTGTTGATGAAATTTTAAACCAAGAAAACAAACACAATTTGGAATGGGAATTGGAGTACAATGTCAACACGTTGCATGCAAGCTGTGAAAATAACATTCAACAAATTAGGAATATATTTTTCTTATTTCTCTCCGAACTCAATTTTAATGAAATTTCAAGACATACTCATATTTACACTGCAGGGAGAAATAACACGAACTATAATGAATTGTCATCTGCTACATTGGAACTATATATATCCCACAAATTTCCCAGCATGCAAAAAATTAAATGTGCCTTAATTCGCCTAGGTCTTTCTGTCTATATATTTTACAGTGAAAGCTCTCTAAGGTAATCAGGGTGTCCGGTTTATAGAGGTTTCACTGTAAATCATGCATTTGTTCATTCTGAGACATAGCTGTGTGCTATGCGATCATGAACAGACATCATCATATCACTGTATGTTATGACAATTTAACAGTCTCATCGAGATGGTTCAAATGGGTCGTCATAATATACATGTATGTGCAGCAATAAGACTACAGCATGTGAACAGGTTCTCATGGATACAGATAAGGCCGTATAAACTTCCTTCTCTGTTAAGCGTCCACGTGCGGGTAAGTTTTGAGAGTGGTTCTGTGAAATATCAAACTCTGTATGCTATTTGACACTATTTACTGGTGAAGTAATATGAAAACTGATTGGGGACGTGTGCATGTTTTATATCCGTTCTTGAATTTACATTTAATAAGTTTATTTAGAGTATTTTCTTTTTATTTTTTCTAAAGTGTGCTGGCAGAAAATTTAAATTTATGCTAAACACTTCCTCAACCATTTGCAGACTGCAAAGGGTTGAGGAAGTTTTTAACATAAATTTACTTCTTTTTTTTTTTCAAGACTTTGTTTGTTTTTACCGGATACGTAGGTAGGTTTTTGCCATCTGGATGGATGCTTAACAGAGACAAATAATGGCGTGGCCTAACAGTAGAAAACAGGGAAGGGGAAACTGTGTCACCTGTGAACAATGCATCTAATAGGTTAACCCTCACTACGCTGTAAACGGAAATTGTCCAGAAATATTGAAAACAAAATATTTCAAGCAGACAACAGGGACAAATGAACAAATGGACAACTTACAGGACTGGTGATCTAAGAGGTCTATAATCTTGAAAAAAGTTAATGATGCAAAACAATGCATTCTTATACCAACACGAGTCCAGGTGGTGCACAAATAAATATACAGTACAACCCCTCTAATCTGGACATCATGGGAAGTCCCCAAAGTGTCCGAGGCATGCGAGCTATACAAGTCACGTGTGTGTGCTGTGCAATGGAAAACATATTATCATCAGAATAAATGACAGTGACTTGCTTTGAAACATGCTTTCCAAAGCCTAATTGGGAAGTAGAAGTAACATTTAAAGGGTGAAAACAATATATTATATAGTCAAACAATAGCGGAAGTTATATAGTCAAGCAATAGAGGAAGTTATATAGTCAAACAATAGAGGTCAAACAATAGAGGAAGTTATATAGTCAAACAATAGAGGAGGTTATATAGTCAAACAATAGAGGTTAAATAGTCAATTGTTACTGATCCTTTAGTGATATGTTGAGGGTGGTAGTGGAATCTCTGTAAACCGGACATTTTGATGGGTTTCACTGTCCTTAACCTCTGATGAGAAGTTTGTTTGTTTGTTTGTTGGGGTTTAACGGCCTATCAACAGCTAAGGTCATGTAAGGCCGGGTCAATGGGTTTAGTACTAAATCCCATATATTACCTGTACATGTACAAATGGGGGGAAAGTCCCAAAATCAGAACTGAATATTTACAATAACAAAACTATATATTCAGCCCTGAAATCAGAATAATCCTGATCTGATGCCAGGTCCTCGCCACACCAGAATCACTTTGCCCCTCCCAAAAGCAGTAGGATCAGTAATAATGTTACTACTTTTATAATGGGGAATAACCCAATTCAACTCCCAGGTAACTAAAGAGACAAAGATAAAAACGTACCTGAGGGCCAAACCAGGCAAATCGTGATTCCTATAAGGAGGAACCCATACCGTTAATTTACGCCGTTTCATTCGCCCGACCACCACCCACCTCTGAGGAGAAGATCTCTAACTACCGTAAATATTCTAATAGACGCCCGCGTCTATTAGAATCACCACTGGCTCCGAAATCCTGTGTGGCCGTTTAATAGAGGCAAGTGTTATTCAGCAAAGGGAAAATGCTAAAAATATACGATTTTCTACTATCTGAACAAAAACATATTAAATGAAGACGTTACTCTCAAACGTCTGCCGGAATTGTTTGTACTGTCTGTCAGTTTATGAACATTTTGGACCAAGATGTTTCGGCCCACTTTGTTCATTATGGTACAGTCAGTAAAAACGTTAAAATACTGGTAATGTATACATCAAGACAGCGGATTTATGCCTACGGAGGTTTTGGACTGTCACCGTTTCGGACCATAGGTGCTTCGGCCCGTGGACGTTCCATTCCGTATCAGTGCAATTAATTTCAGCCCACGGCCACGTCCAGAAAAAGCCATACTTATTTTTGCTCATCTCCTAGGAAATATGTGCCAACAATCCAACATGTTAATTTCACCCATATTATACGAGATGGGTTTGAGATGCTTTGAAAACGGTGTCTCCGTAACCGTGTAAATTCGGAAAGCCCTGTGTCGAACACACTCCGCGTTTGAAAGTGAAAGTAGCAATTATGTTTTTCCCCGATTTTCAAGGCAGTTGCCTTCGAAAAAATGGAAAGAAAAGAAATCTAGTTGGACAATTAGCTGCGATTTTGTTTCAAGTTAGTACTGGGCGTTTATTAGAGACACCAATTTCGTGAAAATAAGCCTAAAAATGTGTCATTTTCAACGTAAAAAGTGTGTGGGGGGGACGGGGGTCGGAGTCTATTAGAGCATGGGCGTCTATTAGAATCTTTATGGTATATACATGTATGCCGGGCCTCCGTCAGACAGTAACGTGAACATTCTGTCATCAGGTAAAATGTTCTATCCATAATCCTAAACTGATTGTTTGACTGTGCACATGGTCAAGGATCTACAGGTGTTGTAAACATGGTAAGGAGCATTTTGAGTGCTGCAGAATTGACCGCTGGATCCCATGTATGTGAAGGTAATGAACAAGACAGGAGGTAAAGACAATTGTGACATGCCCAGTTGTTTAAATATATTTTTTTGTTCGACATGTTCGTCTCTGATTTTGCATATGGCAACTTGAAACAAAATCAGAGACGAACATCTCAAACAAAAAAATATGTTTAGACGAACATCTCAAACAAGAAAATATGTTTAAAGTTACTATAACCTCTTTAAATGTAAAAACTCACAAGATTTTCGTCAGACATGATTGGATTTAACATTTTTGCATGGTAGTCGTTTTTATTGATCACGTGGCAAATTTATAGTACAATTTGATTTCTCCATGGTGATAGAAACTTGACGCGCAGGAATGATTCAGATACGGCGATATCTGCCGCAGTGCGGTAGTACATGTATATATTGCTGGCAAACACTATGAAAATATTGGTTGTAGTGCAGTACAGTTGTGACGAGGCACTGTAAGTGAGACGAGAACATAATCTATGTATCTTAAGCTGTCCACACGTAGCGAGTGTCGTAGTCATCGGGGTATGCGCGTGGTCGCTCCCTGCTAGATCCACGCACGCTTGCCATGTTGTCGTACATTGCCATATTTGTATACGCCAGGGGTGGGAGGCTTCCCATTGGTCGCATGGAGTACATGTGGCCGTTATATCTTGTGCCATGTCGGTAATCGTCAATCTCAGAAGCCGAGCTTCTGTACAAATCTTTGCTACTTCTGGAACAAATAACATTCCTGAGTATGATTACAGGCATACAGCGCTCCAGATAAGGTGCACATTGGAGTGTCTTACACACTTATTTTAGCAGAATATGCATTGATTATCAAAAGTGGGAGTACAAAATAATCACATCAATGTTAAAATATGCATTGATTTTCAAATTGAGTAGTGAAAATACTATAATAAAGTTGAAAATTTTCTTAATTGAAATTTTGCCGTTCAAATAAGTGAATTTTTAAAAAACAAAAAAAAATTATATTTATCATTTGTTCTCTATGTAATAAGGAACAAAAATCAATAATAAATTTGTAAAAGTAAAATACGCATTGAATTTGAAATATGGGGTAATAAATACTCTTTAGATACAAAACTTATCTGGAGCTCTGAGCATAATCTCCGGGAAACGGGGCTGTCATTGGCTACACATGTGGCTCAAAATAGGGGATTCTGAGACACAAGAATTCTGCCACAGAGGCGGTATCGCGCCTGCCAAGGCATTATTACAGAAATATCAGGTCTCTGGCAACCAATTGCGGCAAGGTTGCGGCAAGGTTGCGGCAAGGTTGCGGCAAGGTTGCGGCAACTAGTTGCGGCAAGCATGCGGCAAGGTCGTATTTCGTATGCAAATGAGCGTTCTGGCACATAGTTGCGGCAACCTTGCGGCACACAGTTGTGGCAACCTTGCGCACACAGTTGCGGCACAATTTGTGGCAAGTTCCGCAAGGTTGCCGCAAGGTTGCGCCGCAAGGTTGCCGCAAGGTCGTATTTCGTATGCAAATGAGCGTTCTGGCACACAGTTGCGGCAACCTTGCGGCACACAGTTGTGGCAACCTTGTGGCACACAGTTGCGGCACACTTGTGGCAAGGTTGCCGCAAGGTTGCCGCAAGGTCGTATTTCGTATGCAAATGAGCGTTCTGGCACACAGTTGCGGCAACCTTGCGGCACACAGTTGTGGCAACCTTGTGGCACAACAGTTGCGGCACACTTTTGGCAAGGTTGCCGCAAGGTTGCCGGAAGGTCGTATTTCGTATGCAAATGAGCGTTCTGGCACACGGTTGCGGCAACCTTGCGGCACACAGTTGCGGCAACCTTGCGGCACACAGTTGCGGCAACCTTACGGCACAGTTGTAGCAGTACGTTATATTTGCAGCATATATAGTTGTGGCATATATAATTATTCTGGCCATATATAGACGGACGGACATTTGCAACACTATTATATACACCCTTTTCTTTGAAGGTGCGCAAAATAGACATGTAGTGCGGCTCAGTGGTATCGAAGCGGGAGAATATCTATATGTTAGCAGAACTTTTGTTCATTTTATCTGGTCGAGAGTTCGAACCTCACAAAACGCATTACTTTTGTCGATATCATTCTGTTATATATATGATTGCCTGCTGGATACGGGAATACGTGAATAGGCAATGATTATCACTATTGTTATATGACCTCAATGTGACACGATCGGCGAGAACATACTCCAGATTCTTCATGTACACATATATGAAATGAGTGTGCATTTAGTTATTAGTTTTCTTCAAAGCGAGACTAACGTTCTACATATAATCTATCTCATGCTTAATTAAAGTAATTTGTAAGAGCAACACACATAAAAAAGAAATATGTAATAAAACATAAACAAATCAAAATATACATGTATGTATGAACAACTAAGATTCAAACTCACTACCCCTATGAATGGAGGGGGTATGCGGAATATATTATATCCCTTTGCAAATTGTTTGCAAAAGTGTTTGCAAAGTATGTTCTCCAAATATTTGCAGAATATAACGATGTGTGCAAACAGACTGCAAACAGATTGCAAATTAAGGGTATGCGCAAGAACTTCAACAACCCTTTGCAGAAGGTTTGCCGCAAATAGATTGCAAACCCTGCATGTGCAATTACTTGGCAAATAAAAAACAATTACACTGCAATTATTTTGCAAATGCTCTGCAAATATATTGCAAATAGATAACAAACACTTCGCAAATAGATAGCAAACACTCTGCAAATACATTGCAAACACTCTGCAAATAGATTGTTATATTACCTGTTTCCAGTCATGAAAGATATTTTGCCAAATGTGTATTTGAAACATGCAATATATATATGCTTTTAGTTAATGGCATTTACCTGCTTCTAAAATCAGTTATTACAAATGACGATCTGAAAAATTCTACGTTGTTACTGCAGCATTTCTGTCTGAGAATATGCCATCGTTGTATTTAGAAAACAATTGCACATATAACATAAATTTACCTTCTTGCGTTCGGAACCATGGACCTCTCTGGACATTTTCATGCTTTGAATATCTATGAAGACTTAAATGGAGATTTCAGGAAACTGTTTCATGCATGGGTCACAGAATTTTGAAATGCAGATTGCAAATGCCAGTTCACTACTTCAGAAATTCTCCAAGAATGAAAATATGATGCACACTAATAAAAAGGGATCGCACCGCACATCTACCATAAGCTGACCTATCCTAGAGGCGATGGACCATGGCAGAACAAGACTGCAAGTTTCCGAGGAAATAATTTATTTTGGTCGACCACACATACTAACATTAACTCAAAGTGAGAAAGATGCTATTTACTCATATATATATAGGTTTGAATGTTAATGAAGTTGAACAGTTCTAATAGTGTGGGACAGATTGATTGCATGAACATAAATATGCTACATTTGTAAATGCCCAGATAATGCAGATGTAGATGATTTGTGACCAAAACAGATTGCAAAAAAAGCTTTTCACAGCGGATTTCTATTGGTTTCCTTAATATATATGACCCTGAAAATATATAGATAGAATATAGAGATAGATAGATAGGCAGCAATACGTGGAACAGACAGTAGCTAGCTATATATATAGTTCATTTGTTTATGAAATCTCTTACTGTAGTTTGGTTGTGTGCATAAATTAATCAATCGTCAATGTCTGTCAGTCACAGTATGTGTGTCAGTCTTTTATCCAGTTTGCATTATTATGCCTGTCTTTTGATTTGTAATTGTATTGTGTCTTTAACACTGGAAAGTGATGGAATGCGAGTCCAATATCGCATACGTTGTTTACTGGATCCAGTCGGTTACTGGTTAGTTCTTTCATAATTTGGAACTCAAAATTTTCTTATTAGATTTAAGTGATACATAGACTAGTCTTATAATCCTTTCTGAGTCTAGTTCATTGATTGTGAAATAGTTTACTGTGGTTTGATTGTTGACTTACAAATTGAAGTAATTCATGTTTAAATCATAAATAATTTAAACCATGTGACAGCTTAACTTCTAGTTGTTGTTGTATGTCTGTAATTCAGGCGCTTATTTTTCGCCTCAATCTCTCTGCAGCCACAAAGACTGCGAGAGCATTGTTCCTAAACATGTGTGTGCATAATCATACGTGTGTGTTGTGTGTGTGTGTGCGTGTGTGTGTGTGTCTCTGTGTCTGTGTGTCTCTCTGTCTCTCTCTGTGTCTGTCTCTCTCTCTCTCTGTCTCTCTCTGTCTCTCTCTGTCTCTCTCTCTCTCTCTCTCTGTCCACATGTGTCTTGGAGGTTAATAATTCCCTGACATTTCAGTGAAAGTCTACATTGATATCTCAAATGGTAATTTCAGTGAGAATCATAAGGGTACACATTCAAGATCCACCAATATTACTAACATTCTCTAAATTTCCATATTTAACACAAGATGAAACTCCTAAGACTTGGGACATTTAGGAATTTTGTAATGTGTAACATGGCTTAAAAATTCACTCGCCCCGCTCGCCATGGCGATTCAATTTTCATGTTGTGGAGAGGATTTTCACTGGTCCGATTTGGCGAGTGACACATCGGGCAAGGCCATTCTGTATTTTCAGAAAACTAAGAAAATTTGATTAATTTCCAGCTATTTCAAATTATTTTCTTTATTTTACTGGTTTTAAGCGGTTTATGAATTATTTCTGTAACTTTCATACACCCTATAGATTTCTGTTGTGAACCATCATGTCTCACCATTCGCGTTGACAGCATGACTTTGCATAAAAAAACATATCGCCGGTTTAACATTAGCCCAGCACAGATTACTGTCTTATATTCAGTTTCATTCCTATAAAATTGTTTGATTTTGTCTTCGTCTGGTGCTACACACCAAACAAGGAGTTCAATTTATACAAATTTGCACTAAAAACGAACTTTCTAGACCAAAATGTGCGTACGTGACAGTAGTCTTGTTCTGACTTAGGGGAGATAACTCTTGTTTACTAATGGACTTATTATAGTGGAACATTTATTTTTGAAAATAACTTTATAATAAACGGATAAAGAAGTAATAATACTATATAATCTTAATAGTATGTACATTAGTACTCGTTTAAAAGCTGTAGAAATATAATTGTTAACAAATTTAAATGATTTTGTGTTTATTATAATACTCCTTTTTAGGCACCATCTCGTTATTACATTCTAACACATGACTCCATTTTCTTGTCCAACATGAAAACGCCGATAGCAAAATAATTCGAACAAATTGGTTTCCCAGTGAAGGAAATTTTGTATTTTCATTGTTAAATATACAAGGAAGCTCTCACCCACCCCACACATTTTGCTGTTGAACATACATGCAACACCATTGGCAATCCATCAGTCATTATTATGTTCTTATGCTTCACATTTTGAACAAGCTAGTATAATACCAATCTAAGGGTCTGGTCATTATTTATGACCCAGGGGGTTGGGGTGGGAATGGGGCTGGATAAATTTTGTTAACTCACCTTAGAAAAATATAAGCCCCCAGCTTTTCATTAAATGTTCAAGGACCCCCACCCCCCCCCACCCCCCCCCTCCATTGAACAATTAATAATGTTCAAACGAGACGGTTCAAATGAGCGGTAACAACACTCCCCCCCCCCCCCACCCCCATTGAACAATTAATAATGTTCAAGCCCAAAACGAAACGGTTCAAATGAGTGATATATACGTTTTGTAAGAACTTGTAGCCAAAGCCCATTGTATGTATTAAAGTCTGCATTGTATGTATTACTATGTTTATGTTTATACTTTTTCCGATTAAACAACTTAGCCTTTTCAGACAACCTTGCATGTGCAATCTGCTATTTCAATCTCACACAAAGTTTCTTTTGTGGCAATGCTATGGCACGCTTATGATGTGCTATCTTGCAAAGTAACGGTTGTGGCAACTTTGTGGCAACCTGCTATTTTCAATCTGGCAACAAGTTTCATTTGTGGCAATGTTCTGGCACGCTTATCATGGGTCATCTTGCAAAGTACCAGTTGTGGCAACTTTGTGGCAACCTGCTATTTAAATCTCGCACAAAGGTTTGTTTGTGGCATGGTTCTGGCACGCTTATGATGCACATTTTGTATAAGTACCCGTTGTGGCAATGTTCTGGCACATAGTACTATTTTGTGGCACACTTGTGGCAATGTGAGACTGGGCAGAAAAAAGGTTGCCGCTAGCGGCACGTATCTGCAACCTTGCGGCACAGTCTTCTGGCACACTGATCAGGTTGCCGCAAGGTTGCGGCAACCTTGCGGCAACCTTGCGGCAAGGTTTTCATTGACCATAACATGATCATGGGCATCACAAAAGTGTTTCCACAACCATATGAAGGTCAAAACGTCAAGGTTATGTTAATGTTGGCATGAGTGTGTTCCAAATGCTTACATGTATCAAGTGTCAAAATATTGAAGGAATCCATCAAGTAATATTCAAGTTATTGTTATATGAATATATGTAAAAACTTGTACAAACTTTTTTGTGCAAAAATGAGAAGGTACAAAAGGTCAAGGTCATGTTAATGGGGGCATGAGTGTGTTCCAAATGCTCACATGTATCAAATATTGAAGCAATCTGTCAAGTAATATTAAAATTATATCATGATGAAGAAACTTGTACAAACATTTCGACACAAAAAATGGCTATGTGTTTCCGCAAAAATGTGAAGGTAAAAAATATCAAGGTCACGTTAATGGTGGCACGAGTGTGTTCCAAATACTTAGATGTATCAAGTGTCCAATGATTGAAGCAATCCATCAAGTAACATTAATGTTATACACTGATGAAGAAACTTGCACAAACTAATTTACGAAAAAAAAATGGCTAAGTGTTTCCACAAGCAATCCGTCAAGTAATATTAAAGCTATATCATTATTGTACAAACGTTTTGACATTTCGGATGAAGACGACGACGACGGAAAAAGCGGCGACTATAGTCGCACCTTCTTCTAAAGCAGGCATGACAAAAATTGATTGAATGGAGTGTTATGTACATTTAACAGAAAAGTTACATACAGATGGGAATGGCTGAATGTGGGCAACACTGCCATGACAATATCCTTCAAGAACTGAAACCATGACAAGACGTGTGGCTGTGACTGGATAAATGGGCCTTACACGATATATGACCCATGCAACTCCAGATCTTATAGCACACTCCCATAGCCTGATAATGATCTAAATTGCTTGTTAGAAGCACAACAAACGTTTCATTAATGAAATGGCGAACAGTGCAGATCCTGATCAGACTGTGCAAATGCACAGGCTGATCTGGATCTAAACTGGTCGCAAAACCCATAAGCCACATTTCTCCAGTCACAGCTACATTATCCAGTCACAGCTCCAGCCAGGTGCCATTACCAAACCAGATCAATTATCAACAGGTGTGAATCCAAGCAAGGATGGATTCAATGCCAATCTTGGTGTTTTCCAATCTACACAGTCTAGCTATTAAAACTCAGGCAGTGGAAACTTAGTAATACATGTATAATGGTAAGAATTTGTCCACAAAAAAGATAATTGCAGTCTTACTGCATTTCTGGTCATTACAAATCCAGATCAGCCAGACCACTTGTGCATCCTGATATTTCTGAACAGCAAACTGTGTAGACATTGATCAGACAGCATAGAGGTATAGTTTTGTCACATTGTTATCCATTAAAGGTACAAGCCCACTCAGTAGACACAAAATGTTCTTTATAGGAATTTCCACATTTCTATCAGGGGTGATAACCGTGTTTCCACAAAATGTTAACGTACATTACTATTTATTCTCTGCATTAATTTTTAGATGTGCAATGATCATACTTTATAATGTCTTGAAAATATTATTGACGCATTTAATACAAATACTTAAAAAATATCATGCCTCATTTGCATATGAAAATAGCCTGATACCACCGCGAGTCACTATCGGTAAAATAAATATTACTAAATGATTATATCTGTATAGAGGACACTTGTAAATTTTAGAACTGGTGAAATAATGACGCAATTACCAGGTAACGGTTGTTTCTTTTACCTCTTTATAGTTGTGGCTAGTTGATATTATCGTTATTTATTTGACATAAATACAATTAGCTTGCTTCCCTAACAGTTAATAATTGTTTGTGTATGCTGATACACCAGAATTATGGTAAAACATTACCATTTTAAAACATGATTAACTATTTTATCTTGTGTGTCCAATTGATGTAACAGCCGATTTATGACATCGAATCGAAGAGCATGTGTGTATTAAATGTTTCAAACACGACTTTTACATTACAAAAATCCATAATTATAGTAAATGAACAATAAAAGATATAATTTCTATGTTTACACGAAGTGTCTTCGCTTCAGATAAACTGCAGAAAGCACAAAACTTAGCCAAGCTATGGAGGCGAGATGTAACCTAATTTCATCTGCACCCACTAGCCGACAGATTTTCAGTTTCTGAAGACGGGGAGTCGACAAAACATGGGGGGGGGGAACCGGTAGCACTAATCGTACCGGTTCCTTCGGCCGATAATTACGTCTGGACAGATTGGCATTCTGAAATTTTAGAAGCCCTGGACACAATTATATACTTACAATGTATTTAATTCCTAAAAAGAACATTTGTGCCTACTGAGTGGGCATGTACCTTTAATGATCAACCCGCACCAGCCTCCCATTTGTAGTAACAATTCTCATGCAATTTTCTACATTTCTACAATAATGATTAATGTGCAAGACGATAATTTGTTATGGTCATCCATAATGGTCTGTTGGCTAGATTCACAACAGCAACGGGAAACAGTGCAGATCCTGATCAGACTGTGAAGGCCCCATATGAAGTGACTCGGACAGAAACAGATCTGAGTTGCGAGGTGTGGATGGACAAATGAATAGCCAGAATGACAGTGGACAAGGACAGCTGGCTATACGGCAGACAGCAAACAGCGTACGGACTGGATGGGTCAGCCGGGGTTACATACCGTTGTCTCTTGCTGCGAAGGTAGACAAGCATTCCAACGACCACGATGACAATAAACAGCAGGACGACACCTCCTACGATGGACACACCAATGATCACGTCCGTGTCACTGGATGCTGAAACAGTAATGGGCCACCATACCTCAAACATATTTCTGTAAACGGGCATTACCGTATTTCGCTGTGTATTGCGCGCATCTTTTCACATGCATTTTTAATCCAGAAGTCACCCTGTGCGTAGGTAGATAAATTTCAAACATTTTTCCAACTGATTTCTGCCAGTTTTACGCATATTTTATCAAACAAAACAAGCCCGGAAACGGAAATATGAATTTTTGACAGGTGTCCGCTATGACGTTGAAATATGCAGTGTGAAACAAGAGAAAAAGTATCGATGGGTAAGAATGGGTGCGGTAAGTATAGATTGATGGTACGGTATCTTTTGAATAATAAGCAAGATGATCTGGATATACACAAGGCGCAAATGCCATAAGCCCCATTTATCCATACAAAGCCACATTTATCCACATTGGGCATTATTATAAACACCAATTTAATTCCATTGACATTTCCGTCTTGAAGTTGATTTCTATTTTATGGGGGGTGGTGATTTAATATAGCCAGGCTCGTAACATAAGAGGCTACATGTATTAGAGGAAATGTACATATTTTCTGGATTTACGCTGGTGTCCGGATCTCATATCAGTCAAATGTTGCCTGCCTGTTATAAATTTTCGAAGTGACGTCACACGTCTGCCATTCTGTGAATAATTAATGAGGACAGATTATCTCAATCCTTGATGTAAGATTTTAGATGCTAAATCAAGCGTCGCGCACATTCAAATTGCACTGATTGTAATGGTCGTTGTCGTTGCTAGGTTGCCGACTGACTGTGTTACTATTTTTGTAAAGTATTGACAAGTATTCAGGCGTCAATACCTTATGACATGTGTGACCAGCATAGGCCCTGATTCGCCTGTGCATACACTGATATGGGGCTATGCTGGACTGTCGTGTATTCAGGTAGTAGTAGTACTGTATAATATCGGCGACCGCTATGCCTATTTTTCAACCTAATCAATAAACAGTGAATACACACTATCTGTACTGACGTATATCGACTGTGTGTCCAGTGTCAATATTTGGCTGGGGAGGTGGGGAATTGTTTATGGCCCGCTTCTCATGTACAGGTCAATTGTAGTGTTATTTTAATATCGCCTTGGGGAAGCAGTTTGACACATGGCTGCTGTGTCTTGGCTGGGAATTATATACAACAAAAGTAGGTTCAATAAATTTATACATCATGAATTTTTAATAAGCATATTAATCAGTAAATACCAATAAATACAACACAATTTTAGACCATATAAAGTCTAATTTATGCCTCGATTAGTAAAGCTGAAATTTGACGATATTTTTGTCACCGATTAGCAGCTTCGAGAGAGCCTAACAGCACACGGTTCAGCATTGTGGATGTGAACTCGGAAAACAATTTTCTTATACATGTACTCGGGACGGAATTTCCACTGATCTTTTTTGTGAAAATTTGCTGAGCGCTATTGACGCAAACTATTTGTTTTACCCCAGTGCACGCAACACACAGCAAAATACGGTATGCCATTTCTGGCCTGTCTAGCTCCTGATAGGCTCACACTGCCATTAAGAAGCATGGCACAAGCTTCATCAAATCATGGCAAACAGTGTAGACACTGATCAGACTGTCCTGATCTTGCTCCGCTCTGGTCACAAAGGACACACAGGACATATCGGCCAGCCAGTCACATTTATCAATTTACTTTCTTGGGATATACTGTTTTACTGACAGGAAACACTCGTGAATATAATCGCCTACATCTCGACAACAGTTGTTATGACCACCTTTTGAACCATCTCGAGAAAATCTAACTTGAAATTGATACAAGGTGATACAAGGTAGAACCTCGCTAATTTGGACCTACACAAACTTGCGTGTTTAATTATAATGGGTGTTACTGCAATTTAATGGTGTCTGTCCATGTACGTGTGAAACACAAAAACGTGTCTTAGACTGCATATATACTTGAATTACAGTGGAACCTCTCTAAACTGAACACCCTGGGACCTCCACAGCACGGCCAACAGTCCCGGACTACATGGGAGTTGCAGTGACACCGATATTTTCCGGATGGCCAATGTAGAGGGGTTCCACTGTATATTATCTATGTCTTTATCAGCTAACCTGCCCTGTATTGACCGAATACGTACCGACTAATAACATATTGTTGTATCAGGCATTGACCCGATACAAACATCCGGGTTACAACGAAGTGAAAACTGACATTCCATTGGTCTGATGATGTTATGTGATGTTACCGAATGACGTCAGCGTAATGACGCAACGTAAACAAGTCCACATTCTGTCCATAGATAACGACGTTATCTGTGGTCATTCTCAAGCCTAAAACGTATAAACTAATAAACCTGATAAATAGAATACCACGCTCGGCTCGGAAACGGTAGGAATTAATACGCGTTTCCTAGCCTGGCCTGATAAACTTGATATCAAAAGACACTAGCCTGGTATTGTCGATACATTTACCTGCGGCCCTAGTTTGGCACTTGTCACCGCTATAGCCACTGTTACAGGCACAGGTTGCAGACTGGCCCGACGGAAGGCACGTTCCTCTATTGTTGCAGAAACTCGAGTTGCGGTCGCAGGCGGCTGTAAAACAAACAACGGCCCACAATGATTATTCCTCTCATCACTTGTCTTGTATCCTGACTAGCCCTCATATTGCTGAAATAAAATGCTGTATTCTGCTGCTGGTGAATATATAGCGTTAATTCAACTGCCATTTTGAAATACAGGATTTATTTCCCCCCGAGACATCTGGAAACGCGGCAAAGATTTACAAATTACAGATGTCAATGGAAAAATAAATCTGGTATTTCAAAATGGCAGTTGAATAAACGCTATATATTCACCAGCAGCAGAATACAGCATTTTATTTCAGCAATATGAGGGCTAGTCAGGATACAAGACAAGTGATGAGAGGAATAATCATTGTGGGCCGTTGTTTGTTGAATAAATTTTATATTATATGCTCTTCGAAAAATGTGAAATGTGCTCTTAGACCAGCTTATAACTTTGTCAAAATGGACTATTTTGACGTTAGCGTATGAATGTTTCTTCGCCGGAAATTAGTTCAAAACGAGATGTCAATTACATCTCGCGAACATCTAGGACAAAATATTTCCTTGAAGGAAATAAATCCTACCAGAATCACGGTAAATCATTGGATAGCATGTAATATATGCGACTCCTTATGACAAAAGGGGTCTATCGACTCACTGACCGGTGTAGGCCTAAATCAACATGTGGCTTACATCAGTCTAATCAGGGTCTACATTGGCCACTATTGCATTTGGAAAGTCACTGATGACTACAGCTACAGAACTCAAACGGTCAGTAAGCCATGTTTTGTTGTGGCAGACCAATTATTTCAGGACCATAAATCTGTACATGAAGGTACCATAGATCAGAGCCCATTTGGGTCTATACGTTCATAATCTTCATTACAATATAGTAATAAGCACATTTATTATCACCTGTTACTACATCAGTAGCCTATTTCACCAAAATTTCAAAGTATACTTATCTTGCTATTAACTTTTTGTACTTTCACAAAATTTAAATTTAAGGAATAATTTATTAAGTTTTATAATTATTATTATACTAAATTGATTACATTATCACAGCTGTGATAATCTAATAAATTCAGTATAATAATTCTGCATACTTTTAATCATCAAATATATGCAGTCGTTAGTTCTATTTGAAATAATGCGTTTCTGGAAAAATAAATTACCGTAAAGATTCTAATAGACGCCCATGCTCTAAAAGACACCCACATCCCACTTTTTTACGTTGAAAATGACCAATATTTTGGCTGATTTTCACAAAATTAGTGCCTCTAATAAACGCCCAGTAGTAACTTGAAACAAAATCGGAGATAATTGTCCAAATAGATTTATTTTCTTTCCAGTATTTCAAAGGCAACTTCCTTGAAAATCGGGGAAAAAAAACATAGTTGCTACTTTCAAAAGCGGAAGCAAAATTCGATTGTCTCGGGTATCACAGTAAATTCCTCATCAGCAGTAGCTATTTGCACGGACACATCTTAAACCCATCTCGTATAATATGGCTGAAATTGACATCATGTTGGATTGTTGGCCGATATTTCCTAGGAGATAAGCAAAAATAAATATGTCTTGTTCTGGACGCGGCTGTGGGCCGATATTAATCGCACTGATACGGACCGAAACGTCCACGGTCCGAAACGGTGACAGTCCGAAACGTCAATAGGTATAAATCTGATCAACATTAATGATCGACACTAGTACTGGCTTGATATATACATTACCAGTATTTTAACATTTTTACCTAGTGTACCATAATGTTTGTTTGTTTGTTTATTGGTGTTTAACGGCCTATCAACAGCTAAGGTCATGTAAGGCCGGGCAAACAGGTTCGATCCCGTTTTAACCTGCTGCATTGGGGGGGAAATCCCAAAATCAGAACGGAATATTTACATCGAGATACAATATATTCAGCCCTGAAATTAGAATAACCGGATCTGGTGCCAGGTCCATACCGCACCAGTGACTTGGCCCCTTCCCCTATTTAAAAGTAATACCGGTAGGATTACTCTTATAAGGGGTATAACCAGATTCAACTGTCACATACAAAATGCCAAAGACGTATGTGAGGGCCAAACCAGGTCTCCAGTCGGGATTCCGGTAAGGATGAACCCCGATCGTTAAATTACCCATCGCATGCTCCCACCTGCCACCCACGTGTACCATAATGACCAAAGTGGGCCGAAACATCTTGGTCCAAAATGTCCATAAACTGACAGACAGTACAATCAAGTCCGTCAGATGTTTGAGAGTAACGTCCCTTAGATATGTTTTTGTTCAGATATGAATTCAGATTTGTAGTAGAAAATCATATATTTTTTATCATTTTCCCTTTGTTGAATAACATTTGCTTATATTAAACGCCCACCCAGGACTTCGGAGCCAGTCATGATTCTAATAGATACCCGGGCGTCTTTACGGTATTTCCCCTCAAAGTATACTTAGCTAGATAAGTATACTTTGCAATTTTGATGAAATCGGCTACTGGTGCCAATACCACTGCGACGCTGGTGATCCAATTTCATAGCATGATGTGAACATTTTGATAACATTGAGTTACCATTGAGCTATGAGCTACTGCTACGTACAGAGACACTGGCTTATGCTTGTACTTCTTGAGGAGGTCGTGAATACAGTCGGCTCTGGGCAGTCGAGGCAGCTCGTCTGACCGCTGGAATTCTGGTACGTGTTCACGACACAATCAGTGCATGCATCACCCGCATTGGCACTGAACGACCCCTCTGCACAGATGACTGAAACAACGAAAGGTAAAGATAAAATATACATTAGTAGATGAAAAATCAAACGTGTCACGTCATGATGTACACGTGGCACAACTACTCAACACTACCATACTGTCTGGATATTGGCAGTAATGAAAACTCGATGCAGAAATTGGAAGGGGGAGTGGATGAAGTAAATAATGGACTTAGCCCCCTTCTCCCACCGAACACTTAGGGGATAACTATGCTTTGTTTTGGAACGGTATGTGGGAGGTTTTAAAACTGATTCTCAGACCATAAAACCTCACAAATACCATTCCAAATTGAAAAACAAAGCATGATTATCCCATCCCCATTCTAATGCATTATAGTTTGCTTCCTGCTGTCTGAAACATCGGAGCATGTATCACAAACAATTATATTTTTCAATACGTCAGCTGGTTGTTGTCGTCATCAATAACCAAATGAATTTGCAGAAATGTAACTCCGCCGAAGAATATTCCCATTTCAAATTGAGATTAACGGAACTTTTTCTGAAACATGTATAACATGGACTGAACTCTACAAGTTTATTTTAACAATAGTATTGCTTTCTATGCGTAGTTGCAACAGTTAATTGCTTCAATTCATTTAAAAAACCATGCCAACATTTCTATCAAACTATTGGGTTTGTGTGATGTTTTACAACGGAAATGTCAACAAGTGTTAACAGAATTTCCCAGGATTTACGCCAAATTCAGGTGATTACCCATCTATAATACAATTTATTATGTATAGTCATGTATGTGCACATTGGAGTTCATAAAAGTATAGGTTGATACTGGTATATTGAGTTTCTGTATTTTGGGCGGGAGGGGTGATATTTTTGGGAATTTGTTAAAGGGCGACCATGAAGTCATGTTCGTCAGTCAATGGTCGATTCTCTCTCTGTTTCCGCTTTTAGGTAAAAATGGCAGAATGGATAACAGAAAATGTGCCGAAAATTAATTTCATAATAATTTGGATTCTCCGTCACTGGCTATTGTTTACAAAAGCGCGTAGGTTACATAAATCCGTCAACTTGTAAAACACAGACTGGTAAAACGGAGATTTTATATGGTGTGATTTTTTATATTTTATAGGCTGTAATTACAATTGACTGCAATCAGATGATTGCTTTCTTTTTTCGGTGCATTAATTATCAACTACTTTTCAATAACCATTTATAGATCATTTACGACAAATGACCAGCCACAGTTCGATGCATTCACCCACAGGTGGAAGACTCAGACAATCACAATTGGAGGAGCTTTGTATGGTTGGAGTTTCTAATGTATATGGTCATGGTGCACGACTTTAGTTTGAGCTGGCGATCAGCTATCGGCCAAATATGACCGATAATCCACGCCGGACGGCCTCCGATTCTGTGCGAGATTCTTTCGTACACGCAAATTTCGCTTTGGATGGGGTATACAAAATGCGAATAACTGAATAAATGCTGGAAACAGCGATTTGAAGTGAGTATATTCACTCACCTAATACCTTTATTGATTGTCAGAGACATATTTCATACATTTAATCGATGTGTATTGTGTTTGTGCGAATCGGAAACGAGAGGGCTCTTTCTATAATAGCCATATTCTTACCCACCTTTCTATAAATAGAAGATGGTAATGTACGAGACCAAGTGGGTGGGGTAATGGGATTTTTTTTAATAGGCATTTTTTTGGTGTCATAGGTCCGAGTCTTCCACCTGTGCATTCACCCACAGAGGCACAAAACTTAAGATTCTGACATCACAAACAAAAGACAGTGGTTGTCCGTAAATTAAACAGCAGAAACTGATCTTCACACAATAACCTTGATCAGCGTGATGTACAACTGGACGTAACAAATCAAACTGCTCAATTTTGAGCATGACATTCGTGCTCATGTTCAGAAAAAGTATATAATTGTGGGCCTGATATGCGTACCACAGTTGCCGGTGGCTGCAACACTCATGTAGCCCGCATTACAGAGAACAGTCTCGGTAACGTCTTGTACTTCCCGGAACTCGATCTGGTTACTCTGAAAGTTAAACAAGACTTGTTCACTAATCCTGTAGTGGGCAGTGTATTTTGAAAGTAAACTTACAATGCGTCAATTCTAGAATCGACGCATTATAAGTTTATGTTTCAAACTACACTGCCTATCTAGATAGTGTTTCGAATTATGAAAAAGAGCAGAAATAAAAAGAGGGAACAAATTAACCCTTTGAACACCACAGACCTGTATAGTGGTAATGGCAAACAGTGCATATCCAGATGAGCCGGCTCATGACGAGCCGTCTCATCAGGATCTGCACTTTTTGCAAGTAATTATCATTTTTTTTAAAACATAAATACCCCCTTTTCATAACTGTACTAGTCTGAAAATCATTTTGTGACAATTGGATTGGTTGCAAAATTAACATATCACAGTCCATTTCAGTTACTTAGGGGTAAAAAGAGTTAAGAGTTAGAAAATTTGATCCGTCTGAACAAGTACTGTCATTTCGGCTAATTCTGCGCATCGGCTAATGCGCAATTCACATCAAATTTAGCCTTGCGTACGTCATAATAAAAATAATTTTTTAGTAAAATATATTTCTACGAATGAAATGCCATATTACATTATGCCACGAGATGTTCATGCTTAAGCAACCGCAGAAAAAAGAGAGATAACTCGTGTGCCTATTCTACTCCAAAGGGCCACCTCCCCTTTGTCCACACCAGGTGGCTCCACCGGTCCTATGTCAAGCATGCGCCGACGACTGACCCGCCATATAGATCAGCTGCGCAGACAAGCCAATTCAAGCGGGGTGGGAGGTGGGACTCCCTAATGTAATATGGCATTTCATTCGTAGAAATATATTTTACTAAAAAATTATTTTCTACTTCATTCATGCCATATTACATTATGACCATCAAGAAATTTTGTCAGTGGACAGGTGGGAAGAAGGTTAAACCTAAACCTGTCCAAAAAGTTTGTTGTGTCAACAAACTTACCAATGAGAGCGTTCCAAGATGCTTCCGACTCTCACTTGAAAAGTATCTCAGCATTCCGAGGTACGGAGTATTTAGTGTGTATGGGTCTCGCACAACCTAGCGTCTTAATAAAAATTGTCAGGGGGACATTTTTGGAATGTTGCCTAAAGAAGGAAATATTAAAAACCACCGTGATCGTGTATTATAGTTTCAACCGCAACCTTTGGATTCCTTCCGTGGTTACGGAGTCCGCACCCAAAACTCAATTAGCGGACAATAGACACACCTGGTGTCCGAACAAGTAATACTGTACAACATCTATAATACTCTCTGTCCCTGACGTAATAACCTTCGAGATCTAAGTGACCACCCTCTGGGCTGATACCAGAGGTGTAAGTGCTAATATCTCATTCATCTGTGTGGACAGTGAACGAAGATAGGAACTAGAGAAGGTTGTGTGAGAGTGCCAATAGGCCGCTCTCATTAACTCATTTAAGGGGACATTCCGAGAGAATGCGAGTGAGGATGAGATTGCCCTAACCTCATGAGCCTTAATCTTCATGAAAGATAGGTCTCTATCGGTCAGGTCCTGATACGATCGAGTGATTGCCAGTTTAATCCATCTAGATATCGAGTCCTTAGAAACGTCCTGTGCTCCTACCGTGGGGATAAAGAGACGTTTCCGCCCCCCCCAGTCTATCATTATCATGCCTATTCACTATGGTAGTGAGGCTGGGGATGTTGATAGTTTCAGGAGTCATCGATGGGAACTGGTTTTTAGATAAGAAGCCAGGTTGAGGAAGTAGGCTAACTGAACCATCGTTTTTATTAAAACGAATGTGACCTTCCACCGATAATGCATGAATCTCACTCACCCGTCTGGCCATCGCTAAGAGGAAGGCCGTCTTGATAGTCAAGTTTAACAAAGTAGCCCCGAATAATGGTTCGTACGGGGACTTTGTTAAAGCCAGAAGTACCAAGGATAAATTCCATTTCGGTGTAAGCGAGTGCGTCACGGGTTTTCGCAGTTGGAAGCTGCGAATTAACTCCGATAGTACATGGTGATTACCGATGTCACACTTTTGTCTAAACCTAAAGGTATTAGACAACATTGCCCGATATCCTTTGATAGTCATCGGGCAGTAATCCTTGGATTCGAACAGAAAGGTTAAAAATTCCGCTATAAGTGGAATAGAGGGATCGAGTGGATCGCGTGATTGCGAAGCACACCAATCGATGAAAATTTTCCATCTGGCCTGGTACACCTTGTTGGTTGAGATGTAACTGGCAATTTTCGTAGAAAATTTTCCCTTTCTGATCGAATCCCTGACAATATCCAACCGTGAAGGTGGCAGAGGTTGGGATTGCTGTGTGACAGGTTGTTCCGAGTCCGTAACCTGGGGATCGTGGGAATGGATCTGAGATAGTCTATCAGCAGATCTAGCAGGTCGTTGAACCACGACATTTGTGGCCAATTTGGGGCTATCAACAGCAGACGTGCTTGTGATGCCCTGACCTGCCTGAGGACCTGTTGAATCAGTGTTGGAGGTGGGAAGGCGTACATGAAGCGGTTCCCCCATTGCATAGAGAACGCATCCACTGCTAGTGCTCTGTGATCCGGTACCGGAGACACATAGCGTGGGAGCTTGTTGTTGAATCTCATGGCAAACAGGTCCAGATATGGTGTTACCCACAGATTGAACAAGCTCTGCGTTATCAAAGGACTGATTTCCCATTCCGTGGGGATTGCAGATCCTCGGGATAGACTGTCCGCTATCACATTCAGTCTGCCAGGTATGTGACGTACTCTTAGTGATATGCCGTTCTCCTAGCAGAATGTCAAGAGATCCCATGTCTCTCTGAACAGGGACAGAGAGTGGGTTCCACCTTGCTTGCGTATGTATGAGACGACAGTTGTGTTGTCCGTCGCCAACAGTACAACTTTTCCTTTGATCAAAGGAAGCAGGTGAGTCATGGCCAATGACACTGCCTTCATCTCCAATAGGTTGATATGCAATTGAGACTGGTCGTCTGACCAGATCCCACTGCAGACTTTCCCCATTGGTTCTAGATGGGCCCCCCACCCATACAGACTGGCATCTGTGTAGAGGTGGATCTGGGGTTTGGGGTCGTGCACGGGAACGCCCCGTGTGAACTGCTCCTGAGCTAGCCACCATTGTAGATGGTGGTGAAAGTCGGTTTGACCTAGGCAGATCTCGGCATGTAGCGGATGTAAGTTTGATCTCCATTGGGAGAGCAGAATTAACTGCAATGGGCGCAGGTGTAACTGGTCCATTTCTACAAACTCCGCTGCAGCATTGAGAGACCCCAGGAGAGAAAGAAAACTTCTTGCTGTAGTGCGAGCTTTCTTTAAAAACTCCGACAGAAGTATCACGAGGTTGTGTACTCTGTCTGCGGGTACTCTCACGATGCCAAGGTCCGACAGGAAGTAAATTCCTATGAAGTTGAACCTTTGGCTCGGGATTAAGTCTGACTTTTCCAGATTGGGTAGTAAACCCAGTCGGGTAATTATTTCCCAAACCTGTGAAAGATGTCGTAACAACACTTCCCGTGAGGTGTGATGGATCAGCCAGTCGTCTAAATATTGGACTAGTGCTGGCCCTTGTCGTCTGATGAAACCGGCTACGGTTTTCATCAGCCGCGTGAACACCATTGGCGCTGTTGAAATGCCAAATGGGAGTGTACAGAACTGGAAAACTCTGCCTCCGATGGCAAATCTCAGGTATTTCCTGCACGAAGGCCGAATTGGCACGTGTAGGTATGCATCCTGAAGATCGATGGAAACCGTCCAGGTTCCGTTCGAGATAACATCCCGAATCGACCTTTGTGTTTCCATCTTGAAGTGTTCTAATTGTATCATTTTGTTCAGCGGTGACAAGTCTATCATCGGTCTGTATTTGCCATTCTTTTTCTGCACGAGAAAAAGGCGGCTGTAAAAGCCCGGTGATGAATGATCCTTCACCTCCTCCACTGCCCTTTTTCCCAATAAATCATCTACCACTGACAGTAGTAATGGAACCTTGTTGACGTCCTTTATTGGAAAATAGACTCGCCTTGGCGTAAGACAGGGAGATGTCTTGAACGGTATTACATAACTGTTTCTTATGATTGACAACACGTATGTGTCGTCTGTCATCTTCTCCCATTCGTCTATGAACAAGGTCAGTCTTCCACCTACCGGTACCTCTGGTGCCGGTAGTGGGGGCAGTGTGGGAAGTGGCGCGCTGCTAATGGCTAGCTCCCCGACCACGTGGGTGTGAGAAGCCGCGAGAATGAAACGCCCCGCGACTGGCAGAGCCACGGCCGCGAAAAGGGACGGTCTGAGTTAGCGGAGAAGCCTTGGTTGCTGATCTGGCAACAAGCTTACACTTCTTCTTTTTGCTTGCACCTGAAGAGTGTCTCTTCTGGTTAGCTATCGGCGCCATAACTTCCCTTTGCTGACGGAACTTCGGGGCCGGAGGTACCATGTTCCTTAGTAAGGCAAGGCGTTCATGTTCCTGGCGATCCTCTTTCAGGATGTCCAGAACCCGGCCCCCGAACAGTGTGTCTGATGTAAGCGGGGCAGATCGTAGAGTCTCCCTGCTTGACATCAATAACATTTTCGAGGTAGAAACAGCTGCGTCTCTACGGACCTGTAAAAAGTCCGCCACTAAGGCAACACACCCAGCCACGGCATGACGGGTGGCTCTCGCCTGCGCAGTAGCCACTTGAAGGCGAGGTATATCGTCTTCCGGTCTCACTGCCGAAGCTAGCTTAAACTGGGCTGCCGAGAACAATTCCATATGAGAGCATATGTTTGTCAATGTTCTCAGTCTTGTTTCCCACCTTTTAAGCTGCTCCACCTTGATCTTACAAGTGGAGCCCTCAGTGAGACCGCACCGAAAAGCTTCGGGGTCTAACTGAGGAGCTTCTGCCGGGAACCTCGGCGAGTGTGCCTTGTAAGACTGAGGTTGGGTTAGTCTTTTAATGTCAATGGCAGGCGTCTGGTAGTCTGGCTGACCTCTATTGTTAACATTCTGTAACAATTCGAAGGCCTGATTGACACATGTGGAATGAGGAAGAACCCTGAAATCTTTCAGAGATTCAGTGGATTCTTCCATGCATTCCAATGTACCCCTGAGTTTCGTGACCCGAGGCGCAGGGAGATTACCCTCTGGGCACAGGTCCTTCGGCAGGAGCCGATAGACCTCGTTGATAGCCTTCGGCAGGAGCCGATAGACCTCGTTGATAGCCCGCTTGAGGCACAGGGAATCATCCTGATTTTGAGGATCCGCATCCTCTAAGTCCTCTCTGTTCAATGAATGGCTAGATGCATCCTCTCCCGTAATGGAGCGATCTGTCCCGTTTCCAGCAGATTCTGAATCAGAATCTGACTCTGATGTTCCACTGTACTCCGATTCCTGCTCATTGTTGCACTGTAGCGTGCAACTCTGATTAGGAGGGTGCGCTCCGCAGTAAGTGGGATTTTGAGAAACAGAAGAACCTATGTGCCGGAAATTACCCGAGGGATCCAGTATATTACTGTTTCCCTTAGAGCCGATTGTGTAGCCTAACGGGTAGGCCTGGTGCTCATATGGGTAATTATCCCCTGTTGGCCTTTTAGCCCTCTTGGATCCCAATTCAAGTGGGGCTGGCATGGGCTGATCAAAGGAGACCAAGGTATGTTTCCTTTTACGGGAAGTATGTTCCCCTTGGTAAGGCCGCTCCAGTGTAAGCCTGGAGGCCTGGGCCGAATAGGAAACCTGGTCATACGGTTGTAAAGATCTCTGGTCCCTGTCTAAGACAGGGCCCAGTACCCGGTGTCCATTGTCAGGTATAGACAACTGTCCGGTGACGTGAGGGACAGAATCAGATGTCCGGTACTATCCGGTATCTGATACTGTCCGGTAACCAGTCAATTGTCCGGTAGACAATTGTCTCGTTTTGTAGGGACCAATGTCCGCAACGTCATTATGGTGACCACTGTCCGGTCCGGTGACTGGTGTCTTGAGAAAACGGGCCCTATGACTCAGGTCATGGTCCCTGTTTATCTCAATGCCCTGTGTCGTGTAACCGACAGAAGGTCCCGGATACGGATGCGTCTCCGCCATGACGTAGCCCGTATTTCCGTTGGTGGGCCCTGGCCGTGAAACGACCCAAGCCCGCACCCCCTACGAAAAAATTGGGCGTGGGTGGTCCACTAGTAGTGGCCCTCTCGGTCGGCGCGGGAACGTATCTCACAGTGTGGGGTACTTCCCAATGATTAGCGGGGAACAATCCATGGGACACGGGTCCCATGGATATATCTCTGCCATCGTGTACACCCATAGGGTGCTCTACCGACCCTTCTGCCCCCTCGCCTGCCCGAGACGGGACCTCCACCCTACTGTCGGGTGGTAGGTCCCACGCACAATTGCTAACGGGCAGCGCCAAGTCGTCGTGAGACGAGAGGTTAGGGGCAGGCTCAGGGGCAGCCAGATCGCGCCTGTCGTCCCACCTGCTTTTAGAAGCAGACAGCGCCGCCGACCCACTAGCTACACGGAGTGTAGAGTAAGTCAGCGGAGCGGGAACCGGCAAGGGAACAATGGCTGACCCTGACCCCTCCACGGGCGCTGGCGGCAGAGGAGGGACGCCCACGTGGTCCCCAGAAGGGGCCCCCGATATCGGCTTCCGTCCTTGCCCCATATTGAGCTGTCCCGGGAGAGGGCTTTCCACAACTGATTTCTTACCTGAAGTGCGCTTGGTGGTGGGGCGTTTAGCCCCCTTCTTACTAGTGTAAGATCTGGATCGGCTAGCAGCTTCCCAGGACTCCGCAGGCCACACACGGCAAACTTCACAGGGAGAGGCCTGCGTGCAGCCTGCACACTGCAAACAGCGTTTGTGGGTGTCATAAGCCCCCTTCTTATGCCCACAACTGCCTGTCACTTGACCGCTAGTCGAGGATTCAGACATGACGGCTCGTCCACTGAAACAGTCAAAAGATAACGTGAAACCGAGACACGTAAGAATTTAGAACCCCGGACACCCACCAACCGTACTATCAGGCAACAAATTATACAAAACAGGGGAGATAACCACATGAAATACAATTCCCACATGTGATTAAAGATAGAATTTTTTTTTTTTAAGGCACCTGAATCAAAAACTTCCCAATTCGGGACGAAACAAAATGGCCGGCAGAGTGGGCCACGTGCTAAACCCCGAAAATTAACGCAAGGGAGCTTCTGACCCAAGATTCACAATATCTCCTGGAGTAACCAATTCCAGATACACTGAGACTCGTATAAAGACCCTATAATAAGATTCTATGACTAAGTAACTCTTCAATTCCGCTCTCACGACGGCGACACGTCCGAGCTTGGCTGCGCAGAACATCAATATGGCGGGTCGGTTGTCGGCGCATGCTTGACATAGGACCGGTGGAGCCACCTGGTGTGGACCAAGGAGAGGTGGCTCTTTGGAGTAGAATAGGCACACGAGTTATCTCTCTTTTTTCTGCGGTTGCTTAAGCATGAACATCTCATGGCATAATATAATATGGCATGAATGAAGTAGAAATATGTGGATTTCGGAATAAACAAGCTGGTCCATTGCTACACTGTGGCACAATTTTATCACATTCCGATAGTTCGGTAAAAAGTTATTCAGATTATAGTAAAAATGTGTAAAATCCTCAGATCATGCTGATGGAATAGCTGTCTTATTTAACTAGATGGCCGCGGCCTGCATGTCGCGCCTTATGGCGAGGCATGGACACTTAAAAAAAAGATATAGTATAACAAAAAACTTTAACCAAAAAACTTAACCAAAGACTTTAACTGGACACACGTACGTACCTAACACACGTACGTATGTACGCCAAAGTGCCGACTATATCGCGCTTTCTGCAAGCGGGCGCGAAAAAAACTTTAACCAAAAACTTCAAAGTAATTTGACCTTGACATTGGGCACAGGGGTCGCACGGGAGGGGGGTAGAATGAAAATATAGATGATGATAAACACCCATGTGAAGTTTCAAGGTAATGGGCAAAGCAGTTGCAGAGATATAGTATAACGAAAAACTTTAACCAAAAAACTTCACCAAAAAACTTAACCAAAAACTTCAAAGTAATTTTACCTTGATATTGGGCACAGGGGCCGCACGGGAGGGGGTAGAATGAAAATATAGATGATGATAAACACCCATGTGAAGTTTCAAGGTAATGGGCAAAGCAGTTGCAGAGATATAGTATAACCAAAAAACTTTAACCAAAAAACTTAACCAAAAAACTTAACCAAAAACTTTAACCAAAAAACTTAACCAAAAATTTTAACCGAAAAACTTAACCAAAAACTTCAAAGTGATTTGACCTTGACATTGGGCACAGGAGCCGCACGGGAGGGGGTTGAATGAAAATATCGATGATGATAAACACCCATGTGAAGTTTCAAGGTAATGGGCAAAGCAGTTGCAGAGATATAGTATGACCAAAAAACTTTAACCAAAAAACTTTAACCAAAAACTTTAACCAAAAACTTTAACCAAAAAACTTAACCAAAAAACTTAAACCAACCAAAAAACTTAACCAAAAACTTTAACCAAAAAACTTAACCAAAAACTTCAAAGTAATTTGACCTTGACATTGGGCACAGGGGCCGCACGGAAGGGGGGTAGAATGAAAATATAGATGATGATAAACACCCATGTGAAGTTTCAAGGTAATGGGCAAAGCAGTTGCAGAGATAGTATAACGAAAAAAACTTTAACCAAAAAACAATTAACCAAAAACTTCCAAAAACTTCAAAGTAATTTGACCTTGACATTGGGCACAGGGGCCGCACGGGAGGGGGGTAGAAGAATGAAAATATAGATGATGATAAACACCCATGTGAAGTTTCAAGGTAATGGGCAAAGCAGTTGCAGAGATATAGTATAACGAAAAACTTTTAACCAAAAACTTTAACCAAAAAACTTAACCAAAAAACTTAACCCAAAAACTTTAACCAAAAAACTTAACCAAAAACTTTAACCAATACGTACGTACGCCAAAGTGCCGACTATATCGCGCTTTCCGCAAGCGGGCGCGACAATAAATTAACTGTTCAACTAAGAAACTAACCTGTCATGATGTCACTGGATAGTTCTGCTTCAAGTTTAAACCAATTTTCTATGCTGATCCAGTATGCTGTTCGCCATTTTGTTTACACTACCAGATGTGCAGCATTAGCAGAAACAAATGTGACATTGCAAACACGCATGTGATGTCATACATCACACAATTTACATCACTTGCTGACGTCAGAACGCTATGACATTTTACCTGCACAGACGTCTTTGAACTGCGTTGAATATTCAGGAAATTTGGACTGAATATGAGGATGTTAATGATATATAAAATTGTCTGGGTGCGCAGAATTAGCCGACACCATTTACTTGACATGAACTGCATTAACTGGATGTGAGTACATACAATGGCGGTGTAGCTCTGGGGATTGAGAGCCATGTCCTCCATCAGGATATCCTTGGTTTGCCGTGTGATGCTCTCCGTCTTGCTTTCAGTAGATTCCCTGCAATTGATAGTTGAAGATCCTACCTCTAACTATTGATAAGCCAAACTACAAGACAGTTAGAACTAAACTTCCAGTCCCATAAATTGTCACATGATGTTGCAAAAACAGTAGCTCCAGATGAGTCAGCTTGTAACGCGTCACTCATCGGGATCTGCAGTGTTTATATAGACGATCTTACATTAGTGAGCATTTAATACGAGGCTATGCCGAGTTTCTTAGGAAATCAGTCAACAAGTTTAATAAGTACCATATTAAATCATCACACATGTTAGATTATATTTATTGCATAAGCACATCATCATATCTTGAAGCTTTACTGGTCACAAAACAAACTAATTTGCATATTTATTACACTGGTGTAGTATGCTTTTTATAACACAGTGTTAATACACTGCGAGCGCCCATTTTATGCAATAAAGGTAGTTATAGAATCTTCCAACAGAAAGCTTGGAACAGCCAACATCAGATAA
Source organism: Conchocele bisecta (assembly GCA_029237695.1). Classification (NCBI taxonomy): domain Eukaryota; kingdom Metazoa; phylum Mollusca; class Bivalvia; order Lucinida; family Thyasiridae; genus Conchocele; species Conchocele bisecta. The sequence goes on along the minus strand of CM055265.1, from coordinate 26,906,979 downwards.
TTAGCGCCGACAGGATAAATAAATGTGAAACATCAAATAAATGATGATGTTATAAACTGGCATGAGGAAATTAAGGTCAATGTTTTAGAGCCAATGGTTGGTAACCAGCTAGAGATAACAACAACAATAACATGCCAGTAACTTATACTTACGGGGCTGTAAACTCGAGGTTCACTGTAAATGGCTCATCTACAGCACGTTTTCTGGAACCACAGGAGTCGGTTGCGATCGTGACAACTATGAAACTGGCGCAGTCGTTAGATGGGCACAGTCCATCGTAGATGAGAGACAGGGCGTTGACAGCTTGTGTGAGCCTGGCGGTGATCTGACTAAGCACGGTGAGTCTTGTGGTGGGGGTACAGCCCGTGATGAAGAACATGAGAACAAACATGATCTTTACTTGCGCCACCGGCACCGGCTGTGACTCGGGACCTGCAGAATTATTGTCATTAGCTAAACGATTATGACATATTTCACTTCATTTCATCATCTACATTTACAAATATTCATTGCAAGATAATTGTGCAAAATAATAAGAAATTATCCTGTGCAAATCCTGACGACTCGCTACAAGTGAGTCATGGGGATCTACATTGTGGGGTGTCGTTTATACAGGTTTTAACTCTTTCATCTATAAGTAACTGGAATGGATTTTGATATGTTTATTTTGTAACCAATCCAATCGTCACAAAATGATTTTCAGATTAGTCCATTTTGTCCTTAAAAATATGATAATTCCTTGCAAAAAGTGCAGATCCTGACGAGACGGCTCGTCACGAGCCACCTCATCTGGATCTACACTTTTTGCCAAGACCACTTTTCAGGCCTGTAGTGTATACATGTTTATGGCTGCAGCACTGACATTCGGCAATACAAGCGGTGGCTGTTGGCCAACATTAGGATTGTGGTGACCGCCTGTAGGCCAACATTAGGATTGTGGTGTGTAGTCTATACAGGTTTATGGCTGCAGCACCGACACCCTCGGCAATACAGGCACTGGCTGTTGGCCAACATTAGGATTGTGGTGTGTAGTGTATACAGGTTTATGGCTACAGCACTTACCCTCGGCAATACCGGCAGTGGCTGTTGGCCAACATTAGGATTGTGGTGTGTAGTGTATACAGGTTTATGGTTGCAGCACTTACCCTCGGCAATACAGGCGGTGGCTGTTGGCCAACATTAGTATTGTGGTGTGTAGCTTATACAGGTTTATGGCTGCAACACTGACCCTAGGCAATACAGGCGGTGGCTGTTGGCCAACATTCGGATTGTGGTGTGTAGTGTATACAGGTTTATGGCTGCAGCACTGACCCTCTGCAATACAGGCGGTGGCTGTTGGCTAACATTAGTATTGTGGTGTGTGGTGTATACAGGTTTATGGCTGCAGCAATGACCCTCGGCAATACAGGCAGTGGCTGTTGGCCAACATCAGGATTTTGGTGTGTAGTGTATACAGATTTAAGGCTGCAGCACTTACCCACAGCAATACAGGTACCGGCGGCTGTTGGCCAACATTAGGATTGTGGTTTGTAGTGCAAACATGTTTATGGCTGCAGCACTGACATTCGGCAATACAGGCGGTGGCCGTTGGCCAACATTAGGATTGTGGTGACCGCCTGTAGGCCAACATTAGGATTGTGGTGTGTAGTCATACAGGTTTATGGCTGCAGCACCGACACCCTCGGAAATACAGGCACTGGCCGTTGGCCAACATTAGGATTGTGGTGTGTAGTGTATACAGGTTTATGGCTACAGCACTTACCCTCGGCAATACAGGCAGTGGCTGTTGGCCAACATTAGGATTGTGGTGTGTAGTGTATACAGGTTTATGGCTGCAGCACTTACCCTCGGCAATACAGGCGGTGGCTGTTGGACAACATTAGGTTTGTGGTGTGTAGTGTATACAGGTTTATGGCTGCAGCACTTACCCTCGGCAATACAGGCGGTGGCTGTTGGCCAACATTAGTATTGTGGTGTGTAGTGTATACAGGTTTATGGCTGCAGCACTTACCCTCGGCAATATAGGCGGTGGCTGTTGGCCAACATTAGGATTGTGGTGTGTAGTGTATACAGGTTTATGGCTGCAGCACTTACCCTCGGAAATATAGGCGGTGGCTGTTGGCCAACATTAGGATTGTGGTGTGTAGTGTATACATTTATGGCTGCAGCACTGACACTCGACAATACAGGTGGTGGCTGTTGGCCAACATTAGGATTGTGGTGTGTAGTGTATACAGGTTTATGGCTGCAGCACTTACCCTCGGCAATACAGGTGGCTGTTGGCCAACATTAGTATTGTGGTGTGTAGTTTATACAGGTTTATGGCTGCAGCACTGACCCTCGGAAATATAGGCGGTGGCTGTTGGCCAACATTAGTATTGTGGTGTGTAGTTTATACAGGTTTATGGCTGCAGCACTTACCCTCGGCAATACAGGCGGTGGCTGTTGGCCAACATTAGGATTGTGGTGTGTAGTGTATAGAGGTTTATGGCTGCAGCACTGACACTCGGCAATACAGGTGGTGGCTGTTGGCCAACATTAAGATTGTGGTGTGTAGTGTATACAGGTTTATGGCTGCAGCACTTACCCTCGGCAATACAGGCGGTGGCTGTTGGCCAACATTAGGATTGTGGTGTGTAGTGTATACAGGTTTATGGCTGCAGCATTTACCCTCGGCAATACAGGCGGTGGCTGTTGGCCAGCATTAGTATTGTGGCGTGTAGTTTATACAGGTTTATGGCTGCAGCACTTACCCTCGGCATTACAGGCGGTGGCTGTTGGCCAACATTAGGATTGTGGTGTGTTGTGTATACAGGTTTATGGCTGCAGCACTGACCCTCGGCAATACAGGCGGTGGCTATTGGCCAACATTAGGATTGTGGTGTGTAGTGTATACAGGTTTATGGCTGCAGCACTGACCCTGGGCAATACAGGCGGTGGCTGTTGGCCAACATTAGGATTGTGGTGTTTAGTGTATACAGGTTTATGGCTGCAGCACTTACCCTCGGCAATACAGGCGGTGGCTGTTGGCCAACATTAGGATTGTTGTGTGTAGTGTATACATGTTTATGGCTGCAGCACTTACCCTCGGCAATACAGGCGGTGGCTGTTGGCCAACATTACGTTTGCGGTGTGTAGTGTATACAGGTTTATGGCTGCAGCACTTACCCTCGGCAATACAGGCGGTGGCTGTTGGCCAACATTAGGTTTGTGGTGTGTAGTGTATACAGGTTTATGGCTGCAGCACTTACCCTCGGCAATATAGGCGGTGGCTGTTGGCCAACATTAGGATTGTGGTGTGTAGTGTATACAGGTTTATGGCTGCAGCACTTACCCTCGGCAATATAGGCGGTGGCTGTTGGCCAACATTAGGTTTGTGGTGTGTAGAGTATACAGGTTTATGGCTGCAGCACTTACCCTCGGCAATACAGGCGGTGCTGTTGGCCAACATTAGGAATTGTGTGTGTAGTGTATACAGGTTTATGGCTGCAGCACTTACCCTCGGCAATATAGGCAGTGGCTGTTGGCCAACATTAGTATTGTGGTGTGTAGTTTATACAGGTTTATGGCTGCAGCACTTACCCTCGGCAATACAGGTGGCTGTTGGCCAACATTAGTATTGTGGTGTGTAGTTTATACAGGTTTATGGCTGCAGCACTGACCCTCGGAAATATAGGCGGTGGCTGTTGGCCAACATTAGTATTGTGGTGTGTAGTTTATACAGGTTTATGGCTGCAGCACTTACCCTCGGCAATACAGGTGGCTGTTGGCCAACATTAGTATTGTGGTGTGTAGTTTATACAGGTTTATGGCTGCAGCACTGACCCTCGGAAATATAGGCGGTGGCTGTTGGCCAACATTAGTAGTGGTGTGTAGTTTATACAGGTTTATGGCTGTAGTACTTACCCTCGGCAATACAGGCGGTGGCTGTTGGCCAACATTAGGATTGTGGTGTGTAGTGTATACAGGTTTATGGCTGCAGCACTGACACTCGGCAATACAGGCGGTGGCTGTTGGCCAACATTAAGATTGTGGTGTGTAGTGTATACAGGTTTATGGCTGCAGCACTTACCCTCGGCAATACAGGCGGTGGCTGTTGGCCAACATTAGGATTGTGGTGTGTAGTGTATACAGGTTTATGGCTGCAGCACTTACCCTCGGCAATACAGGCGGTGGCTGTTGGCCAACATTAGTATTGTGGTGTGTAGTTTATACAGGTTTATGGCTGCAGCACTTACCCTCGGCATTACAGGCGGTGGCTGTTGGCCAACATTTGGATTGTGGTGTGTAGTGTATACAGGTTTATGGCTGCAGCACTGACCCTCGGCAATACAGGCGGTGGCTATTGGCCAACATTAGGATTGTGGTGTGTAGTGTATACAGGTTTATGGCTGCAGCACTGACCCTGGGCAATACAGGCGGTGGCTGTTGGCCAACATTAGGATTGTGGTGTGTAGTGTACACAGGTTTATGGCTGCAGCACTTACCCCCATCTATACAACTGGTGGCTCCGTCAGCGAGGGCAACCTCTCCACTCTGGCATCTCTGGCAAGTGCGACTGTCTGCCGGCATATAGTACTTTGGGGCCTTACACGGCTCACACTGCTGGCCGTGCAGGTTGTACTGCCTGCCACTTTCACACACACCTGTTTCAACTAGATTGGTCAGTAAGCGAGGCTTACGGAATACCCCCGCGTGGGCCCAGGTACCCCTAAATATGTAAACATTTTCCAAGTGTGTGGGCTTGTGACCTTGACTCTGGGCTTAGCGGGGCGGCACAAACGTGAATTTGTCACAGGGTGGTAGAATTCCATTGGAGCAATGCGTGTATGAAATGTGAAGCAGATCCGAGCAAGGAAGTAGAAGTTATAACCGATTTCACTGATGGTAAGCTTCGTAAAGAGACTAAGTATGAAACCTTGACCTCGAGATCAGTGGGGATTTGTCACAACATGATAGTAGAGCCTTAGTGGAATGCATGCATGTAATATTAAGAATTTTCGAACAAAGAAGTAGAAGTTATAACATATTTCTCTGATGTTAAGTTTTGTAAAGAGACTAAGTATGTGATCTTGACCTTGGGATCAGCAGGGGCTGGACGGTCGTGGATTTGTCACAGCATGATAGTACAACCTTAGAGGTATGCACGAGCGAAATATTAAGCATTTTAGATGAAGGAAATAGAAGTTATAACAATATTTCTCTGATGTTAAGTTTAGTGATGGATGTCAATGAAGGAAATAGAAGTTATAACATATTTCTCTGATGTTAAGTTTTGTACAGAGACTAAGTATTTGACCTTGACCTTGGGATCAGTGGGGATTGGACGGTCGTGGATTTGGCATAGCATGGTAGTAGAGCCTTACAGGAATGCATGTGTGAAATATTAAGCATTTTAGATGAAGGAAATAGAAGTTATAACAATATTTCTCTGATGTTAAGTTTAGTGATGGATGTCACTGTGTTAAGTGACGGACAGACGGATGCACAGACGGATGCACGCACTGACTACAGTATACCCCCCAACAACTCGTTGCGGGGGGTATAATGAGGAGCACACATACCAGTTACTACAGTGACATATTACATGCATTCCAGTGTAGTATTGAGATACTGAGTAATGTGTTTGTTTGTTTGTTTATTGGAGTTTAAGGCCTATCAACAGCTAGTCATGTAAGGCCAGGCAAACAGGTTCGATCCCGTTTTAACCTGCTGCATAAGGGGGAATATTCCAAAATCAGAACTGAATATTTACATCGAGAAACAATATATACAGCCCTGAAATTAGAATAACCTGACCTGGTGGCAGGTCCATACCACACCGAAGTCACTTGGCCCCTTCCCCTGAAATAGGATTACGAACAATCGTAATACTCACATAAGGGGTATAACCAGATTGAACTGTCACATTCAAAATGCCAAAAACGTATGTGAGGGCCAAACCAGGTCTCCAGTTGGAATTCTGGTAAGGATGAACCCCGATCGTTAAATTACCCATCGCTTGCACCCACCTTCCACCCACCTGAGTAATGTGGTTTTGGGCTGCCTTTCAATGTCATTTCTGGGTGCACAAACCTTAATGCAACTTGGAAACACATTTCAAAGCCATTTGACTGTGAACATGGAAGCTGCATGGCTGGTGATATGCAAGCCACGGCGCCAATAATACCATGTTGATGGCTGCGTTATAAGGCAAACCAGTTTGGTTGTAGATACATGGGCCGCTGGCTGATAAAAAAAGCCATCTGGAAAATGTGACTCCTGTGCATCTCCTGATCATCATTTGATTTCATACAGTGAATGGACACAGGCACGGGTCAGTATATCTCACTTAGCACAAACAAACGCTGATCATGATTCTGAGTTTCAAGTACATTACTCCAAAAGCTTAACAGTCTATCGAAGGCACTACAGTCAATCGAAGGTGTCTGTCTATCAATGTGCACATACCTCGACACATGTCTGGGTCCGATTCACCTTGTCTGTCATTGGTCTGACCTGCTGAACACAACTCGCACGACTCAGCATCCAAATTGGCCTGGTAGCTGCCGTAATCACACAGCAGGCAGCTTGGGATGCCGGCAGGTCGGTAGCTGCCGGGCTGGCACATGGCTGAAATGGAGGCACAACGATGAAGTAATTAATCAATGTATATTACACTACAGTGTGACACACAGCTGACATGGAGGCACAACGATGAAGTAATCAATGTATATTGCACTACTGTGTGACACACAGCTGACATGAAGGAACAACAATGAAGTACTCAATGTATATTGCACTACTGTGTCACACACAGCTGACATGGAGGCACAATGATGAAGTAATCAATGTATATTGCACAACACTACTGTGTGACAAACAGCTG
>CM055265.1:26698097-26899611 GCA_029237695.1 Conchocele bisecta | reverse complement strand
CGCCTCGCTTGGACAGCATTCAAGTCACCCAGAATACTGTCGATTGTCCCAGCGTCAGTTATATTCCACATGGCGATTGCTAACCTAGAAAATACAAAATTGTCTCTGAGACTGGAGATATGGGGCTCATGGGATTTCTGAACAGTGTAACGCCTTATCAAATAGCGCACTCATGTAGCTTGATAATACTATGTACATGCTGATCTAGATCTACACTGATCGAAAAACACATAAGCCCAATTTCTCCAATAACAGCCACAAATAATACATGTGTAACGTGCACCGGGCTACTGTTGAATACCTGTCTAGCTGGCACACGCTACATCACTATACAGTGTAGAGCCGAGCAGAGCTCTCTAATACAATACTGTAATGCCTGCCTTGTAACGGGGACGCCTGTCCAAATCACAGACCTCGAACACCGAGTTACAAGAATATTGGGTCGAAAACCACCAAGTGTTGGTGACCCCGAAGCACCGTGTCACCAAGCAGTTATTTGACTCAGTATCAAATATATATATATATAATTTTCCTTGTGGCTACCTTGCCTGTAGATTAGACCAATGATGTATGCAAATGATTATTACAATGATTGGTTTGAAAACAATATAATCAGGACATTAATATAATAAGGATCAACTACATGTATGAACAATACAAGGAATATAAAACAAACGGTACGGGTCTAACCTAGACCCCCAGCTGGCACACTTAGCCCTGTGCGTGTCTGTACCCTAAACCTTGGGGTATACTATGATGCGAAGCACCTGCTCCTAGCAGTACGCTATTCGCCAACCTTAACCACTGACGAGTCACCCTAGTCACGATACCGTGACGTAATCCTTAGCAATGCCTTGAGAGCAATACTACTTCGGCAGTCTGAGACTTAGCTTGGAAACTTGACCGATTATACCTGAGAACGCGATGCCCACTGCCTGATGACAAGGTGAGAACACTACAGCAGGCTGACCTGAAGTCAACCTACTCTGCCTGTACTACAAGTGTCTGCAAGCAGTATAAACCTGTCTCGAGCCTATGACCCCGAGACTACTTTAACCCTGAATACACTTGAACCTCAAAAGCTTTAATTATCTAACCGCTGCCCAGGCTGCTAATTGTGGCTAAACTTTCCCTGTCTGTGTCGGCATTTGAACGTCAGACAACACGGGTGTTATGTCCTAACTTGCCACGGTGTAACTAAAGCTTTAAATAGCACGATTGTCCTTTCTCTGCCTATTTATCAGTTGATCCGTCTTCGATGAGATTTAGCTCTGGTCTGAATTTTCCGCTGCTGACAGTGGTTTATATAGTCATATGTCACGTGACACCTTATCAGTACCATGTGACGTTACGACATGTCCCGATCATTACCGATAGCTGCCGAATACTTGCTCTAAGTTTTATAAGCGTCTGTGAGATTCGGATTTGTTTATAAACATGTGGATTGACAATGATCAATAATATCGCCTATTTTCGTGAATTTAGGCGACTAAAAGACATTTAATTGTATGGATGACAGACAATCTGGCTTCAGTATAAACCAATAGACATTAGTCCATTAGCTTCGTTGTTCGTCAGTGGATAATTGATGGAATTTGGGGCGAACATTGGGACAAGTCGATTTGATCAGGTATGAAACCACCATTTCGTCACACATGAAACCCTACCAAACTCTCTATCACCACTGCTTCAGCTCAGGCTCAATTAGGAACATCGTACATTTTGTAATTCATAAAAAATAGAACACTTGGGGCAGGTACATCTTTAGTTTTACTAATTTGAAGAAAAAAACGTGTCGTATAGCATTTAACTTTGTCGGGTAACATTGTCAATAATAACGCACTCTTGAACGTTAAATTGTCTTGTCGCTTTTGCGCTGAGGAAAACCGATGTAGAAGTAGTAATATGACCATTAATTTGGCCGCAAATTTACACAATAGGTGTGTCTGTTCGTCACGTTATAGATCTAGCTATACAATTATCGGGTTTGTTTATTTGTGGCATTACAGAACCAGTGTAGGACACATATAGAAATGAGTACATGTGTATTTCAACCATTTTTACTGACACGATCCAAGAAAGATGGCACTCACGAGTTATTTTAAAGTTGAAACATTTCAATGAGTTTATGAGGAACATTCATTTCAAAATGGCAACATTGACGTCTGTCGTACCGGCGATGCGGAAAAAGACGTATTTTGGAATGTAGATATTATAGATACAGTACGTGTATAGTGTTTTAACCCTTTGAACCCGAAAGCCAGCTATATCGGTCCATGCAAACAGTGCAGATCCATATGAGCCGGCTTGTAACGAGCCGTCTCCGTCATCAGGATCTGCACTTTACTCTCAACACAGCATTCGAGCATAAGTTGGATATACTGCTGACTGTGAATTGTGAACATTATTGTGTACACGAGACTCAGGTAAATACACGACTTTACGACAATGAACCCTTAAAGGTACATACCCACGCAGTAGGTTATAATATAGTGAGTAGATACTTTTGTATATTCTGTACGTCTGACATTTTCTGGCAAAATAAACATTCATTCACCATTACCCCACGTATTGATTGGCATTAGTATACATTTTATATTAGACGAAAATTGTCACACTGATATCAGGGGCGATAACAGTGTTTCCTTAGAATGTTAAAGGACATTACTATTTATTCTCTGTATTTATGTTTTGATGTGCAATGATCATACTTTATAATCTGTCGAAAATATTTTTTTTTCAGGTGACGCATTTCATTAGTATTTCTTAATAAATAAAACATATCACGCCTCATTTGCATATTAAAATAGCTTGATACCACCGCGGGTCACTATCAATAAAATAAATATTACTAAATTATTATATCTGTTTTGCGGACACTTGTAATTTTTACAACTGGTGGCATAGTGACACAATTATAAACTTATTTAATTCCTATAAAGAACATGTTGTGCTTACTGAGTGGGCATGTACCTTTAACTCACACAACTTCAATATATACACCATGAGTTGTATAGTATTGCCATTACTAACTGTTGTAGTAGATCCTGTATATAATTCACATATATTTGTATTCGTGTATGTACAACATTTCAAATCTCTGACAAGAGGAAATAAAGATATTGCATTGAATTGACGGTTGGATCAGTTGCAAAATATTAACATATAAAAATACATTCCAGTTACTTAGGTGTGAAATGGTTAATAACGAATAAGACTGAAAGAGTTTTTTTCTTCAGCATAGTGAGAAGTATCAGTTCACGTCTCTCGTTCTGGTATTAACAACTTCTCCACGAATATTTACAAATATTTTAAAATCAGTTTTTGCAACACGACGTACTAAGGGATATATTAGTACACACTATTTGACGAAAGGTGTCTGCAAGGCTAAAATATATAAGAATTACAGAGAATGTGAAAATAACATATTGGAGACAATCGCTTAATGGAATCCTTGGGACTCGTGTGAACCAGTCGAAGTCCGTACTAGTTCCAACAAAACAATTAACATTTTGGGAACGATTTTTTTTTCAGAAAATATGACAGATAAACCATAGAACGACGTGATGAAATGATTCAGTCATTCAAATACATTTTGAACAAGGCTGCTCGTAACGCTATCCAGTGGTGGGTACATACTGTTCAAGCCAGTTATATGAAATGGGCCATATGGGATTTATGACCAATGTAGCTCCTGGTCTGCTAGCAAACTATTGTACTACATGAGCCTTCTTTTTATTTCGTAAAGTTCATTCAAATGTTGCTTTTATATGAAAACAAAAATTTGCAACCTTTTGGAATTTGACTCTGAAACCTGACTACATAGCTTGGGCATGATCTAGCTAAGAAAACAAAAGTTACATTTTCAAAATGGGTCCACTATTCATGAAATGAGAAAAAAACATGTAACATCTTCACGCTGAATATGGCTACATCTGTATGGGTATGGGGATTTAACATGGGGAAATTGTGCTGTCGTAATTAAATCAATATTTGAACAAATTCACATAGCCTACATGTAATACACATTATGCTCATTTTTAAATTTTGCTAAAAAGTTGGCAAGTTCACGTGAAACAAACATTAGTGAATGTTTGCAATAGGGTGCGATATTTACCTCCACGGTCCAGTGGTACACATAGAGAATACCAGGCTAGTGTATTCTGATATAAAGGTTATCAGGCAAGGCTAGGAAACGCGTAGGAATTCCGAGGCTTGCCGAGGCTTGCCGAGGAATTCCTACCGTTTCCGAGCCGAGCATGCGTGACATGATATAAAAACACACTAGCATGGTATTCTATTTATCAGGTAACAACAATAGCGATTATGGCGTTGTTTTCATTGAAATGAACGCGGACATGTTTCGATATCGTCATTCCACTGACGTCATTCGGTCGTGTGACGACGCCGTTCGGCCATTGAAACGTTAGTTTTCAATTTGATGTAACCCGATCAATGCCTGATACAGCGATATGTTATTAGTCAATGCGTATTCGGCCAATATAAAGCCGGTTACCTGATAAAGGGTTAATCCCGGCCAATATGGTCCGTCCTGATATCCGCTAGTTCATCAACATCCACACGGAACAAGTGTCACACAGCAACCAACGGTGGCACGTGTTTTCCAAATGTCTACATGCGGTGGACTGGTGAATATTTCACACGTATCTCACCCTCCGCCGACTGCACACATGAAACATTTCACACATGTATCCTGTTTACCAATGCAGGTATAAAATAGAAACACAATTCTAACCAGCTACGATGCCTCTCCAGATAACCAAATCGTAGGCAACTGTTGTAGCTAGTATCAACAAACCGAAGCAATGTCACTTACTGGCGACATGCGGAGGAGTCAAGTCCATTCCCAGGTTCCCATAGCGCTACATAACAGGAGTGCAAACACAATTCACGACTAACTCACGGTAATTGGTCGATGATCGAACACGCATTGTACGTTTGTGCTAAAAACGTGCTAAAATTGTGCTAAATCAAATATAGCCATATGGTTTACATATTGCTGTGATTAAATTTATTTAATTGTATACAGTTTGTTATGCTCTGTATTTTCTAGCAACTTTCCAGAAGATCTATTGTGGCACTACCTGTGACGCCGCGCCTCGTGTCGCGGGTACTCGGCAACAGTCGGCTTTCCACGTGACATACATCACTCTAAAGTACAGCAGCATACATTACCACCTGCGCTAATCTTGCCAACATTTGTCAATTTCATTATTTCAAAATACCTGAATACGGTGCTTGAAATAAAGCAGCTTGATTGTCTGAGCCTGATATGTGTTACAGCTCAGGCTCAGACAATCAAATTGCTTTATTGCGGTGTAGCATTGCCAATATATGTGCGGAAACGTTGATAATCAGAGCAAGATTAAAGCGGGCGGTTTTGTACGACACGTGCGTACGGAGTTCTGGAATAGTGTACCACATGGTGACGCAATACACACTCATACAGCCTGATACGGGCATAAGGTTGTGGGACATCAGAAATGGTTGTATAATAACCAATGTTCCATTATCAGATCATCATTTGGCACTGATGTGCACACTGATGTACATGCTAATTTCACTGTACTGTAATATGTACGTGCCGGTAAATTAAGACACCCACAAGATGGCGGATTTAAAAAAAAAAAGAGCAAGCTAAGTGCTTCATTTTTTACTGTTTCCGAGTGGCACATATTCGGAAAGAGCATTAATCAGTGATGTAATATAAAGTGACATATTAAAAATTCATGCAGAAATGACCGTATGCGAGCTCAGTAAAGACCGTCCTCTCGCTTCATTTTCAAAATGTTCACGTTTTATGGTCATTCCTGCTTATATTAGCGAGAGATGGACCCTGACAAGAGCAACCGAGGGTTAAGACAACATTTATACACAGGAGTACCACGTTTAGTTCGTGACTTTTACTAGTTGTAAAGGGGAAAACAGTAAAAGTTGAAGCACTTACTTTCACGTTTTTTCAAGTCCGCCATCTTGTGGGTGTCTTAATTTACCGGCCCGTACAACTGGGGTGCAACATTGATTGTAAATGCAATAAGCCTCCATTTCTCCTGTCATGTCAGAAAGACACTAGAAACCATCTCCGGACAACAGGGAATGATAATGTGATATGCGATCATTGCGTTTGTAAAGCTCTTAATCAACACTCTATTGATAGTGGATAGATCGTCCATTAATATATAAATATCATATGTTCTGTGACTCGACAGGGCAAAAGTATATTTATTTAATTAATGGGGTTGTATCTCCAGATCAGTTTGATCGTGATGTCATATATTACAAGCAGTCAGATCAGGACCTACACTGTTCATTATGTAGTATATTGGTGAAATAGTCCAGTTGACCCCTACTGTCTGTTAAATTGATTTAACATGGGGACATTTTTCTAATTTCAGAAATTGTGGACCGAGTTTCAAAATCTAACTTTTGTTTTCTTAGTTAGATCATTTCCAAGCTATCTAGCCAGATTTCGGAGCCAATTTACAATTATTGTCATTTTTTTTGGCTCCTCCCCCAGCTCCTGCACCTCCTTTTTCCCCATGTTAAATTCCCATAGACAAATCAATTTTTCATAATAAAATCAATATTTGACCAAATTTCACGAAATAAAAAGAAGGCTCATTCTTAAATTTTGATCAAATTTTATATTATCGAAAAATATATTGTTTTTGCATTGTTTATATGGCCGTACAAATGGGCAGGTTTCGTGAAACAGACAGTAGGACTGCTTCAGTTGAATATCATGTCTTCCATAGTGGTATACGATACACGGCTGGCTAATAATATAAACAAACAAGAAACTAGGCAAAGCCACGAAGCCCGACTTTTCACAAAAGTAGGACAATGTGAAATGAACCTCATATGAGACACGCCATGTGATTTTGTACCTATTGTATTTATTTTGAAAATATTTTTCATGAGATATCGCACATGTTCTTAGGTACAAATTACACGACGTGTCTCATATGTCGTACTGAAGTTTCGTTAGTACACAAATACCAGGTGATGTTATCCTAGTCAGGTGGTAGTAGCCATCACTATGAGTGAGATAAAAACTTCAACACAAAACAACTTAACATTGAAAATGACTATGTAATTAATGCGGAGAAAGTAGGTCAAGGTCAAATTGATGTCATATATACTGCAGTTTCTCGTGTACACCACTGACAGATGTCGTCCCGGTTTGGTGGGTGTAGCTGTTACAATCAGTGACAAACGGATTGTACATACAATGTAACGTCTCTAAACCGAACACCCTGTAAATCAGGCATTTGATCATTCTGAGCCATAGTTGTGTGCTATGAGATCACCTGAGATAAATGACTAAGAAACCCATCAAAAATAAGATCACAGGTGTTCGGTTGATAGATGTTCCACTGTATCAGCTTAACTCTTACACCGCTGTCTTCATTTGTTGTCGTCTGCTGTTATTTTCTATTTTTATCATCAAAAACATGCTTTGACAGCACTAGAATAATTTACAACATGCTTCGACAGCACTTTATAATCATTTCCATTGGAAATGATTCTGAAATGCTGTCAAACCATGTTTTGAGAAATAAGGCAAGATATAAAAGCAACAACGGACGACAAGTGTTGTGTGTAGCGGACTAAGGGTTAACATCGAAGCTTTTAAAAAAAGTAGGTCGAGATTAAGTGAAGGTTATATGGCGCACTGCAGTTTCCGGTGTACACCGCTAGCAGATGATGGTGTCCAATTTCGGTGGTTCTATCTGTTGCAATGAGTCATTGTAACAAATGGACTTACACACACAAATTGAAAACGAATAAAAGTCATCGGAGCGGAAAAACTAGGTCAATGTAAAATTCTCGGAAGCAGCTTTATAGTCATCCATTTAAAGCCCATACAACTTTTGGCTAAAATTGCTTAGTGGAATCTACATAAACATGTCGCCTGAAAGTGGACCCTTGCAAATTTGCTAAACACAGCAACTGAACAGTTTTAATACAAAAACTTAACATTGAAAATGAAGCGGAAAAATGTATGTCAATGTCAAATTTGCTAAACATGGTAAACTGGGCAAACTTGTTGAATTTTAAGTCCAAAATGGGAGAAAATTCATAGCACAGTATTAAATAAAAAATGGAAATGCATACATGATAAGCCACAGGTATCAAATTTAAAATATATATGAGAACTGAATGTAGTTGTGGACGTAGTCGATGACGTAGTGTCTAGTGATAACAATTTGTAAATCTTTTAGACTGTATCTAGACTGTTCGTCAATCGGTAACTGATGCACTCTGACATATTTTTAAACTGCCATTTGGAAATGCATTCAGTTCATTCTATCTGATGGGCAGAATGACGATGATTCTCAAACTACTTTCCGAGGTGTTGTGTTACATGACTGTCGTTGTTTGACATCGCTCACAGCCGTGTTAAAACGTACAGCGCATGCTGTTTGACCATGGCTCAACACCTACGTAATGCAAGTGTCTCATGATGTTACTAGAACGTGCCATTACGTCACCAGACTAATTCACGACAGTCGCACTGACATTTGTATCCGAGCTATTAGCTCGGATTAAGTAACTATATGGAAATTCTCAGTCATTGCAAATACTATGCTAATGAGTTAAGTGGCGGTCGCAGTGTCACTGTTTGCGGGTTTAACTTTAGAAAAACACGCGGTACTCGCCTAATCCAAAAAAAGTAGTTCAACAACAGTAAAACAGCGAGCTATCTTACCGTTTCAGCGTAATACATTGTGTTGTTTGCTTTTTTTTGTGCTATATGTGTGTTATTGCACAAGTTTTTGTATACTTTATAAACTATTAACTGTTATGTATTAATATGAGTTCTTTGCTATGTAAGTTGATATTTTGCGCAATGATATAGACGGGGCGGGATTTCCCTGTGACGTTTTTCTTGAATGACCAATCAGATTAAAGCTTACATTCTGAACGGCTCGATAAAATTCGACATTGGACAGCGAAATGATGATGATTTAAAGCAGAAACATTTTTTTTTTTGACAGTTACAGACTGTTTTAATCATCTTGAGCGTTCGATATTATTAATCAGTGTCCATTTTACTTAAGAAATCAATATAATGAAATCTATAATGAATTTATTAAAACATTTCGCGCGGAAATCCAAACTTTCCAAAGAGGTGTTAGCAATTGTTTGATAATTACACGTCGTGTGTGTCTTACACAGCATATAGAGTACGATACACTTCACAAAGCGAATGCGAGAAACTAAGTTCGGATCGGCTTGAATTGGACAAGAATTTGGGCACAAGAATATCCAAAATGTTCGGGTGTATTCGGCTCATTTTGTCAATGGTACTTGATATTATAAATAATCCGATAGTTCTACTTGTCAGCTGGTGGGACAATGTAAGCTGGTGTAACCATTATATTGTGTGTGAACCCCACCCAGCGCTCCAGATAAGCTCCGTATTTGCGTACATACCCAATTAAAATTGCCAAAAACCCAATTGAAATCAGAAGTAGTGAGTATCAAAAAGCAATGAGAACAATTGTGGTACCTTTATCATGCTGCAGAAAACAATAAACAGACCACAATGTAGCATATTTTTCCATGAAAACACATCCAAGGAGACAATTGTAATGAAATGCCATGATATGTTTTCATTTCGAAACAAACTATTCAATAATTGCTGTCTGTTGATGTGTAAACAGTAGTGTGATTTAATTTTACCCAATTAAAATATTGAAATACCCAATTACTTCAAAACTGATGGAGTAACAATACTCAATTACTAATTCCTTATCTGGAGCCCTGCGGCCACCGACTGAATTATAATGTTTTACACCCGTGCTGTCACTGTACTTAACATGCTTAAGACGTGCGAGATGGTGTATTTTGATGGACCTCAAACAATAAAAAATTGCAGTTTGTGTGGAATTTCATGAAAAATGTTTACACGATTTTGCGATATTTTCTGTAAATCATGCCAAACGTTGATGAAATTCTCAGAGCAAATGCAGAATGTCACCATGTTGTCACCATTCAATGTTATTTATGAAAGATATTGTAAATTTTGTAAATATTGTTCATCAAAGTGCGCACATGTTTGTACATGCAAAATCACATGGCGCATGTCATATGTATAAAATTTGTCCTAAATTGTCAATATTTCAGTGATATTTCATAAGACTACACCTTTTCTGTTTTATTTCTCCTCAAAAGTGCATGTAAATGTTGTGACCATGTTCAGATGGTGTATGCAACATATACTTCTGAGAAGAAATAATAAAAATAAGTTATTATATTGTAACTAAAATATGCAAAGTTACAATATCCGAAAAGTACACATGTATTTATTTGTTTTTAATTTATATCATGTATATGTTTCAGGAAAGAATGCAGAGTTGTATGACCATCTCAACCCAAACTGGGCACCATCAGTTAATCTGGGCGGACAAAAGCAAGCATCATCTACATCAAGATATGATCGGCAGCAGGAAAAGAAGAGAAGGAAGCCAGCTGAATCCACAACTATTGTTGGACCTGATCACACTGAGACGGGTATGGATATGGGTGACAGCGTTGATGAAGACGGCGTTCAGTCACAGACTGATGTTGTGACCATGTTCAGATGGTGTATGCAACATATACTTCCGAGAACATATTCTCATGGAGGTTATGTCGCTGGAGCTGCAGGAACTGCGTACAGAGAATGGGGAGCTGAAGGAAAAAGTGGCCCATTTGGAAACTAAATTCACTGCAAGTTATGTTATGGGTAGTGACGAGAAGGTGAAACATTTAACAGGATTACCATCATTCACAGTTCTATCTATATTGTTTAATTTTCTGGAGCATCACCTGCCATAAATTGTCAAATCTCTTTCTTGCGTATGAACTTGACACTACTCAATCAACAATATGTAGACTTTTTACACGGACAATTGACTGTATCTACAAGCGGCTAAAGAAACTCAGATGGCCAGAGCGCGAGACATTGAGAAAAACCATGCCAATGGAATTTAGGAAGTACTTCGGCAACAGGTGTGCAGTGATAATTGATTGTTTTTAGGTATTTATTGAGAAACCAAGTGGTTTGAAAGCCAGAGCAGAAACCTGGTCTTCATACAAACACCACCACACTGTGAAATTTCTAATTAAAATTACTCCTCAGGGCAGTGTGTCCTTCATATCGAAAGCATAGGGTGGTCGTGTGAGTGACAAGTTTGTGACAGAGAACAGTGACTTCCTGTCCGAACAATATGTCCATGCGCGCCATCTGGAATATCCCAGCGAACATGCGTTTAATATATTAATGATGAGTGAAGATAAAGAATAAATACTCAATCTCAGTAAATTCGCATCTGCAATAATGAATAAATTCCGCTGAAATATTCCTACTTGATTTTACATAATAACGTACGTTGGTGGATGTGATTTGCCCTTGCACTTGAAATTTACTGACCCGATTGGCTGAGCCACAGCTGTGCTCGAGTTCGGCCAGTCAGATTATTAAATCTCATGTTCACTGTTATTTTGTTTTTAAAGAGATTGCTCTGAAGGGTTTGTAGGTAGTCGTGTAAATTGAGAAATATATATCCAGCCGCCTGTGACACAGTTTACGCCGGCCTGACACAATTAAAGTACATATTTATGACTCGCCGTCATGAACCAGTCCACAGGTCAGCCAAATATTGTCATGCAACCCATGTCTTGACACACTGCCCCATCATAACTGGTTTGGCAAACTGAAGTGATCCGACTATGCATGCCAGTCTATATTGTGTGCTCATTAATTGTGTGTTCTGATTTAATGAGCTTACATGTTCACATAAATATAAACACTGTTCGCTGTACTCATGGAAATTGTTTACAATAAATCCAAGTTTGATTGGATTGCATGAAAATATGGCGGTAAAACCTAAGCTGGTCGCACCACGGAAAAGTCCCTATAACGAACGGCAGTACACTTCCACTCGTGAAGTTTTATTCCGTGCCATACCTGTAAAATTAGTGTGCTACACCGGTATAATTGATCATGCTTGTCGTGACTCGTGATTACTGTAAAGTAGACTGACAACATATTGTAATATAAAGCAAATTATACACTGGCTGTCCGAATGTTTATCAATGTTCTAGTATACTATAAACAGAGGATCTTACATGAGTGATGATTTTGTGTGACGGGTGTACTGATTTCACAGGAAACGAGGTTATGCCGAGTTTCATGTGATATCAGTCAACGTGTTTGATACATGTCAGATTATTTTTGTTTACTCTATGTTATGTCTATTCTAGATCATCTAAAACGCTAAAGGAAAACATAAGTATAATTTTGTCACGATGTTTACATGTTCACTCCCTGAGATACACAATGCCCATACACGCTATGCTGCACGTTTGCGTGAACCATCACCTGACAAAATCGGGTTAACCGTGAGAAAGAGGGAAGACCCATATCAATTTGCGAATCAGCGCAGTTTGGTCTGGTTCCACACTATATGATCAATACAGGATATACGTGTGCCTGAATTGGTGGAAATCCGATTTTGTCGGGAGATGACACAAAAATGTAAATTGTATTATTGACTATATATGATTCACTAATGCAACTTGTACCTCAAAATACATTTGAACTCTCCTGCTACTAACATTGAAGGAAACCACTTGGGAATTGTCTGGGGGAAAATGGCCATTCATAAGCAATGGCTAACTTTCCTGGACGTTCCCTTGTAACTTTTACAACATCGACCAACAGTCGCCTAGAAATTTCGATTTCGTCCTAGGCTCCTGTTGATGTACATGTATCTAACTAGCTTTAAACATCTAGTTGCAGGTTTCGCACATGCTCAAGGCGAAAGCCGAACTAGTATTATGAGACAAGCCAAGTATAATATTAAAAACGTACACCGTTATTGAAGTTATCTATGCCCTGAAAGTAGTTTATAAGAGTCAACATAGTTTTTATTTTATTTTATCAGCAACTATTAGACTAACTAGTACATGTAGTAACTTATAATGCTCAATTTGTATAGAGGTCTTACAGAAATGCTGATTTAATACGATATATGTTGAGCTTGAGTACTGATTGCATGGGAACGAGGCCATACCGATAGTCCAATGAAATCGGTGAATGAATTTTGCAGATGTGAAATTAAATCAACACAAATATTAAATGTTTCTTATTGCACAAGCACAGTATCATACATTGATTCTGTTACGATCACACAGCGTACTTTCTGCAATAGTTGTGTTTATATAGTTATTACATTGGATTATTATGATTATTAAACACAGTCTGTTGTTGAACAACGAAAACCCATTTATGTGAAATAGCTTTCCCCATACTGTTGCAAAACTCATGTACTCAAATATTATAGTTCATGTTGTTGCATTAGATTCCGCCATTCAACGATATGTATGTGTATTTCCCCATGTTGCATGTGATATACTGTAATGAGATGTAATAAAGAGTATTTGAGTTGAAGTTATTACCTGGGGATTTAGTGTTGGCGGACAGAGGATTTGATGTCAATGACAGTGTTTGATCGGTAGCTGCAGAAGTGAAGATTCAAGCATTTACGGAAGGTCGTGATCAGCTATCCCCTCTGGACGTGGAATCAACGCGTAAACTTGCTCACTCAAGAATACATGTGGAACGGGTTATTGGTTCAGTTCGACAGAAATATACTATATTGAACAGTTGTCTTCCCATTAATTGTCTCATGAACAAGGATAAGTTTGGTAAGACGGTCACTGACAAAATTGTTACCGTTTCGTGTGGACTAGTACATTTGTGTGACTCAATTGTTGATTTTAACTGAACCAACTTGATCTACACTGGTCCTTGCACTTCTTCATGTCCTTTTGTGAATACTGAAATCTTCTTTTTATGATTCACTTATTTCGCCATCAAACATTTACTTTTCTATTGATTGCAAGGAAATAGCGATTCTGCGATTTCGGTCGGCTGCGAGCATGGTACCGGTACACAGGTTGTCTGTCGGTCGGTATAGTCGACTATAACGACGACAGCCGACCTGTTTATCTGTACCATGCCGGCAACCGACCGAAATCGCTAAATTGGTATTCCTGGGCCAGGGGTGTGGAATTTCTTCATCAGATTTGCTGGCACCTTTTGAAATTAAAATCATATACATATCCCAATTTAAAACCATTTTTAATAGAAGGTAAACATGTATACTTTATCATTTATTCCATTATCATGATTATCACATAAAGCATGTAATAATAAAGAATAAACACTCATAGTAAGCATGATATTACTTCCTTTCAATGGTAATATGACCAGTGTAGGCACAGATCAGCCTGCACATTCACATACAGGAGTGTGCTACCAAATTAATATCCAGATTGATCAAACCCCATAAGGCCTTTTTCTCAAGCCACGGTCACATATACTTTTCTATATTTGTGATGCACCGTTAGAGAAACAGTCCACTTACTTCACTGGTGCTGCACTCCGTGCCGATGGAAATATTTCAAGACAATCCACTTGAAAGATACAATAGGCGCCATTAATTGTAAAAAAATGTTTCAAGACGAGTAGTAATTTAATTGATTTTTGAACACTCATCTAGAAACATTTTATAATGGCGCATATTGTATTTTTCAAGTGGATTGTCGTAAATTTTCCACCGGCGCGGAGTGCAGCACCAGTGTAATAATGATAATTAAGATGCGCCATGTAATTTTGTACCTACAAAAATGGGCGTAATTTCATAAAAGAATTACAACATTTACGATATTTTCCTGGAATGACACCGAAGGTTGTCGAAATTTTCAGAGCAAATGCAGAATTCTATTCCGCAATTGGTTTGATAATTTCATCAAATTTCAAAATATTTCATGAAATTGCGCACCTGTTTGTAGGTACAAAATCACATGGTGCGTCTCGATTATACAAACAGTATATCTGCATTGGCAATATATACATTGAAGTTCACATACAGTACTTGCACACCAAATTAATCACCTTTTCACACGCTTGTTTTTCTTAAATTCTGGCATCTTTCTACAGTCTGGGCAATAGGTATATATATAATATTTCGGCACCTCGTGTTAGTTTATGGCACCCGGTGTTTTTATAAACTTGAATGTATAACGTTTTCAAAAAATTGCCAATATATGAGCCAATAGGTAGGTCATGGTCCTTAACTTGGAAATTGGTGCAAGATAATTCCAGCACAAAAATATTTACACAATTCCCTAACATTTGATTGGTCCGTAGCAAGTCTCTGTCTAAAATTTATATCCCAGTAAACTCCATGCCGAACTACTTTCCGTAACCGTGAGGCGCAGTTAAAATAATTCTTAAGAAAACGGAAAATAAACACATTTTCTTGATGAATTTATTTCAAATGCTGGAATTATAAGGAAGGAATGTCATTTTTTGTGGTATTTATCGGGGTTATAAACTTGTTTACGTTTACGTAAATTCCTTTAATATATCCTCTGAAATGTTTTTGAACAATATAGGAATTAATGGCCTTTTTGTGGAATTTATCGGGTTATAAACTTGGAAAAGTCGCGGGAATACTGGACGAGGCCTTCCGGCCTTCGTCCAGTATTCCCGCGACTTTTCCAAGTTTATACCCCGATAAATTCCACAAAAAGGCCATTAATTCCTATATTGTTCAAAAACAATTTCAAGAAGGATATATTAAAGGAATTTACGTAAACTACACCAATGTTCAGTATATTATTATCATATTTTCAAGATGCCCACAAAATTCGGGTATTTATGAGATTTCGGTTGACTTGTTACATATTTGTGTAATGCTAAGCGCCTTCACCTATATTCAAAGGTTAATTCTTTCAACTGGAATAATATTGCAGTTAATATACTCCATTGTCAGAAAACTCAAAATGGCCGCCAAGTAAATGGCAAATCCATAGTAATTTACTAAATATAACTGGGATAATTTGGTTGGGGAGGAAATCAACACTTCTCTCACTTTCCCTGAGATTCCGTAACTACTAAAATGTGGACATATATTGAACCCTGATTTGATCGGCTAATAACATCATGCTCTGCATGACTTTTCATTTGTATTATGAATTAAAAAAAGTATATTTAAATAATTAGATAGTAATTTAAATAAATATTTCGGCATCATTTACTCAGTAAATTAAACTTGAATGTGATGCTGAAATGAGAGTGAAAGTAGAACGTTTTTGTTATATCCTCCGGGTTACAAATCGCTGAGGATTCCTATTTGAATTGGAAAATGATATGAATTTTAAATTCAGGAGACTGTGTCAGGAGAAAATGGACTGATGACATATGTCACCAGTCTAGTTCCTGAGCTATGACTGTGGCAGGAAAAAAGGGACTGGTGACATATGTCACCTGTCGTGTTCCATGCATGACTGCTCGCTCTTGTTTGTAATTGTTGTAAAATATATAAAGTTTAAACTGTGCATAGAAAACTATAGATATACCCCCCCACCCCCGGCATACAAAGGTATCTCGAGGGGTATATAGTTTTCGTAATTCCGTCCGTCCACGTTAAAGAGTTTGGGTACCCATTATCTCTGTGACGGAAAGTCCGATGGACCTCAAACTTCATATACTTCCTTATCATCACCCATATTTTCATTCCATACCACACTCATGCGGCCTTCATTTTCAAGGTCAAGGTCAAATTACTTAGACATTTGCACCCGTACGATTTGCCTAAAAGTTTTCTGCAACCATCAGTCAGATTGACTTCAAACTTCATATACTTCCTTATCATCATCCATATTTTCATTCCATACATGTACCACACCCATGTGGCCTTCATGTTCAAGGTAGGTGAAATTACTTTGAACAATCATGTTTGTCAAGATAAATATTGTTTTTGCAGCATTGATAATGTATACTGAGTCGACGAATATATTGATTTTAAATGGAGTATATATGATTTTTTGTTTGTTTGAAATATCAAAATGGTTGAGCACGTACTGCGAAGGATTTCAGGACTTTCAGTCCTTTGATTGGCTGCATCAATCGACGTGCACTGAAGCCCCGGAATATTTATGTTTAAATCAGCTATTTGAATTGAGCAGATTATCAAATTACTGAAATTACTGCATATATGCTCAAATGTATGCGACGGGTGCGTACGCACCCCCCCCCCCCCCCCCTAAATTCGCCGAGGTCCGCTATTTTTCAAACAGTAATCTCAACAAATCTTGAAATGCATTAATATACAGGTAATTTGCATGAAAATGCCACCGTTGAAATCCGAATTTAAATGACATAAAATGCTGGAGAGTGCATTTCAGGCCATCTAGGTTTAAACAAG
Source organism: Conchocele bisecta (assembly GCA_029237695.1). Lineage (NCBI taxonomy): Eukaryota > Metazoa > Mollusca > Bivalvia > Lucinida > Thyasiridae > Conchocele > Conchocele bisecta. The sequence goes on along the minus strand of CM055265.1, from coordinate 26,882,320 downwards.
TTCAGGGGGGTGCGTCAGGGGCGAGCCCCAGTAGTGGCGCGAGTACGCTAGGGGGTTACAGCCCATGTAGTGGCGGGAGTACGCTAGGTTGGTACCCCCCCCCCCCCCCCCTAGCGTACTCGCGCCACTACATGGGGCTCGCCCCTGACGCACCCCCCTGACGCACCCCCAATAGAAAATCATGCGTACGGGCCTGCATCCAATAAGGTCAGTCTCTCCTACTTTCACTATTCGTATGTATGTTGTGGGACCTACTTGTACATGACCTGTACTGGTTCTGTACATGGTCTGTACTGGTTCTGCGTGAATTAAACAATTTAAAAATCCAACCTCGTCATGTCCCCCAATATTGTTTACATTTGTTTTGGCCACGGCAACTCTGTTTACATCACATGACCAACATGTTCCTCAAGTGAAACTGGGTAGTAATGGATCAAGATCTGCAAGCAAACTGTGTCAGTGACCTCAAAACACCCGCACGATTTTGTTCATACCGGACAACTTTTACCGTCTTAACGATTTCACACCATTTGTTATTCTCCAACCTATATTAACTAAATTGCATATGTATGTATGGTGTTTGACTTACTAATGTGTTTTATACATACATGTATCCTCATACTTAAATTAAATATGTACGTAATTAGTTTAAACAATATTTTATTGGCAAATGTACAATATACATGTTACATAACAAAATACAAGGATTTGAAAACAAGCTAGAAGCTTATATGAATTCATCTCCCTACAAGATATAAGACAGTGTAACATACAAATCATATGTAGTGCGCATTGCAATATACAAATTTGACTGATTATATTGTTTATAAACGTAGTGTTAGAGAAGGAACAAAGATAATATAATGAAATAAAAAAGAGAGGAAAGGAGTGGTGATTTTGATGGTGAGAGCTGATCGGATAACCTCTGTCAACTGACTGTACCATGCGTCTTACTACTCGGGGCTGCCGGCGCGACTTATGATGAAGACGATGCGTAGTATTCCCCCCTCCCAGCAATACATTTTGGTCTGGCATATAATGATGAATATAGTTAATACGATTAGAACCGCATAGTTGCTGTAATGTATTTGTGAACTTGTAGGAACACGTGTTTGTTTTTCTCTAATGAAAGGTGCTCATTTCCGTTTAAAAGATTATCGGCAATGACTGGACAATCCAGCCCAGCTAAATATTGTTGACGCTGTAGTTCATAGTTTGTGCATGCTGTTAGGTAGTGGTCTACAGTCTCTTGTGATCCACAAGAACATAAAGGGGAATCTACTATTGATTTTCGGTATAGGTCGTAGTTGGTATAGGTATAGGCTAGGTGAGTTTCTAATTTCTGCAGGTAATGTGTTCCATTCGCGTATAGCAGACGGTAGAAATGAGTTATTGTACATTTGAGTGCGGCCAGGAATATGTGGAATATCATCCGCGTTGCGAAGGGCGTAGCGATTTTGTACTTGAGTCGGTATAAGAGTATGTAGATAATTAGGTGTAAGATTATTTTTCATTTTAAAGAGTTGTATTAGTTTATGTTTTCTTCTTCTGGTACTTAGCGTTTCCCATTTTAAGTCGCGATATAAATTTTCTATACTGCATAGTTTTGTGGCTCCTGTTACTATTCGCGCGGCTTCATTTTGAATTGCGTTCAAATCATTTTTCAGTTCACAAGTGCAATTGTCCCAAATGACATCGCCGTATTCTATGAGAGGTCGAATGGATGAGAAGTATAAATGTTCAAGACCCGATCTATTTAGGAGGAATTTCAATGAACGTAGGATGCCAATTCGTTGCCATGCTTTATTTATGCAGCGGGAAATGTGTGTTTTCCATTTACCATCTTCTGATAATGTTAAACCTAGGTGTGTATGTTCACTAATGGGGTTACATTGTTCATGATAAGATCTGGGTGTTGCGGTTTGTTTTGTTTTCGAGAAAATATCATTGTTTCCGTTTTTAATGGATTAAACGTGACCAACCAGTCTCGGGACCACTGATTAATTGTTTTGAGGTCATCGTTAAGAGAAATGGCGGAGGTGTTCGGGTCGTCGACTATGATGTATAAGCTCGTGTCATCGGCAAAAAGTCTAATATTCGATTTGATTTCCGTGACTATATCATTTATATAAAGTAAAAATAGGAGTGGGCCTAGGATAGACCCTTGAGGAACGCCGGCATTAATAGTGGACCAGTGGGATGAAGAGTTTGCGTAAACTACTCTCTGTTGCCTGGAAGATAGATAAGATGTAATTGAAAACAATCTTATTTGTATAGTAAGTTACACATATGGTAACTTACACAGGTTGACTGTCAAACTGGCCCGTTACCGATGCAAACCAATAACCGTCCAGGATCATACTAAGGTGGGCCACCACCATTGATTTTACCTAAAATACATTTTGCTATTCTCTGCTACTTTCATTTTTCTTATGGATGTTGTGGGACCTAATTTCCAATAACCTGCACCCATTCTGCTCTGGATCTTGACTAATTAAAATAGAGATTTAATTATTGTTGAAGCTGGGGTCCCATCTAGTAGGTACAAACTTTTCTTTATGGAACTTAAATAAGTGAATAATTGCAACTAGTCCACCAATTTTAAAAATTACGAGTGCCAGCTACACAGATATATAATTATTTAGTAATATTTAATGTACTCATAGAGACTCGCGGTGGTATCAAGCTAGCTCCATATGCAAATGATGCAGTATTTTTAAATTATTTATATCAACTAAATGCTGAATAAAGATTTTTATCGACATATCATAAAGTATGATATTGCACATCAAAAAATAAATAAATGGAATAAATAGTTGCTCCCCTTATCATTTTAAGGAACCCCGGTTATCGCCCCTGATATCAAACTGGCATTTCGCGTTTGATATAAAAAGTATATTAATGTACGTCAGGAAATGGTAATAATTTTGCCAGAAAAATGTCAGATTGAAAGAATAAAGAAAAACATGTCTCCCTATATTATAACCTGGCATGTACACTCTAGGTTTAAGGTTAGAAAAGGGGTGTTTTTAACACCAGTTTGTAGCATATTTGAAGCATTTAAAAGAAAACACTGAGCGTGTTGGTCACGTGATGTAAACAGTGTTTCCGTGGCCAAATAATGTAAACAATATTGGGAGACATGACGAGGTTTGTCCCACAACATCCATACGAATAGTGAAAGTAGGAAAGACTGGCTGGGATTCGGTTAAATTATACAGTAAAACTATTTGGTGTCTTTTAACCTAAACATGGCGCAACAGAAAAGGCGGCATCAATCTACATCAACACCGTTAGGGACATGGAACCAATTTAGAGAGCAACGCATTGTAGGACGGGTACCAGCATATGAACTCATTTTAGGGAGAACTATTTTAGTTTTAGCAGCGCACCTGGCGTCATAATGCGGTTGTTTCCCAAATTACTGTTTTGAATTGTTGTTGTCAAGGGGCGTGGCTTAGCGATGGTAACAAAACGCATGGCAAAACAGCGATGCAATAATCAATAATGGAACTCCGGATGTCACTAAGAATGAATCATCAAGCTACTTAGAATGTAAACAACACAAACGCATTGAAACAGTGCGAATGAATAAAGCATCAAGCCAAATGCACATGCAATTTAGACTATAACCAAGAAGATTTAAAATGTCACAAACACGAATGACGAATAAAATAACATGACAGTAAGTTGCAATGGCACCAATCAGCAAGCATCAATCCACATATAATTGTAATAAGACGGGTAGAACTTAGAATGTCACCAGCAAGCATCAAGCCTAATATAATTATGGCGGATATTATCTTCCATACATGTCTAGCCGTGGGTAAACGTTCGGCGTGGCCTGCGGCCTTGGGGTTCGAACAGTTCCCTCGTGCCACGGCAAACATTTACCCACGGATGGACATTGTCGAACCGTGTATTGATGATATATTATGTTTGTTTGTTTGTTGGGGTTTAACGGCCTATCAACAGCTAAGGTCATTTAAGGCCGGATCAATGAGTTTAGTACTAAATCCCACATATTACCTGTACAAATGCGGGGAAAATCCAAAAATCAGAACTGAATATATGTATTTACAATAAAAAGTATATATATTTAGCCCTGAAATCAGAATAATCCAGCTCTGATGCCAGGTCCTCGCCACACCAGAATCACTTGGCCCCCTCCCAAAAGCAGTAGGATCAGTAATAATTTTACCTAATTCAACTCCCAGGTAACAAAAGAGCCGAAGATGAAAACGTACTCGAGGGCCAAACCAGTTAAATCGTGCATCCTATAAGGAGGAACCCCTACCATTAAGTTACTCCGTCGCGTTCGCCGATCAACCAAGACATGATAGAGGAACGAAGATGATAGAGGAACAGCACATAACTATTTAAGTGGGATGGAAATACTATAAACGTATTGACCTAATGAAAGACCACACCATGTTAAAACATTTAATGAAGGAATATTCCATGTTACATAACTTAATGACGTTATATGCCATCATACATGTTATATAACTTAATGAAACAAGAATGTGACCTATCTGCACATGAATACCCCCAGTCGCATATTGGAGAAACTGTGGCAACGTTAATTAACCACAAACAAATATGGCATGGCACAAGAATTCCCCCGGTGGCAGATTGGATAAATTGTGGCAAAGTTAATTAAAGGTTCATGCCCATTCAATAGGCACAACATGTTCTTTATATGAATTAAATAAGTGTATAATTGTGTCACTATTCCACCAGTTCTAAAATTACGAGTGCCCGTTATACAAATATAATCGTTTAGTAATACATGTATTTATTTTACTGATAGTGACGCACGGTGGTATCAGGCTATTTTACTGATAGTGACGCACGGTGGTATCCGGCTATTTTACTGATAGTGACGCACGGTGGTATCAGGCTATTTTACTGATAGTGACGCACGGTGGTATCAGGCTATTTTACTGATAGTGACGCACGGTGGTATCAGGCTATTTTCAGATGCAAATGAGGCATGACATTTTTTTAATTAAAATTAAAAGCGCCACCTAAAAAATAGTATTTTCGATAGATTTATAGTATAATCATTGCACATCAAAAAATAAATACAGAGAATAAGTAGTAATGTCCGTTAACATGTTAAGGAAACACGGTCATCGCCACTGATATCAGTGTGCAAATTTACGTCTGATATAAAATGTATAATAATGCACACCAATACGTGGGGAAATGGTGAATGAATGTTTATTTTGCCAGGAAATGTCTCAGATGATGTATCTGATATAAAGAACATTGTGTGCCTACTGAGTGGGCATGTACCTTTAACCGAAAGAAATAAGTATTCATAGACACAGTTGTGAAGGTCGAAAGGTCAATGTCATATTACGGACAGTATGGATGTGTGACATTTGTGCACAAGTCTTATGTAAACTCCGATAAAAGTGTGAAAACGTTTTAAAGTTGAGAAGGTCAATAGGTCAAGGTCATATTAAGGGCATCATGTGTGTGTAGCATTTGTCCACACATATACTGTGTTTATATATGTGTTTATATATTTATGTAATCCTTCAAGGGATATATAAGTTATGACAGAAGTGAGAAACTGGCAAAATTCTAAATGTGTGAAAAAGTTCAAAGGTGTGCAGGTCAGGCGGTTAAGGGTAGCATGGGTAGCATGGATAGGTGGTATTTGTGCACAAGTATGATGTATTTAAATATTAAATTAATCCTTCAAGGGATATACAAGTTAGAAACTCCGGCAAACTTCTTATTGTGTGAAAAAGTCCAAAGTTGTGAAGGTGAAAAGGCCATGGTCATACTGAGGACGGCATGGCTGTGTGGCATTTGTCCACAAGTGTGATGTATTGTAATATTAAAGGGACATGCCCACTCAGTACATATTCTTTATATCAGAGTCATCATGTGAGATATTTCCTGGCAAAATAAATATTTAGTCACCATTACAGCACGTATTGATTAGCATTATTATACATTTTATATCAGACGTAAATTTCCACACAGGATATCTGGGGCGATAACCGTGTTTCCTTAAAGGTACATGCCCACCCAATTGGCACAAAATGTGTTCTTTATATCGGAGACATCATCTGAGACATGTTCTGGCAAAATTTACGTTCGTTCACCATTACCCCACGTATTGATTGGCATTATTATACATTTTATATCGGACGTAACTTTCCACACTGATATCAGGGGCGATAACCGTGTTTACTTAAAATGTTAACGGAAATTACTATTTATACTCAGTATTTCAATTCAATATCTTTATTTCCTCCAGTCCGGAGATTGTAAGTTGTTACAAGAATGATATATATACAAGAACAAACATGGAATTTAAACGGATGAGTATAATGAAGTGAATAATGATATGTGCATATGCTAAATATATACATTATTGTTGAGTTGATCACGCATTTGCACTTTTTGAGATCATGAAGCTACATAGTGTCCATATGGTATCAAGTGCATGTACGACTACACACATGTGTAAGCACAGAGTCATATCACCATGGATAAACTGTCAAAAACATTCAGCGATGACCCAGATATGTGCTGCTGCCGCGTCAACTTATCAGGGACTTCGCTGCTCACAATTACTGGAGTTGCGTTTCAGCGGGCTGGCTGCACGACTGCATGATACAAACCCAATCGACATAAACGATAATCAACCATGATGATTCATTATTCATTCGGATGTATTTTATGGTCGGAGTTATCTCCCATTCTCGTGTAGACAGCCTGCCTGCTTGTTCAGACGGGCTGGCTGCACGAGTGCAGGATACAAACCCAATCGACACAAACGAAAATTAACCATGTTGATTCAGTATTCATTCGGATGTATTTTATGGTCGGAGTTGTCTCCCATTCTCGTGTAGACAGCCTGCCTGCTTGTTCAAGCGGACTGGCTGCACGAGTGCAGGATACAAACTCAATCAACACAAACGAAAATAAAATTAACCATGTTGATTCAGTATTCATTCGGATGTATTTTATGGTCGGAGTTGTCTCCCATTCTCGTGTAGACAGCCTGCCTGCTTGTTCAGGCGAGGCGGACTGGCTGCACGAGTGCAGGATACAAACTCAATCAACACAAACGATACTTGAACATGTTGTAGAATGTATATGCGTATGCATTCTATGTATATGTTCAATAATAAAACATCACCTCACGCATTTTCGAATTTCGAGCTCAGCATGAGGGATCTGACAATAGTTTATTTGGAAGTTATTTAGAGTTAAAACCACCCACCTAGTCTCTACCTCCGTGTATATGGAGGATGAGACAGTTGGGTCAGGGTATACATAGTGTATAAAACTTTGAATGAAAATTGCGAAAAACAGCAGTCCTCCCCCACTCAAATGGGCATATCGGCTCGCATACAAAATCATCGATATTTTTTGTTATAAAATGCATAAACCCGAATTTACGACAAATATTATCTAAAAATATACATATACAACTTGTATTATCATTCGTTGTACATGCTCACCATAACCATGCCATATGTGTCTTGAAATTGATATCGATTGTTACCTCTTGTATTCGTTCATGTAACGAACTGAGTGAAATAAAGGTATAAAGGTAAAGCACCCATATTATATAGCTTCCGACTTTATCCTGAACGTGGACGTGTACAGCGGTCAGTAATCAGTGTCACCAACCTAGTATGTCAGCCATTTAAATGTGTTGGAAGTATGAAATGAAACATTGTCTTATGCACTTGAATGTTTCTCGCAGAAATACATGTTTGTTATCTGGATCCATCGCACTATCTAGTGTTGCTCCTAACATGTTTTGCACACATGATTTCCCCGTGGCTGTGTTCAAGCTCATTGTATGTATCAAGAGTGACAGTCCTGTGAATTGTGTCCAGGAAAGCGTCACATAGAGGCATGTTAAATGCACATTCGGCGAGGGCGTGATACAAGGGTCGTGAGACAATCTGAAAGTTCTGCACCACTACTTGGAAACTTCCAGACTATACACTGTGTTATGACTGTATGCAAGTTTTTAAAACGAGAGAAATCGGTGTCGCATTCAATTCGTTGCCTCCAAAGTTCGCTTTCCCGGGCATCAACGGCAGTGTGTACACTGTACCTGCGTTTTCCATACATATTTCGACGGCCAGTTGTTATGGAGTTGCAAAATATGTATTAAGCTGCAACGGCACAACAATTCACATATTTCCGGAATAAACCCATTGTTAACAGTTGGTGATCCTGATAAGAAAATAAATAGTTTCCTAAATAAGATATTCCTACTTATAGCAGAACTGTGTAGTGACCTGAGCTTATGCAAAACATATCAATTTACGTTTGTCTATTTCTGCGGAAAGACGATGAAGTCCCAGCATCGGCTCGCACATATGATGGGAACGCGTGCTTATCGGAAAATCTTGAATTCGCTTCACGATGTTGTATTGATTTTGATCGTGTTTATATCTACTTGTGATAGACCGTTCCACATCTCACAACCGTACAGAGTTGTCGGGATTATTATTTTCTTGTATAGCTTTGTTGAAGTTAGCGTGTTAAGGCCAGCTAATTTAACACCTAGACCAACCATTGCGTAAAATGCATGTAAGCCCTTCTGACAGCGTTCAGTAATCCGTTCCTTGTATGTTAGGTGTGCGCTTTGCCTTATCCCGAGGTGAACGACGCTATCATCTACTGCAATAGTACTGGATCCTAATTTATAGATGTGGCTAGCGTCCGTTTTAGATTTAGAGAATATCACGATGCGGGATTTATCGGCGTTTGTAGAGAAACGCCAATTGGTCGCGTAACTGTTTAACGATATTTAGTAGCTCTGCAGATGAAACATGGCCGCGTTGCTAAGCAGGTAATATATTTCAGCGCCCAATGCCGGGTTACCCGTATTAGCGGAACCCACCGAGCCACCCAATTTTGAGATTTCTAACTGCACTAATAAATCGTTTAAATAAAACGAGATAGAAAAAAGTGGAGATAACGCCCTCTTGTATGACGCTTCGAGATACCGGTATGGCATGTGACGAAACACCGTTAATTCGGACGTATGATAATAATCCCGTATAGTAGTTTCGGATGATTGTCTTTGAATTCGCAGTTTGTGTAATTTGTACCAACAGCCCGTCGTGCCAGACAGTGTCGAATGCTTTTTGGATATCTAAAAAAATATATACATTACTACCTAGATCGCAGTTATAGTTAACCGTTTCCTGGAGGTTAAATGCCGCTGAAACGCAACTCTCTTTTGAAACCATTGCTGCATAACCCTTTCAAACATCTTGCACAAACATGGTATCAGTGAAATTGACCTGTAGATACTAGGTTCAGTCTTGCTTTTACTGTTGCCTTATACAGAGGGATACTCACGCTCTGTTTTCACGCGCCTATGACCCTGTCCTCTGATATTACTCGGTTAAACAATGCAGTGATCAGATTAACTAGAGCGTTACTGCCAAATAGTATAATTATGTTCATTCAGTGTTTGGTCTAGCCCTAGGGCCTTTCTGCGTGTCAGTGTTTTGACGATTTCAGTTATCTCCCCTACATAAATTGGACCTTTGAATACTTCACCATACGTGAGGTCTGTTTCATGTGATATAGATTCTACCAGACTTAATATTGGTAGCGAAAGCTTGTGATTCTTGGCTATCTTGCCACTTTTTGTTGCAAATTCCGCTATAGTACTCAGGGTACTTCGCGAATCCGTTTGCGATCCTTTCCGCTGAAGTCTGGGGACGCCCGTCAACGTTAATAGCAGTACACGGAGGTGACCTCATTGATTTTCGATTGCGTAAACATTTCCAAAATTGTCTATAATATAATTCAGCCGCTGAATCGAGGTCGCTGCACACTTTGGTCATATACTTGTCGGACTCAATGCATTGGATTTTCCGGAATTGCGCTTTAGCGTTTTTGTAAGCAGTAAAATGGGCATTACCGCGACCGTAAGGACGACCATTTCTGATCCAAATCGCATTTGCCTGGACTTACAATGGACCGCCTGTACGGTTTCGTGTATTTATTGAATTTACTCTTAGGCAGTGAGTTGTTTGCTGCAAAATGGACTGATTGTGTTATTTTGTCAGACAGAGAGTCAATGGTGGATTCTCCATCCAACTGCACAGTGCTTAATTGTTCATCTAACGCTGTTCTATACTGCAAACTATGGTCATCTGTGAGCTTATTCCACGCGATTCCTCCCTCTTGAACTGAATGACAGTGTGTGATGTTGTGTTTTACGTTTACTTTGGCAAGTAGGGGAAGGTGGTCAGAAGTTGAAATAAATTGTTCATTTTCGTCTAAGATTTTAAAAGTTTGAATACATTCTACTAATGTGGTATCGACCCGGAAGTGTTAAAGCATTGTCTGTGTAGGTATGAAGCTGTACATCGGGCCTACACACATGTCGGTTTTGCTTACCGCTATCAGACTATTGTCTATCAGAAAGTGTGTACAGCGAACTGATTTGTGGGCTCTATGCTACGGTAGTTACATGTAGCTGAGCATTGAAGTCACCGCCAGTGACGACTTGACCTTGTGAGAGATAGTACGAGGTCAGTGCCTGCAGATCCGACATGGATTCGTCGTAGGAGCTGTTATTTGATTCAGACGGCATATAAACTGAGAATATATGCAATGGCTGTGAATGCTGGGACTTCATCTCTATTACAACTATTATGTCGCATGTGCTTTCAATGTGAGTTATCATGTTAGACAAAGATGTCCTGTAAATGCTGACGCCTCCTTTACCACACCTTGCTTTACTGTATGGGTCAATATCAATATTCACGACAGTGTGACAGCCATATTCACCATGTATACTGTTGATAAAGTGTTTCGAATGCGGCATCAATTTATGTTCGCTTACAAGTACAATATATTACAATATATATATATTGTGAGCGTCCGTTAGCTGCGACAGTGAGTATGCCGTCGACATAATTCCTCGTACATTCCAGGTAAGTATGTTCAAAAGCATGCTGAAAATAAGACTTCGAGCAATAAATGTGTGCTTGTGTTCGGTATAATTCATATCCCGTAACTACTAATCGATTTCATACCAATCACGTACATCCTCCCCACGGTTCACGCCCCTTTCAGTGTTTGACCCGTTTTCTCTGTAATTCCCGTGTGCAGTATAATCTGAATCAGTCTGTGCGTTATCGTCATAACCCCAGTTGCTATATTTATCTACATCATTACCCCAATCACTGTTCCTATCTCGTTAACGCTGACATCGTCTCACGTCTCTCCTTTGTTCCAGCTCTTTCTCCTACTCTGGTCGACTCTTCCATCGCCTTACAATAATCTCATTCGGCAAAAAGATCCTGGCTTTCTACACTATCAGCAAAATCCGTATACACCACCAATTTAGCAGACATCCTTGTTTTGTTGTAAACAATCTGCAACTGTCGAGCTTCAATAATCTTACTACGTAGATAGTCTACAATATCATCCTCAGTTACACCAGGGTCAATATTTCCCACATAGTACGTTATTAGCTTTTTCTCCGCACGACCACAAAACGTTCACTAGCTGGTACGGAGTTATCGTCGGCGGAATTGCCACCAGGATTATCCAGCCTGTCCTGATGCCAGTGTAAGATATTTATACCAACCAGGTGCACAAGAAGGTGGAGGTAAACGTAGAGCAACAGATCCAATATGGAGTGTTGGTATTTATAAGATTAAGTATTATATTGTAATGCAAGGTATTAGAGTATATTATTTGGGAACTCCGGCGCCACAAAGAGGTTTTGTCAAAGAAGAATTACTTGTTCCTTACTGCTAATACTCAAACGCGTATGTATTAATTCCGTCTGGCGCTATCCATCGCTTAGTATCTAGTGGAGAGTGTTGTTTTATTTATTGTTAATCCATATATGTTATGTTTAATTGATCGTATCATATTCATTTTGTGAGAGTATTTCTGTTTATTGAATAATGCATCACTGTAGTGGGAAAAGTTTATTTGTTTTTTTTTAACTAAATACTTATTTACTCCCTTTGATTTCTTTATGAGTTGCTCGTCCGCCCTATCACTGACTCATTGCCCAACTATATAAGTTGTCTGCATCATAATACATTATATGAGTCTTCTCTTCTTCTGGATTGTATCCATCAACATAAGGATTAGTTGCTTTTGCATGCCTCTTGGAAACCATACTTATTCCACCACGCATCCCTGTCTTCTATAAACAAGTGCATATCTATATCTGTTAGTAACTCTAGAGATCTAATTTTGTGTGTTTAAGCATTGCGTCCCAAGGCAGACCAGGAGCCGTGCAATAGTGTAGTAGATCTAGTTTGTACGCTCTCATACATGTCTTTCTAAATGTCTGGAACACATCAGCAAGTAGTGTAATATCTGTTTTAAGATGTATATCATGGTAATCGTCAGTAGCTTCCATACTTTTAAAAAAGTGGGTGGGGTACATACAAACATTTGTTTTTATATTTAATCCGAATCTGAATGTCAAACTTATGCTCAATCCGATATAAATATAAATATCGGCTATATCCCGGAATATGTCAATTTGGGGCTATTCCGACTGGGGTTGTGATCATGATCACTTAGACGCTTACATTATAGTATACGGAATAAGTTGTATTTTGTGAATACATGTATATATGTTATATGTGACGATACTTATTCCGTATATTCGGTGTTCGTATACATATTAAAGGTACATGCCCACTCAGTAGGCACAAATGTTCATTATATCAGAGACATCATCTGAGACATTTTCTGGCAAAATAAACATTCAGTCACGATTACTCCTCGTATTTATTGGCATTATTATACATTTTATATCCGAAGTAAATTTCCACACTGATAGCAGGGGCGATAACCGTGTTTCCTTAAAGTGTTGACGGACATTACTATTTATTATCAGTATTTACTTTTTAATGTGCAATGATCATACTTTATAATCTGTTGAAAAATATTATTTTTTCAGGTGACGCATTTATTTAGTATAAATAAACAAAATATATCATGCCTCATTTGCATATGAAAATAGCCTGATACCACCGCGCGACACTATCAGTAAAATAAATATTACTAAATGATTATATCTGTATCGCGGGCACTTGTAATGTTTAGAACTGGTGGAATAGCGACACAATTATACACTTATTTAATTCCTGAGTGGGCATGTACCTTTAATGCAATACGGAATAAGTAGTATTTTGTGAATACGTGTTCACTAACTGTGGCGGACCTATACTATATGTGATACTTATTCCGAATATTCGGTGTTCGTCAGCATGTGATTAGTATATATATATATTGTGAATTATATATATATATATATATATACTCGAGTTATAATGCAAGCGTCTAAGTGATCATGATCAGACCCCCAGTCGGAATAGCCCCAAATTGACCTATTCCGGGATATAGCCTAAATACCAATCACTTACAGAATATATCCAAATTCCACAGTATTTAAATACTAAATACACTTTAATAATCCAAAATATTGAATTGATACATCCCGAGAATATTTTACTGTTTACAGTATTGAGGGCTGATAAAAAAACAATTACAGAACAGAATGTTGCTAATGGGTAACTTAAAAATAATGGTTCCAAAATGTGACATTAGTAGTATATAAGAGTCACAATGATACCATCACCTCTGGAAGGCACCGGCTACGCGCGGCACCTTCCACAGCATGATGGTATCATTTGTGACTCTTATATACTACTACCGCGAGACCATATATTTATGACATGAGAAGATACACCCTATTAGAGATAAAAATCCTTATGTTATACTCAGTATATATATGCAACATAATGGTTCTAGTTAAGTGTGCGTGGTTGAAGACAGGTAGTCACGAGAGGTGTCATCGCACCGGTATTTACGAATATTGCAAACATCACCGTGCATGGATGCGAAGAGGTTCCGTTTCTCCTCGCCCATGTCGGTATTGTGGGGTAGGGACCAAAGCCGAGTCATTGCTATGTCCACCATGCGGTGGCACTCAGGCTACTCATCGAATGGCTAACAAGGGATTACGTGCTCGCAAGTATTATCGTTTAGTAATAATTCAAATCGGAAAGTCAGTTAGAAAGATAGAATATATCTAATAAGTCACGGTGTTTCTACAGCATTAAAACACTGTAAAAAACATTATCAAACTAATTTTATAAAATTGCAAAATTGAACAGAAAAAACAAGTACCAATATTATTAGAGAAAATGGATAATACAATACAATTGGAATTGAAAGTTTTTAATGCGTGTGTTGAAGAAGTTTACGAAGAATACGGGGGTTATAGTCCTATATATAAATTCTATAAAATGAGAACACTAGGCGATATCGAATATATGAAATACCAGCGTTAATTTATTACACTCCGATAAAAACGTTTGCATTTATCATATTATACGGCAATTATGTCAACTATACAAGAGGCAAATACAAACATTAAGACGGATAATGCGTATCGGATATGAAACTAAGGTGTGTATATAAAATTATTAAACCCAACGATTCGTTTACGAATGTACATTTCTACGATATCGCTTATAAAGATATGTATATTATTGAACAGAACTAATTAATTTATGTTGTAATCACAACACCAAGCAGACGACAATGTTCCAATTACACGCGTTATGAAAATGTAAATTAGGTGTCCCACCTTACACGTATATTAAGTGTCCATTTATAGAGAGGTTTACACGATTACGTCTTCCGGGATGGAAAATAAACACACTGTAATATATATTACACACATGGTTATTTATAGCCTTATCGATGGTATGTAAACGGGCTATCTATTTACACAGGTGGTGTACACAGTTTATAAACACTTAGTGAGGGTTATATAGTTCACGAATTTCCGGTATGGTTCGTTATTTAATTTTGTCAAAATATTTATAATTTAAAGCTATTATATAGAAAACATATTAATTAATATAATAAAATAATTAATTAATAATAAATAACAATTTTTTTTATTTCACCAGCAAAGTTAAGTTTATATATGAGAAATAAACACAGCTCAGTGTCGGGACGCCGTCATTAATATCTCAACAGCGAGATAAGTTTCGCCACATGTACTTCACTCTGGCCGCTCTGCACATTATAGCGGATGGAGGTAACGAATGGGAGAGGTCCGCGGTATCGGTCCAATGATGGGGTGTAGGAGATGTGAGTGTAACACACCTCGCTAAGCCGAAAAAATAAAAAAAATAGAAGAAATTTAAGCGAAGGCTTAGCCGGGTGGACCAGAAGGGTTTTGCTGGCGCGGGTTCGAGCCTCGGTGGAACCTAAAACAAAACTTTTTTTCTTTTTTTTCTTTTTAAATTGTTAATAATTTTCTAAATATTAATTAATAAATTGTTTACTGCACCAATATAATTAATTTTATAATTAATTTAAAGAAAATTATTAAAATTAATTAATTATTTAATAAAAATATTAATTTCCTCCGACTTTATCTCCAAGTTTTCCCCTAAATTTATCCCAATCAGTACACTCAATTTTGGGCATGGTGGCGCGCGCCTTGATTATTATATCATTTTTTAATTTTTCATATCTCCCCATTTCTTCCACCACGGATTCAAACTCTAAATTTGATATTTTCTTATCGGCCAACGCTTTGGACACCATAACGTCGATGCTATATTTCTTAGACCTAGCGAGAACGGATATTCTATCATGTTTTCTACATTTTTTCTCGAGTTTTCCACCAGACGCCCTAATTACCATACACAACAACCCAGAAATCGGCCGACACCGCACATAAAATCCCCGCTACGGGAACCGTTATAATGGATATAGTTGCAGCTGTCCCCGCCCCACCCAACACAGAAACACTCGCCAGAGCCGTGCTAGATGCTTCAGCCTGTTCACGCGCGTCTATATTTTTTAGCGTTTCTTTTTCTATTTGTATATTCTCTAACTAAAATATCCTGCATAGCGACGATATTATTCAACCTAAAATCTGAACTTCTTTCGTTAATTGTACACAGTGTTGATGGAGTGGTATTGACAATTGGATACCGTGTTGATGGAGTGATATTGACAATTGGAAGCGGGTGATTCGTTTCATGATTTTCAATATATTAGTATTACAAAATAAGTTCAATTAACAATGAGACAATAGTGGAAGAACTCTCTAGGTCACCCGATTTTCGTAACAAAGTTAATAACACTACCTTGGGAAAGTCTAATTCGATCATAACCGGAGAACGAAACCAGCGTCGAACTATCTCCAGCGATTTTAGTGACTCCAACCCCCGTTCTTCCCATCTACTACAAGATTTATCGCGACCACGCCCATCAGGTTTACCACTAGCATTAACCGAGCAGACCGCCATTCGGATAACTTCACCTGCAGCTGTCATAGCGTATCCCCCACATTTATTACTCGCTTTGGCACCGAACGAATATTCATAGTGCCCCTCAACCAATGGGCCCCGCTTCTCAGCCCAAACTGTTATGGCACGTTTTAGCGTTTTCATTGTTTGCACTATTCCGGCAAGCGCACTGTTTGATGTATATGCCTCAGTACGAATCTTATAAGAGGCCTCCTCAAGAACTTTGGTCGCGGCTATACGATCATGTTTCAGTTTATTGGAAACTTCGGTTATCTTTCCGTCTAGTTCGGTAAGTGCCGCTTCTCTACTGAGAGAGTCCTCTAAGCGCAACGCATCATAAGCCTACGTAATGGTCGCCTGGTGGCCTTCTAGGGCTTTCTCAATACCCGACCGGGCCTCTTTTTGAAATTCAGTTATTTTTCCGTCTAGTTCAGCAACCGCCGCTTCTCTGATGAGAGAGTCCTCTGAGCGCAACACCTCATAAGCCTTCGCAAGGGCTGCCTGGTGGTCTTCTCGGGCTTTCTCAATACCAGTTCGGACCCCCTCAACACCCAACCGGGCCTCTTTTTGAAATTCGGTTATTTTTCCGTCTAGTTCAGCAACCGCCGCTTCTCTGATGAGAGAGTCCTCTGAGCGCAACACCCCATAAACCTCCGTAATGTCCGCCTGGTGGTCTTCTCGGGCTTTCTCAATACCCGTTCGGACCCCCTCAACCCCCAACCGGGCCTCCTTTCGAAATTCGGTTATTTTTTCGTCTAGTTCAGTAAGTGCCGCTTCTCTGTTGAGAGAGTCCTCTGAGCGCAACGCCCCATAAGCCTCCGCAATGGCCTCCTTGTGGTCTTCTCGGACCCCCTCAACCCCCGACCTGGTCTTTTTCAGAAATTCGGCTATTTTTCCGTCTAGTTCAGTAAGTGTCGCTTCTTTGTTGAGAGAGTCCTCTAAGCGCAACGCATCATAAGCCTCCGCAATAGCCTCCGCAAGGTTCACCTGGTGGTCTTCTCGGACTTTATCAATACCCGACCGGGTCTCTTTTCGAAATTTGGTTATTTTCCCGTCTAGTTCGGCAACCGCCGCTTCTATGATGAGAGAGTCCTCTGAGCGCAACACCTCATAAGCCTCCGTAAGGTCCGCCTGGTGGTCTTCTCGGGCTTTCTCAATACCCGACCGTGGCCTCTTTTCGAAATTTGGTTATTTTTTTGTCTAGTTCGGTAAGTGCCGCATCTCTGATGAGAGAGTCCTCTAAGCGCAACGTATCATAACCCTCCGTAAGGGCCGCCTGGTGGTCTTCTCGGATTTTATCAATATCCGACCTGCTCTCTTTTTGAAATTTGGTTATTTTCCCGTCTAGTTCGGTAAGTGTCGCTTCACCGATGAGAGAGTCCTCTAAGCGCAACGCATCATAAGCCTCCGTAAGGTCCGCCTGGTGGTCTTCTCGGACTTTATCAATCCCCAACCGGGCCTCTTTTCGAAATTTGGTTATTTTTTCACCTAGTTCGTTTAGTTCCGTATGCGTTTCTTCACGACTTTGTGTATTCACAGCCAGGGCATATTCTCTAAGTTGTGATAGTAGACTCTTGTGAATCTCGTCCGTGGCCACCAATATAGTTCTATTAATCAAGGCCTTTGTTTTTTGGGTAGTTAAAA
Organism: Conchocele bisecta; assembly: GCA_029237695.1. Classification (NCBI taxonomy): domain Eukaryota; kingdom Metazoa; phylum Mollusca; class Bivalvia; order Lucinida; family Thyasiridae; genus Conchocele; species Conchocele bisecta. The sequence continues at coordinate 26,864,345 of CM055265.1, read as the reverse complement.
AGTCGCCCTCTGTCGGGATGAATCCCCCTTCTACCGGTTCCAAATTCATTGAATTTGTCACCCAATCGGAAGAACTACCTGGTCCGTATATACTCATTTTCAATAATGTTGATAATATATATTACGAACATGCGTTTAATTCTAAATAATTTTCTTAAAATTAATTAATTTGAAAATTTCTAGGACGACCGAAATCGGGTAACTCGTTCTTCAACTCTCGCCCTTTATCATCAAGAAATAGAAATCTTCAACTCGTCGGATGTTGTCCCGATTCCAAAACTTTACATCTCGGGGTGTGGGAAGTCTAAGGTCAGGGTCTCACCAAAGAAACAGTCGCTGGCGGGCACGGTTTTCAGTAATGTGCTGGGAGTGCCGTCTACCGTGTTGTACGATGTGTTCACCCGATCCAGGTGCACCCCGAGAGTTTTCGTGACGGCGAAGTTTACTGGGGACGTGCCGACGTGCTCGCCAGGATCAAACACTCCGTCATCGTTGTAAGGGTATGTTATTTTAAATCCTAACAGTGAGCCCAACCCCGGTGAGATCCTTAAACGCCTCTCAACGGTCAATGTCGTGAGCCCCGTGGCTTTCGAGATTGCGAGAGTGACTACACCAGGAATCTTCTCCGCGACAAAAGCTTGGAGATCTCCGAAACTCCAAAGACCCTGAGGTACTATAACCTTTGGTGGACTTATGACTCTATTTACGTCTATTCTATGTGGCACAGCTATGGGGTGTTCTGATGCGAAAGACTCGACGTCCTCGACTTCTGATGTGAAAAACTCGAGCGTTTCAACGTTTTTCCACCCGACCGTGAACGTGATTGATCTAAGGCCTACCCGGCGTTGTCCGCAGCAGTTGTCTATTAATTTTTGAAGTTCACAACTCCCTTTTTGAACATTAGTGATAGTAGCAAACATAATAATATCTTTCAATGGATACAAAAGCATTTAGCTTTAACTCTAATACAAAGTACGCGGTCGGTGGTAAATACAAGCAAAAAGACGTTGTTAATCCCCTTGTACACCCAACCGTAACAGTTAGACCGGACAGTGGATTTGCCACCAACTTCCCCGACATCTTTGAACAATATAGGTTGCCCAAGATTAATACGATGGAGGCGGTAAACGGGTGGAAAGCAACACCGATGCAGTTTTGGCAGAACCAAATAAATTTCGCTGTATGGTGCGCAACAGCCGGGTGTGGAGTTTCACATAAAGACCATCTGACATCCAAGAATGTCATACTCCGAAGTGTCTACAACTTTCATGCGTATTATACTATTAGGAGGATTCTCAAAGAACTAGGTATTTCACTACCTCAAGACGACGCCTGGGATCCCATTTCCAACGCATATGACCGTATGGCGTTTGAAAGACTGTGTAACGAATTTAACGTTTCAAAAGACGCGGACTGGAGACAGAAAGCATTTCCTACCAGCACCGGCCTCGGGGACGTTCTCATTCGGCGCCAGTCCGGGAATTGGACGCAGACTGATTTTAGACACGATCACTCCGGTGACCACATCGTCAGTCGGAACGCCGGGAATTTTGATCCCGCGACTATGACTTTCGGGCCGGAAGTGTCTGGAGGTCGGCACTGTGGCGTGTTTTCTTGTAAAATGTTACCTCCGAAACGGGCTCACGTCGATTACATACAGCAGGCTGCTGAGGTTCAGAACGCGTGGGGTACATTTATGTTAGATAAGGGTCTAGGGTTCACGCAGGCCGGGGTTACTCGCGTCAACGACTCCATTCGCACGTACGTCTGGGCCATCCTCGGCGCACAGAAGCAAACTCGCAGTTCTATACTGGGCACGGGAACAGCGTTTGATGCACAAAAACAATTCTTGGCACTTGTAGAGGACGCCATCTCAGCTAGGGTGGACTTGGAGAAGGCGCTCCAGAATTATCAAGACGTTTTGCAGAATGCCAGCACTCCAGTAGACTATGTATTTGGAATAGGTCTTTATATGGCGCCGAGCAATATGATATTTACGAGACGACCCGGTTGACGGTTACAATAATCAGATCGTAATCGCCACCGCCAATCAAAAAATCGGCCACAACGGTAACGTGAACACGGATATCATCAAGCGCACCCCCAACATGATCGGGTTCAACAGTGTTGAGGTTGTAAGTGGAACCGATTTCATAAAACGCCCAAAACACAAAATGGATACACAATCGGGATTGAAGTTGAACCCAGTACGCCCAATTAGTAAATTGGATGCACCATCGAGTTCCCCCAATCCAATCATCAACAATGTTGAAACAGGAGCGGAAACACCAATCGAGATTGGAAGCACAACACATGAGGAGTAGAAATTAGCGCTCGTCTTTGCCCTCGTGGCGATCGGACTATTTACGCTTTGGTTTTAGGAACTCTCTGGCGAAGAATAGTAGGAGACCGGCGATCGCCACGATTAAAGCCCAAGCATTCTCGGCGAGCCATCCGACCGTTTTTGATAATATAGATAACAAGAAGGAGAGGAGACCTCCTATCAACCCAGGCAGCGCGGCAGCCACCTTTCCTGCTAATTTAGCCAGGAGACTGGCGAGGGCTTTTAGTTGTTTTTTTACCCACTCCTTGGCTCCGCCGGATGGTGCGGGTGCTGGTGCGGGTGCTGGTGCTGGTGCGGGTGCTGGTGCGGCACCAGCATTGACAGCTACAAATAGAGACGATATAGATAGAATTAGGGTCGATATAATCATGCTGAAAGCTGCGATGATGGTTACTATCGTGACGCCCTTCTCTCTGAACAGAGTGCGAAGACGCTCACCGAGTGTCGTGTCCTCGTGCAGGACCCTCGAGATTGTTTCGTAGCTCCGACTTAATTGGTCGGAAAGTACCTCACGGTTAGTCGAGACAACCTCCAAGCGAGCTTCTATTTCGTCCCGCAACGACCGCAGGAGTTTGTTGATCCGCTCGGTAGATTCTCTATCGTCACGGACTTCCCCAAGTTTTCTTTCTTCTAGCGCGATATGTTCGTCCAGCACCGTGAGTTTGGAGAGGTTATTGACCAGTTCGCCCCGGACCGTTTGCAGAACCTTATCGAGTCGCAGGAGTTCGCGAAGAGGTAATGGTGGGTCATACTTAGTGCCGTTTATTTCGTTGACCGTAGTTTCCACTGTGTTAATAGCGTCGGTGGCTATACGAGGGACCTCGCTGATATCGCTCGTTTCTATAGCGGCGGCCGTCTTCACCAGCGTTTCGTCGGTAGATTGTAGGGTTTTTACCACCATTTGTTGAGGCAGCTGCGACCGATCATCGATCACTCCGAGAGCTCGAGCGAAGAGTACTCCATATCGGTTCAAGGAAGAGGGGGTGAGGAATCGGGTCGGGTCGTTCTTGTACGTCAGCAACTTCCAGCTCTTGCCCCATTTAACCCACAGGTCTCCTCTTTTATTGCTGCGGAACTCCAACGTGGCATTGATGCCGTGTTTAGACACCTCACTCTCCCACCGTTTCACCCGTCACTCCGTTTCCGTGAGAGGCGCCAGCTCATCCTTGGAGATCCCCGCAGGAATCTCAAAACCACCCGCCCATGCCGGAGTTTCGGGTGGGGCCTCCCACATAGGGACACCAGCAGATGAAGTTCCTGGTGCGTCTGGACCAAACAAAGGTGCGCCTGGATTAACCAAAGGCTTATTTTGTGGTTCGCCTGGAACAAACAAAGGTGGAATTGGGGGTGCTGGCGTCTCTATGAAGGTCGTTTCGTCATAGTTATCGATGTCATCATCATCGCGGAAATCATCTCTGTCGATTTCATCCATGTCAATATCGTAATCAGCCATATTAATTATTTATTAAAGACAAAACCATACGGGTTTAATATAGTTTCACTAAATTATGTCTTCGAGTCAATACGGTCGCAAACTCAATCCATACCGCAGACTGCGTGAACCCCTCGGGGCAAAAGGCGTGAGACAGAGTTTCGTTATTATGAACAACCCATCGAAGATCGACCAGAACCAGCAGCTCTTGGTCCGCTTCCCCAACCTCGGAGCTAACGACGTCATTGTGCCGGGGACTGTTCGCCTCGCTTTCACTATTTCGCTGACGTCGACGGACGAGGACCGAACCGTCGTTCAGAACCTGGGTCGCGCCATAGTCAAGAAGACCATGATAAAGATTTCTGGTAATGAGGTGATGTCGATCGATGACAGCGACGTCTACCATTGTTACCAGGACCTATGGAAGACGGCGCAAGAGCGCGAAAACGCTGTCTATCAGGGTATTGACACCAGCAAAAATAAGAACGTAACCAAACTAAGAATCGGGGCTGGTAACAAGGCAGATAACAACGCGAGCGACAACGCGGTCGCGGGCGCTTACGGCAACCGCTTCTACATCACGCTCGACTTTGAGTTGCTGGAGAGTCACATGCCCTACTATCAGAGCGCTTTGGCTGACCGCCTCGAATACGAACTAACGTTCAACGACTACGGCCGAGTTCTCATAGCCACCGACATGTTATCGACGTATACGATCCACAATGTGTCGCTGGAGTACGACATGGTAACGATGCCCGAACTCGCGCGATTGATCAGAACCCAGTACGCCGGGCGCGTTGCCATACTTTACGACCGAGTTCTTCGCCATCGCAAGATGACGAAAGACAAAGGCGACACATTGTGGAATATTAATGTCAACGTACCCGCCAACTCGATGAAAGGTATACTGATGCTGTTCGAGGAGGCTCGGTTAGCGCTCGGTGGTAGAAAAACCGACAGATTCTATAACCCCACAATCACGAAGGTAGAGGTGACGATCGAGGGAGTCCCCAATCAACTCTACAGCGCGGGTCTTCGCGCGCACCAGCAGTGGGACGAAGTAAGAAAGCAGTTTGCTGCCGGCTCTAAGCGCTCTCCGGAGGTTGCCGCGGTTGCCAAAGACCTGCATCTCTCGGCCGTCTCCCTCGCGGAGTTCCTGAATACCAAATACGCGTTATGGCTAGACATGCGAGCCAGCGACGACGACCAAATACACGGCAGCGGACGCCAAGTTGAGAACGCTAGTGAGGGTGTGACGATCCAGATAACCAAAGAGGCGGATGGAAATGGGCCATTTAACGTGTACTTATATATAATTACAGACGCACAACTCAACATCGAAGATGGTCGATACGTCTCAGCACTCTACTGATTTTAATAAAAAAATCATCTAACGATTTATTAATTATTAAATTTGAAATTTAAAAAATTAAGAAAATTAGCAATCAATACCAATTCACGATTGGAGATGCCCACTCTGCCATAATATGTGGGCAGACAGGCTGTGGAAAAACGGTTTTCATCCAAGACTTGCTCGAGGGCTCCTACCGCGATGCCTTTCGTCACATTGTGATCCTGTGTCCCACTGTGCGGCACAACGATACTTATCAGCGGCGCCCGTGGATATGGACCGACCCTGAGGTATACGTTATTGACCCCGGTGATAGGCTTCACGATTGGTTGCGAGGTTTATACCAAATATTCCAGGGTGAGCCCACCCTATACGTGATTGACGATTGCTCGGCCAAGGCGGCGATGACCAAAAAGAAGGACATGCTCTCCGAGCTCGCATTTTCTGGCCGCCATGCTAGACAAAGCGTATGGATATCAACTCAAAAGTACAACGCCGTCCTCAAGGATCTGCGCGAGCAAACGAAATGGGTCGCCCTCTTTCACTGCAAGGACCGAGACTCATTCGATGACTGTCTTCGAGAGAATGACGTTATCCCAACGCGCAAGGAGCGCCTGGAGGTTCGACAGATGCTTTCGGAAACTAAGCACGCCAAGCTACTGCTAAAGACTGATCAACCAACTGCTTACGAAGTTATCAATTAATTTTATAATTAATTAGCAATTACTTAACGCTCGTTAGTAATTGCCGAGTAAATGATTAACAATAATTAGCAATTGCTGAACAATGCTGAACAAATGCTGAACAATGCTGAACAAATGCTGAACAATGGTTAACAATGTTAACAATTTGGTGCTCCGCTGCGAGCTTTGTTGCGAGCATAATGGTGATCATAAGTATCGGGTGGTGCGCTTGGCAATATGTTAAAGTGATGAGACTTGTTAGAATAGTTAAATTAATTTTAAGAAAATTAGCAATAATGAACTGCGACGAACTTCTCGATCAGCTAATAGAAGAAACCTCAACTCCGACTGCCAACATCCTGAAAGATAATGAAACATCAACTCCGACAGAGCAATCGGGATCAACTCCAACTCCAACGGCGGTTGGTATTGGGTTGAGTGCAATGACTCCGAATGAAAATGAAAATGCGACGCGACGAGAGCGGCTAGCTGCGCTGGTTGCTGGGGGACAATCGGAGCATTATCTCGGTAGGGAGGCCGTCTCTCAGTTTTTCAGGTGGATAAGATGTCAGATGCGGAGATCGATAAAATGTATGCGCGATACGAATCTAGGTTAGGTGCGGAGATGACAAAAACTCTTGGATCGGCGGCTATTCATTTGTACGCAACCGCCGTTAGTATACTTCTCCCTATACCAAACACCGCGGGATTGATTGACGATCTAGAGACTGACCCTTTTATAGGTCACACTCTTAGAACAGCCTGCTGCTCAATTTATCAAAAGTTTGGAATGTACGTAGCCCCGCTGACAACCGCGTTGACCACAGGTAAACACTGTCAATTTGGACATATATGCCCACGAACTATAAGCCCTAATATTAATATCATAAATGATGACACAAGACACACCCGCGAGAGTGACGGAACAGCAATCTCCAACAGCGTTGGGGATTGCTTAAACCCAATCGAACCCGATTGCAGCACTTCCAACTCCGATTGATCCTCCAACCCAATCGCGATTGGAGTTGGGGGTTGCACGACATAAAAACCCAAAAAGGCAAGCAGCTGGGAGGGCGGCGGCTGCCACCCGAAAAGTTAAACAAGATAAAATACTCGCCGAGCTTCGAGACAGCAAAACATCTGAAGACAGAGCAATCGGGTTCAACAGTGTTGAGTACAACAACACCCCCAATTCACGAATTGGAAGCACACTCAACACCCAATCGAGGTTGGGCGAATCCGATTGAACCCCAATTCGCGAATTGGAGTTGGGTTGTTGGTGGTGGTCTGGCAGTTGTTGGTGCCCTGTGCGTGTGGAAATACCCCCTATTACACCAATCCTTATCGAAAAAACAACCAGCCAGTGTTCAGAAGAAAGTTACGAAACACCAATCGCGATTGGATGCGCCCCATTTAAACATTGATCGCGACCCCTTTTATATGAAATAATTATAATGGCTGAACAAGATGGTAAAATGTTAGTGAATGCGCTTTATCACGCCGTGGTGATATCGGGTTTCAGTATCGGGTATGCTCGACTATCAAAGATGGCCCTTGGAGGGTCCGCTCCCAAATTGGACTTTACTGTGAGAGACATAGGGCTCGCGACCTTAGATGTAGCGGCCGCAGTTTGGACCCGAGATTATCTAGTTAAAGCTGGAATTCTACCAGTTAATATATGGAAATAAATGGCTTCAATCGCAGTAATAGTAGGTGGTGCGCTTGTAAAGGCATTGGCGTTCAGCGGTAGCAACTTTATATTCTCGAAAATGAGAAGCTCGAACGTGGATGAGGAGCGTAAGCGTCACGATTTAGCTGTAGAACAACTCAATAGCGCAAAGGAAGCATGGTCGAAAAAACGAACAGCCCATCTGGACTGGGTCAACGAAGAGCTTCGCCGCGAAAATCACGCCGCACAAACTTTTCAGAACGTTGAAGAAGCCAACCGCGAGTACGCGCTGGCATATCCGCATAAACGGCTCGCGCCGCTGGATCGTGAGCCCCAACTTTTAGATTTCTATGTACCGACAGAGCCCCAAAAAGACCGCGAGATCGCGTTCATCGTCGTGGGAATGGGTGTGGTGGGTATCGTCGGCTACTATATCCAATCGAGATTTTAAATTAATTATTTTAAATAATTTATTTTATAAATATATATATATAGAACGATGTTAGTTGACGAACTTTATTTTGCTATGATCGATGTGGGTTACACTGCCCTTAAACACCGCATAGCTGGCGCAAAGGGTATGATTCGTCTGGCCCGAGATTCTCTCGAGACGTGGCGCGAGGACGAAAAAGCGGCCACCCTTTTCGCAAAGCGGCTGTTAGATTCCTCCACCAATCCCGGGGGATTGGAACTTAACCCCCAATCGCGATTGTACTTCCAACAAAGGTTTATTATTATCGACGCAGTTACCGGACGATCTGGCGAGGGCATGTTGGAGATTGTCCGATATATTAGAATACATCGCATACGATGAACACGCGCAAACTTAATACCAAACTATCGGTTCGCCTAACGCGCAAGCTAGCGAACACGTACTATAGCCCCCGCGGGTACTGGAAGGGACTCGCGGCCATCAAGAACCTCTCGGCGGCGACCAAGGTTTCAGAAAACGCTGTCAAGGAATGGCTCAAGAAGCAGGCCATCTGGCAGATCTATTTACCCGCGCCTCACAATATTCCGCGCGCGAAATTCGACGTGCCGGTACCAAACCAAGTTCACCAAGCGGATCTCCTGTTTCTCCCTCACGATCGCGTCGGTCGCAAGACGTACAAGTACGCACTGACAATCGTTGACGTAGCGAGTCGTTATAAGGGAGAGCTCGAAGGTGGCAGCCGCCGCGCGACTGATCCCGCGTGGTCTCTCAATGTATATCATCTAGATCGATCTATTACCAAACCCGATGAGCCCGTGCTCTACTATTTGGATGATGGGCCATCTCGAGGGTTTGTTCGCGAAGAACTTCTTATGGTGCCTTCTGACACCCAGCTACTCCCGGATCGTCAGAGTCTTTAGTATTCTCTCCTTTTTTCAGAGTCCGGAGTTTTTTTTTACCTATCCTATAGGCTCGGTGTGTAACCCGTCTTCCATCACTCTCCTCTTGTCGTAGTACGCCGACAACCCCAACTGTTCCTGCTTGTACGTCTTCATCAACCCGTTAATCATTCGGAATCCCCTGTTCTCCGCCATATCCCTACCCCCTTCGAGAGCACTCTTATACCTTCCCCAAGTCAGATCGTTAGATCTCTTCGACATCCCCTTGGCCGAGTGCTTAGATTTTCCATCACCACTCACGTAGTAACACTTGCTACACAGAGCGATGGCTCTATCCCCTTCGAATTCCAGCTTGAACAGTCCCGGAGTTCTGTTGCTCCACACATCCCACGCCAACCACTCGGTCTTCTCCTTATTAAACTTTCTCTTCATATTCTTTCTCACCACCGCCGCCAGCGTCTTCTCCGACAGCGCGAAGTACATGCTGTCAGTGTCCATCTGTATCAGTTCGAAATCTCCGCGATCCACGTACTTGTCCAAGAAATCGTAGTAGAACTCGAGCATCCGGAGCTTGGCCAACTGGTAGACCGCTATGCCACACTGAAACGGTCTGTTGATCACCACTCGAGTCTTCCTGCTCGATATCTCGTAAGCCTCCCCAATCTCCTCCAGGTCTTCGAACCACCCCGACCTCAGTGCCCGATCGACAGTCTTCTCATCCTTCGTATATGTGGTGTTCAGGTGTTTCTCCTGTGCCTCTATCAGCTTGCCACAACACGCGTTGCCAACCAGTTTGAATATCTCCGCCAACACCGCCTTGCTCTTGTCGACGTCCCCCGTCCGTCTAGCAGCGGTGACCTCTTTAACGAACCATTGAAACGGTTTGCCGGGCGTGTAGTCTATCACCCTATGTACCGCCTTGACGATCAGACCGTGCTCCAGATACCACTTTAGCAGCGGGGAGTATATGATCATCTTCTTGGCGGACATTGCCCCCACGAGCTTTCTCTGTCCTTCGACTCTTTTCCTCCCGGTCCCGGCCAGGTAGTCCTTCATGTGCTGTGGAACCTCGTTCTCATCGACTTCTCGATTAACGAACAGCGGTGACATTTCCGAGAACTTGTCTCTCAACGTTTCCGGGACCTCTATATCCAACTCCGCAAATCCGAACCACTTTTCACTCCTGACCTTCCTCACGAAACACAGTATATACGACTGTCTTTCCGGGTCGTCACACGTCCATATCTGCTCCTCACCACACGGCATGTCCTTCGACAGAGTAGATAGGTACAGAGCATTGGCATCGTACCCCAGCACCGCCTTGCACATCTTCTCCTCCCGACTCCCCACCTGACCCCTGATCGTTGACCTTCCAGCCTCGGCGTATCTGGAGAATACTATGGACGGACCACCGACCAATCCCTGCTTCATCATCTCGTAAGTTTCAGACTTCGGTGACCACAGCTCGGGCGTGTCCGCCTTCCCATCGATCGACCCGCGGAGTAGGTACTGAAGGGAAACACCGGGCAGAGACACACCATCCTTGAGTATGTCCACGCCTCTTCCCCTGTAGAACTCCGTCATTTTAGTCAGAGCCTCCAGGAACGGTCCTACATCCAAGTCGTTGTAGTGTTGCAACCATTCCTTGAACGTCTTCATCCCCTTTTCTCGGAAGACCTTCTTACACTCTTTCCACTCGGACAACGACAGTAGGAACTCACCCTTCAACTTCGAGTACCACTCGGGATAGTCTGGCAGCCCCGGATGGTCGAGCTTGTCCGCGCTATCGAACCACTCGTACGGAAAGTGAGACTTTACCGTTTTACAGTCGTACGCCTTAACCCACCGGTCGTACGTGGTACCGGGTCCCAGATACTGGATGATGTCGAGAAATCTAAACTCCGGGTTAAACAGAAACATCGTCGTGCTGGCTCTCTTTCCGACCATCACCTTATTCACGGTGGCCGCCAACTTCACTACAAAGTACTGCTTGATGAGGTTCAGGTCGTAACTGCTACAGTTGAACCCCACCACCGGGACTTGGTCAATCCAAGAGATAATCTTTGCTTGCTGAGACTTCGATAACATATCTATGTCGGCCGGCAGATACTTCTTCCTAACCCCCTCCTGATTGCCTTGCCTCTCATCTGCAGCTCGGTCACGAACTTCTCGACTAGCGTGTCGGGATCTCGTTCGCATAGGTGTGTGATCCCTTCATGCATCGTATCCCCCAACGACACCGATATAGGAACGTGCTCGACATCGAAGGTCAGGTCTTTGGTGGGTCGCGTGGTTTTTGACTTGTCGAGATACGCCTCGAAGTCGTAGACTATCTGGTGAGGGTACAGAGTCGTCTCCTCCTCGCGTGGCGATTGTGGATAGTAGGTATTCACCTCATTCAACCACTCGCACTCCCACATCACCACCAGCTCGTAACCCGCCTTCCTTATATTGGCGTCTTGAATTTTCGTCCTCTTGTACAGCGATCTCGCGTTACCTCTCATGCAATGCCTCGGACACCCGTGCCAGTAGCATCCGTGAAACTGAAACACGGTCTCGGTCTCGTGACAGTAACCGTCGACCGGATCACCGGCCACCCACCTCTCACCACCGTGACTGCAGTCGGCGTGATGTATGTGCTTTCCCACCCTCTCCTCTTCTCTGCTCAACCATTGAATCGACCTCACACTCGCTGACCCCTTAGGATAGAACGCCTTCTCGTAGGCCGACTGTGGTCTCTCTACCCTCTTACCTGGACATGTCACCACGGTCTTCCCACCCATGCAGGTGGTCGCATGCCTGTGCATGTTACACGACTTTGTGAACCGTTGTTGGACATCCGGTGCACCCGTACTCGTTCGTCATCTTGCGGAGATTCGTTATGAGGAACGAGTGACCTCCAAACATTCCTATCGTCATTGTCTTCCCCCCAACCACGTCGTAATTTGCCGGAACCTTCATGAGGTACCACACTCCATCGGCGGTGGGCTCGTAAACGCGAATACCCAGCTTGAAATGCTCTTCGACCTTCTTAATATCGTCCAGGGGGATTCCCTGGCTACCCGGTCCGTTATCATGCCCGAGGTATTCGCGAGCCAGAGCTCGTGCCTTCTCACAACAGCGGTCTGGTCTCCCTCCACGTTGGATGGCTATGCACATAAACAGACACAAGTAGTCGTCGTACGTGTCGACGGAATACATTCCCTTTTTCTGTCTTAACCAGTCTGGGAGTTTTCCCGCTCCCATGAGAAGTTGTTGAGCGTCGATGATCATCTTCACCTCGACCGATATCCAACGAACGAAGGTCCATTTTGTGTTTGGTCTATCAACTTTGTCGATGTCCATTCGACCTTTCTCTCTATCGGATATCCAACTCTCCGCTTTGGAAATCTCGTTTATCCACGGACTGCCCTTTGATTGTTTGTGATAGATCATCGTTTCGTCGGTCTCGATGTTCCTAATACGATAAGAGCACGAATACCTCAGATAACATGCCGTGGTCATCTCTGGGCGAATTTTATTCATTATGCGATTAGCGATCTCCCCGTCTACCCCCCTCTCGAAATTCCATACTATCTTCCTCCTACCCCTATCAACAGTTTCCCTAACTTCGGCTTCTTCGGCGAGAATCCTGGGACCCTCCTCCACCAAAGCCCTGGCGATATCTCTCCTCTTCTTGGGAGGTCTCCCCACCAACCCTTGATAAATCTTATTGTAGTACGCCTTGTATAGGGGTTTTCTACGTGCGCTGTGATCTTCTTTTACACGCTGCGCGTAAGCTGTGGCGCGCAGACTGGCCGTCGTCTCGTTCTCCAATTTCTCGGAGCGTTTTTCGGGGTCGGCGGGCAGTCCTCCGGTCGAAACCGCACGCCGCAACCTCTCCTCGTAAACGACGGCTCGCGCGTCACTTATCCTATCTGCTATATCTTTCTTGACTCTCAAACCTCTTAGGGAAATTCCCCAACTCTTAGCTTGCTCTCTCATTTGCTTTATGGTAGGCATTATACTGAGTATAACCAATAGATTTTTATCTTCAATAGGGTGTAAGTTTATATTTTATTTGTAATAAATGTATGACAGATTGTTGTAATATACTTAGTATAACTTATGGATAACTTGTCTTTAATAGGGTGTCAGTTTATATTTGTGACAGATTGATGTAATATACTGAGTATAACTTATGGATTTCTTATCTTTTAATAGGGTGTCAGTTGTTATTTTATTCGTAATAAAAGTATGCAGATTGTTGTATATATACTGAGTATAACATAGGGATTTTTATCTCTAATAGGGTGGTATCTTCTCATGTCATAAATATATGGTCTCGCGGTAGTAGTATATAAGAGTCACAAATGATACCATCATGCTGTGGAAGGTGCCGCGCGTAGCCGGTGCCTTCCAGAGGTGATGGTATCATTGTGACTCTTATATACTACTACATTGGTGGACAAAAATACATGGGTTTAATGGAGGACGCGAAAACTGACAGTATGTATTGAACAAAACTATCAAAGAAATTCAAAATAAATACAATATTTCTCCAAATAGTTAGACATTTATTAAGTGAAAATAAACATATGTGTTTGGTCTTATATCATGTCGCATTGAAAAAGCTTCAGTGTTTCATATCAGATTTAATACAGTACTGTAACTTAAAACATATTCAAATAACGTGAGTTTTACTAGTTTTACACTGCTTCTTTCTTCCAATATAAAGATAAAAGTGTTTCCTACTTTCATCAAACTGCAGCGTGCAGCATGAAAATAACTGTTTCTGAAACATACATGATAAATAAACATCAACAGAAAATGTCAGACCAAACGGGTTGCCTTTCAGTCAGTCACTGAACAACAATTCAAAATTGTGTTGCACTCTCGACATAATTGATATTTACTGATAAATGGTGATAGTTTGTATTGAAGCAAACTCAAATGGTTACACGACAAGTAGTTTCATACATTTAACGGCAAAAGCCGTTGTGAACATCATTATGACAATATATTCAGACGTTTGGAACAGTATGTTTTCTGAATGTAGTAAATACAAATTTTAATATGACGTCCTACATTTTTTCATTCTGCTGCAGATAACATGTTTTTTTGGAGCCATTTTAACACTGTATTATATATTGAACACCTTCGGATATGCCACTTACTGATTATATGGGTGATTATGGTCATATGTGGATAAAAGCTACGTACATATAGTTTGTCTAATATTGTTGCACTCCCAACATGCACTGTACATGACAAAATGCAGTGGTATATTTGAATTAGACTTTGTCCACTGGTTTATTGATATTGAAAGCCTTAAAAATACACGAACATATTTTAAAGACCATAACATCAAAGTTTACTTGAAAAAAGAAACACTTTTCTGTTAATACACATGGGCAAGTGACGCACGGTAAAGGATACAGTATTATGAGTTTGTGCTATAATGTAAATTATAGTATTGTCATATATATGTCGGCCACCAATTATTTCACTTTTATGTCAGGAGTGCAACGTTTTTACCTCATTTCATAACAACCATGATAACAGTTACTTGCTACATTTAAAACATATTGCATCTGCTTAGCATCACATACTATTAGATTCTCATTAGATTGTGACATTAAATATAATCCAATTTAATTCATTGATTTATTATTTTTTAAAAATGTGAAAAATACATATTTGGGTAAAAAGGTAAAGTAGGCATGGTATTCATGGAAAACTGCTATTAGGAATATGTTTTCTACATCTACACATAATGTTAAATACAGTGATTTATCAACACGTGCTTTATGTTGGATATTCTTATGTTATTATAATTGCGTTGCAATCCTGACATGTGTCAGGAATAGTGTTTCTCTGGTCTGTAGGTGCGGATATTTTGAAACAGTGACAGAAAAACACATTTAAACAATGCAGAACAAAATGACTACATGTTGTACATGAAATGTTTCACTCCTGACATTGATAATTGCATTGGTTTGAGACATCCCACATTTATGTCTGTGTATTAAACACGAGTATGGTGTCAAGTTAAAGCTAACATGTAGGAGTATCAAAATACATGCTATTGCTTGTGTCAAATCATGCAGAATATCTATTCTTTCAACATTTAATCAAAATATAGTTTTTTTGGAATTACATGTATAGAAATGTTCCTCGTGTACCTTTTAAAATGATCATGCGTTTTGTCTCGCACAATAATGACAGTCCCAATTGTGGTTATACAACGCATATAAAGTGTTAAAGTTCCTTAAACAACCTAACCATTGTACATAAATATAACCAGTTTTGTTCAGAAAAGTTTTAGCTACCTTTTTTAAACTGGCACGCCAATGTCAGGAGTGCAACGGTTTTTTTAGCTATATTATTGGCTGTCATTTTTTTGTTAATGAACATACATGTATGTTAATATTTTGTTCAGGGGATCAAATTGACATTGGGCCACATTAGTTACTAGGTTTATATATTTAAATACCGCAACAACAGACAGGGGAGAGCTGAAAACATGTTACCATGAACTATTTTTTTAAGTTACCCTAATACATAATAATCATGACAGCTCTTGAGAGTTTAGAAAGAGTAGGTAAATGTTTGTTCTGTTAGAATGTACACTGGTAGTGTAGATGTTATTCAGGTCTGGATAAATAGATGTATACAGAGAGTGTCGAGACTTATTCACTGCATAACTCATGCATATTCATCAGACAGTACAACCTGAGATTACAACACATAATGTATGTTCTCTTATTTCATCTTACAACATAATTATGTAGTAGTTATCCAATTGTCAAGGGTCACTTGTAACATAGTATAGTGTATACCTATGACACATATTTAAAGATACAAAATGAATAGTGTTTCAGACTCACTCAGAGTGAAACAATATATTGTCTACGAACTTGCACATACTATAGCTTACACTTTAATTCCGTACGGCGCATGTCCAGTGTATAAAGCAAGCAGTATACAGGGGCGGGTCCAGGATTTAAGGCTAGGGGGCAGGATTTCTTAATTGAAATAGTTTACTTTATTTTCGAACTAGCACCGTTTATTCGTCGACCGTGCAGAGCTCGAGAGACTGCTAGAGGGGTCCGGCGGTATGCCCTCCGGAATATTTTTGATATCTAGACCCCCATTTTCCTCCGTTCTGACGCATTTCAGATCAAAAATATCTTTACTCGCCGAATGTTAGGGGGTGGGGGTGGTGGGTCGTGCGCCGCCGGGCTTTCCCCTAGGCTTACAGCACGACACAATAACATGGTCGACATAAACTGACTTACTTACTTACGTACTTACGTACCCCCACATCCTAGCCAAGACTGGTTGAACCCGACAACTGTCAAAAAGATAACAATCACATAGTTACCCAATTGCATGTTTGAAATCACCCGGACATATGTAACGAACCTGGGAATCATTTGCACTGAATTGGTTAGTTAGCAATCCTGTTATTCAGGACCTTATTGAGAAATGGTGGGCACTACTTCCATCTACAGACACATGGTGCATGGTGTGCATGCTTATTGCCATCAATTAATTCACACGTAAACAGTTTGCAACCAGTTACGACTATGTCAAAAATATAAACATCAATTACGAAAGGTGATGCAATTATTAGAACACATTATCAGTATAACATACACTGAAGTATTGACTAGCTTTGTATAAAACACTAGTTGCGAGCGGTAACTCTTACAATTTACTCCCGTACCATCTGGTTACGGACGGTACGCGAGCAGATTGCAAGAGTTACCGTTCGCAACTAATAAAACACTGGCTGTTTGAAAGTTTATATAAAGCACACACTTACTGACCACGAGCATAGCACGATACGGTTTGCATAAGTACAGTAATACACTAATGTTACTTGGTCATGTGCTCTTCTTGATATTTATAAATCATCTTCCGGACGTTATCACTCAGTTTGTGAATATATTTGTTGATGACTGTCACGAATCGTAGCCGACTATTTTCTTTATCATCCATTATTTGTCACACGGGTCACACAATACTAGTCTAGAGCACAATAATCGAATATTTTAGGTACAGACGATCGAATAGGTATTCATGTGTGAAATATCGCTCCCGTGGAATACACCGCAAGAGAGAATAGCGCTTTATCCGAAACCGTACACGGACCACCAGTATTGGATTTTGCACTGGTTATATCTGGGTGATTTACACTGTTTATGCAGACTTGGATGCTAGCCTAATTACCTAGTAGGTCATATCTACTTATGACTGAAGTATTTCAGATTAATTCACCAGATATCTCATGAGCTAGACTGACTGTTAGAACATTAGTCCACTTACGCAAAAGTGTAAGCCAAATGTTGGCACAGAGCTTTTATATTGACAGGCAGACTACATGAGGAAAGTTGTGAAGGGCACGACTGTGTGTGGTGTGAAGGGCACGACTGTGGGCTGGATTGGTTCTTTTCTCGGTGGTGGATCGCAGAAGGTGATCATAGAGGGCAAATCTTCCTCAGCTGTTCCTGCACTTTCTGGCGTACCTCATGGATCAGTCCTGGGACTAGCTCTATTTCTGGTATATATTAATGACCTTCCTGATTATGTACAATATAGTACAGTGCGGCTCTTTAAAATAGGATCTCCATAGTCTAGAGAGATGGGAGAAAGACTGGCAGATGTCCTTTCACCCAGACAAGTGCGAAGTAATTCACATCACCACTAAGAAATCTCCTATTCTTCATAACTATTCTCATAAACTCTCCTCATTGCCTCAGATGAAGCCACAACTTGAAGTGGAACAAACAGATCAACGCTATCTCCTCTAAAGCTAATCAGACACTAGGTTTCCTTCAACGTAACTTAAGGATAAGCTCGCCTATAAATCTCTTGTCCGACCCAAACTGGAATACTGCTCTACTGTATGGGACCCTAAGTGAAGCATTACGGACATAGAGGCCGACCATACACCATATAGATTAGTCCATCAACTGGAGATGGTTCAGAGGAGGGCTGAAAGGTGGGTTTCCAATAAGGTACCATAACACTTCTAGTGTGACCGACATGCTACATAGTCTGGAATGGAGATCTCTTGAGCGAAGACGTGTCGATGCCGAGCTATGTATGCTCTATAAAATAATAAACTATATTGTAGCCATTGACGAATAAAATTACCTCATTACAAGCACTGGCAGACGTCAACATAAATACCGGCAAATACGTGCTGACAAGGATTCTCATTTTTCCCTCGGACCGTTATCCAATGGAACAAGATCCCGTCTCACACTTGCTTGGCAGAGTCGCTGGCTGGATTCATTCAAGACACAGGTCTTGAAGATCCAGCACTCTAGACTTAACTAAATTTGAACACTCTTCTTTCTCTGTATTATTTTCCTTTCTTCTATGATCTATTCTATTCTTCTATCTTTCCTAACTTTTCTGCTCGATATCATCTTTTTCATATTTTACTATTTGTTTTCCTTATAAGCACTCACTGGTAATAAGCCTCAGTATTGAGGGTATACCAGTGTACTGGCAAAAGCAATACAAAAAAGCAAAGAAGCCGCAGCTTGTTGTTGTTGTTGTTGTTGATGATGATCCAGTTCACCCGCTGACTTTTCGCCTCACCCTAGTTCAGCTTCTCACATTATATTGTCAAACAAACAGACACACATACATAATATGAAATAGGTGCTACCTATGACGGGCTACATCATATTATTTCAAACAATTCTAAATAAGTCTTAATAATAATAAATATATCCATAATAATTTAATAATAATTTAAATAATAATAATAATACTAATAACCATCATCATCATCGGATTAATAATAATAATTATAGCTTTATTTCCTCCAAATCTGAAGAGCAAGAACATGCATGTACATGTAACGATAGTGCAGTTATAAATCATGTGAGAGTTCAAGCATAATAATAGTCTGTACATAAATATATATCGATTAAGACGTATGTCGATTAGCTTGAATTCGCACGAATTGGGTTTTTCGGTATGTTTATATAAATACGTTATTAAATGTCACTGAAAATCAGTGCAGTCCAGTGTATGCCACGGAATGCATTGTTTGCCAGGTGCAAACATTGTCAGCTGACAGTTGCCGTGACAACCAATGTAGATCCAGGTCTTCCCGCCCGGTTATGCTAGCCGGCCACGAATGGATAGTTTGCCAGGTGTACACATTGACAGTTAACGAATACAGTGGTGATCAATGTATACTAATATGTCTGCCAGCTGGCAGGCCACGATAGTTGACGATTACAGTGGAAATCAATGGTTGTGATGGCAGGCTATGAATTGCATTGTTTGCCATGTGCAAACATCGACAACGGACAAAGGTGTACAAGACTGGTATGAACCCTGACTAAGTGTCATAGGTCGCATCATATATAATTATTTATTGTTTGTCCCATCATTTATGTTGACTTCAGTTGTTTGATGAAACGGACATATCAGGCCTAGAAGTCCAAAGTATGCGTCATTGTAGGAAGCACACTACATTTAACCATGTTCTCTGCTATATTGAATGTGCCATGCTCATGACATTTACATTATATTGATGCGCGAGTTGACCATTGTTTGTTGCACGCTGATATTGGCAGTTTTTAGCGACATGTGCAAGCAATGTAGACCAAAGTCAGTAGATTTCCTAATACATGCATTGTCAATGGAAATGGTGACGTGTATACACTGTCAATGTGAACCAAATGCGAGCAGCACACTGATGTGAGGGAACGCACATCAAATAATTGTGACGCGCCATGAGAAAAACGGTGTGTTTGTAAATGTGTTCGTAACCAGTGCAGTCCCAGATCAGTCCGTGCATCCCCACAGTTCGTTATTGGTCATTAGCAGATACATGATGTTTCTAATGAACAATTTAGAGCCATATACTACTCCGTGAGTGCGCTAGATGATCAGGAGCTCACATATTCCTCATTGTCACTTTACTTCAAATACATGTACATGTAGATTATTCCACTAGTTATTCTGCATACAGTTAACGGGCTGGCGATCGGATTTCGGACATCGTACCGACTGTTTGTTCTAGACATCGGGGAGACGCCGGGTTTCGGACATCGTCCGGACGTTGTGTTTATGTCACGACGAACTACGACGACCATACAACGTCGAATAAACGTCGTAACCAGACATCCCGTAGACGTCGGTATTCAGACGTTACACTAACGTTGGATTTAAGTCGCCGACGTAGCGACCTGGATCCGACTTATATCCGACGCCATACCGACGTCTTGTGTTTGCTGGGATGGGACGGGCATTTGGTTTTGATAGTTTTTTAACTTGATATATTTATTGGATGGCATTTGTATTCTTGTGGTGCATTTGTTAATGCCTTCATTATGTTTCATGAGTAAACCTTCTTGTGAGAACCCGTAGAGACAGCGGTGGCAGAAGTATGTTTTATTTGTTTACATTTATTTTTGTCATAGAGTAGTCTGTTTAGGTTGAAAATCCAACAATAGTGATATTTTGTTTCTTTTTCATCAGATATTAATATTAGATTAATTCTTCTCATTTCTTTCGATTGTTCTGATATATGGTCATGATGGCATGGAAAGATGGTTAGTGTCTTCTTTGATATTGTACTTACATAAAACATTGATAGCGAGATTATTTTGTTTCTCTACTGGTATTTGTGAAATTAACATGGGGAAATCCATTCCCTTAGTTTGTATAGTCGGTTTAGAATAAGATGGATAAGGATATCTTTAGGATAAGATAGGAGTTTATAGCATGAATGAGACATTTATCGTCATTATATTTTACATTGATTATTGCTTTCTTTACTGTTAATTCTTTTGGTAGAGGAATATAAGAAGAGCCTTTTAATGGTTCATATTTTGCTATATTCAAATAAAATGTAATACAATGTTCAATCATCATACCTGTAGCCGTGTTTGTGAGATTTTCAATACTTTTTTGAATATGTGATGACGCGTGTTTGTAAAATTCACTTTTTTTTTCTGAATTCAAGATAGCATATTGTTCGCTATGAAATACTCTTTTTATTTCCTCACCATCATCATTGTATAAATCTACAACAAGACCAAGTTGAAATTGTAATCCTTTTAACTCGTTTACCTCTTTTATAAGTTGAGTTCTAAGAAGGCCGTGTTTTTATTATATGTAAGTTCATTCATTACATCAGCATATTTCTGTTTATGTATTTCAAAAGATGTAGGTTTTGCAGATACAGGTTTGTGAGCATCTATCATCTTTCTAAGCTGCTCATCATCGATTATACCATCGCGGTGACGGTTTAAACTGTATTTCACATCACTAATACTCATTATTTTTTTATTTTATAATTACTTTTTATTGTGTTAATATAATTAATACAAAGATATTAAATGTAAATGAAATGGACAACAAATATGATGCTTTCTTAGCGTCGGTAAATACGGACGCTGTAAAGCCAATGCTACAAGAAGATAAAACTTCTGCAAACTTCACAATTATATAAATACTAGAAATGTGGCCTGTCGGCACACGAATGCCCCCGCCGGCAGCCAAAGAAAACGAAGCATATTTGATTATAAGCCATTTACCCGAGCGTTAAGGTTTCGAACGCACCAAGTCTGTGAGCTTGACCCTGGGCTTACCGGGGGTGGGACGAATGTGGATTTGTAACAGAGCAGTAGAGGACCATTGGAGCAGTGCATATGTGAAATGTGAAGCAGATCAAAGCAAGGAAACAGAAATTATAAGCCATTTACCCGAGCGTTAAAGTTTCGAACGCACCAAGTATGTGACATTGACCCTGAGCTTAGCGGGGGCGGGACGAATGTGGATTTGTCACATGATGATGGAGGACCATTGGAGCACTGTGTGTGTGAAATGTGAAGCAGATCCAAGCAATGGAACAGAAATTATAAGCCATTTACCCGAGCATTAAGGTTTCGAACGCACCAAATATTTGACCTTGACCCTGGGCTTAGCGGGGGCGGGACGAATGTGGATTTGTGACAGGACGGTATTGGAGCAATGTGAGTGTGAAATGTGAAGCAGATCAGAGCAAGGAAACAGAAATTATAAGCCATTTACCCAGCGTTAAGGTTTCAAAAGCACCACGTATGTGACCTTGACCCTGGGCTTATTGGGGGCAGGACGAATGTGGATTTGTCACAGGGTGGAAGAGGACCATTGGAGCAATGCGTGTGAGAAATGTGACGCAGATCTGAGCAAGGACACAGAAATTACAAGCCATTTACCCGAGCGTTAAGGTTTCGAATTCACAAAGTCTGTGACCTTGAACCTGGGCTTAGCGGGGGCGGACGAATGTGGATTTATCACAGGGTGGTAGAAGACCATTGGAGAAATGCGTGTGTGAAATGTGAAGTAGATCCGAGCAAGGAAACAGACATTATAAGCCATTTACCCAGCGTTAATGTTTCAAAAGCACCAAGTATGTGACCTTGACCCTGGGCTTAGCGGGGGCAGGACGAATGTGGATTTGTCACAGGTTGGTAGAGGACCATTGGAGCAATGCGTGTGAGAAATGTGACGCAGCTCCGAGCAAGGACACATACATTACAATCCATTTACCCGAGCGTTAAGGTTTCGAACGCACCAAGCATGTGACCTTGACCCTGGGCTTAGCGGGGGTGGGACGAATGTGAATTTGTCACAGAGTGGTAGCGGACCATTGGGGCAATGCGTGTGTGAAATGTGAAGCAGATGCGAGCAAGGAAACAGAAATTATAAGCCATTTACCCGAGCGTTAAGGTTTCGAACGCACCAAGTCTGTGACCTTGACCCTGGGCTTAGCAGGGGCGGGACGAATGTGGATTTGTCACAGGACGGTAGAGGACCATTGGAGCACTGTGTGTGTGAAATGTGAAGCAGATCCGAGCAAAGAAAAATAAATTATAAGCCATTTACCCGAGCGTTAAGGTTTCGAACGCACCAAGTCTGTGACCTTGACCCTGGGCTTAGCGAAGCCATTTAACCGAGCGTTTTGGGTTCGAACACACCAAGTCTTTGACCTTGACCCTGGGCTTAGCGCGGGCGGGACGAATGTGGATTTTTCACAGGGTGGTAGATGACCATAGGAGCAATGCGTGAGAGCAATGTGACGCAGATATGAGCAAGGACACATACGTTATAAGCCATTTACCCAAGTTGTAAGGTTTCGAACGCACCAAGTCTGTGACCTTGACCCTGGGCTTATCGGGGGCGGGACGAATGTGGATTTGTCACACCGGGCGGTAGAGGACAATTGGAGCAATGCGTGTGTGAAATGTGAAGCATATCCGAGGAAGGAAACATAAATCATAAGCCATTTACCCGAGCGTTAAGTTTCGAACGCAACAAGTCTGTGAATGACCCTGGGCTTAGCGGGGGGCGGGACGAATGTGGATTTGTCACAGGGTGGTAGAGGACCATATGAGCAATGCGTGAGAGAAATGTGACGCAGATCCGAGCAAGGACACAGAAAGTATAAGCCATTTACCATATTTTTACGGTTTCGAACGCATCAAGTTTCTGACCTTGACCCTGGGCTGAGCGGGGGAGGGACGAATGTGGATTTGTCACCGGGCGGTAGAGGACCATTGGAGCAATGCGTGTGTGAAATGTGAAGCGGATCCGAGCAAGGAAACAGAAATTATAAGCCATTTACCCAGAGTTAAGGTTTCAAAAGCACCAAGTCTGTGACCTTGACCCTGGGCTTAGCGGGGGAAGGACGAATGTGGATTTGTCACAGGGTGGTAGAAGACCATTTGAGCATTGCGTGTGTGAAATGTGACGTAGATCCGAGCAAGGACACAGAAATTACAAGTAATTGACCCAAGCGTTAAGTTTTCGAACGCACCAAGTCTGTGACCTTGAGCCTGGGCTTAGCGGGGGCGGGAGGAATGTGGATTTGTCACAGGGTGGTAGAGGACCATATGAGCAATGCGTGAGAGAAATGTGACGCAGATCCGAGCAAGGACACATAAATTATAAGCCATTTACCCGAGCATTAAGGTTTCAAACGCACGAAATCTGTGACCTTGAGCCTGGGCTTAGCGGGGGCGGGAGGAATGTGGATTTGTCACAGGGTGGTAGAGGACCATATGAGCAATGCGTGAGAGAAATGTGACGCAGATCCGAGCAAGGACACATAAATTATAAGCCATTTACCCGAGCATTAAGGTTTCAAACGCACGAAATCTGTGACCTTGACCCTGGGCTTAGCGGGGGCGGGACGAATGTGGATTTGTCACAGGGCGGTAGAGGACTATTGGAGCAATGCGTGTGTGAAATGTAAAGCAGATCCGAGCAAGGAAACAGAAATTATAAGCCATTTACCCGAGCGTTAAGGCTTCGGTACGTACGTACGTACGTACGTACGTACGTACGTACGTACGTACGTACGTACGTACGTTATGTACGTACGGACGCCGGTAGCACTATATTCCACTCTAACCATTCGGTGGCAGGGGCATAAAAAGTAAAATAAGAGAATGCCTAACATGTGATGGCGGCCCAACTACTAAATATCAAATCTGTGTTTCCTGTGATGGAGTGTTAGTTAATCTAAAACATTAATATACATGTATAATATTTATAAAACCTTTCTTGGATGAAAGCAGAAAATTAAGAAGAATACAAATGTGATTAATAATTTTGTAAAAATAAGCCTTAATTTGGGAATTATCTCTTGTTTGATTGGGGTGAATTATATATATAGTAAATAAGAACTCCTTATTTACTACATATATACCGGCGTCCTTCCACCCGTGTTAATGAATAGCTAGGCGAGTCGAATTACCATTTGTCCTCATACCAGCTATAGCAGGAAACGCATGACTGAAAACCAGCTACATTTATAATGTATTGTTGAAAATGTTCTATTCGGGAAGTCGCGGCCGAGTAGAATACACCGGCATGGACTTACGGAATGGGGCGTTGGCCCTTCTGCTGTTGACCATAACTCCATGGGTAAGTCTCTGTGCCCGCTTTCAGGTGTTTTGCCTGTGCTCGTTAAATATCGATACTATAAATAATTCAGTATTTGTAGCTCAATCGTGCTTTTATAACATGCGTTTCTTATGGAATGTATTGTGTTAGCGCAAACCGGTATGTTAAGAAGTATATAGCAGCAAGGTGTCTTTTAATTCACTGCGCCAAATCGCTGAGTATGTTTAATATGTTAAAGCGACTGTTGACTGCGGAAGCTATATCATATGCGTTGTAATTGCACCAAAACAGGAACCATAGTGCTGGACAATTGACTGGGGAAGTGGAAAGAGGGGGCGTACATGTCCACAAGGGACTTAGCCCCCTCTTTCACTGCCCCCTTCGATAGTTCACCAGGTGTAATTAAGTGGTGCTGCAGATGTTTAACCATATCATCCCTCAATATCCAACTTTGATTGTTCCATGCTAATTCTGGACAATTCCAGCTATCAGGAAATTATGATTTGTTAGCATAGAACTGTACGGACGAACACATGTTCTTCAACGGTTCATATTTCAGTGTTATGTGGGTTATTTCGGTATCTGGTGGTTTTGGGTGCATCGTTGCCAACATGTAATTTACGTCGCCTCCCGCGAATTGCACGTATAAGTACGGTAATTATGACAGTATAAAACCAACGAAATCCACCCAAATCCACCAAAATACACATATGACACCAAAATAACAACCATCTGCTCAAACGCCTGTGCTGACAAGTGCTGCAGATCCAGATGAGACGGCTCGTTAGGAGCCGGCTCTACTAAATCTACAGTATGTGTACATGTTGGCTTTATGGGGGCCGTTTCACTAAACTTCGTACGACTAAAATGTTCGTAAGTGCAAATTTAGGATCGTCTGGAAAGATCAGTTGCAGCCTATGATCAATAAATGTAAATTTTGCCCTTACGAAAATTTATTTGAGTCGTAAGAAGTTTAGTGAAACGGGCCCCTGGTCTGTAGGGTAATATAGGGGATATAATAGCGGCTGCTCCAGTTCCATTGAACTACCACAACCACAGTATAGCTACGGCGAAGTATATGTAACACCAGCAGCCAATTTCACCAAAATTGCTAAGCATACTTCTCTAGCTAAGTATACTTTGAGGGAAATTTGATGGTCATAAACTTGCTTTTCGCACGATTTGTAGTATCAAATAATCAGATTATCACTTGACTGCATAATAATGTACCATCCTCAAGAAAGACACACGGCGACAATTATAAGGTATCACGCTACCAAATCTGCCCGACGTCGTGTTTTGTTACAAAGTTAATGTTATAAGCACCTACTTCCCACTTTAAAATATGTCGTCGCATACGAAATGTTAAATAATGTCGCTATTATTCCCCAAAATTATTTCAGACAGCAGCAAACAACAGGGAAACGCCAACACTCTGCCTTATTTGAGAATTATTCATACGGAATTACGTTACTTGGGCCGCAATCCAAAACATGACGTTACATTATATTGTATCAACACCCCTTGTATACGCCGTTGATAAAAACGTCGTAATTTCAACGTCATTGATCTAAAACGTCATATAAGTTTTTACCACGCGTCATAAAAATACTTCTAAAATGAAAAATAATTGGGATACATTGATAATTTTGGCGGCATATGGCTTTTAAAAGATGTACAATTCAGAATACGCGAATAATTCTCATTTGCTATGAAAGCAACATTGTTCACCATGCACAGAAGTACCCGATCCACAGGGTAATGATATGAACAGCTTTTCTTAATTTAATTTTCTTAATTTATGAGATAAAACAAGCCGTCTCCAAAAATAACAGGAGATTGAATTTATCTTTCTTAACAATAATTAAACCTATAGTTCAATTAGTGAATATCCAGAGCAGAATGGGTGCAGGTTATAGAAAAGTAAGTCCCACGACATCCATACGAAAAATGAAAGTAGCAGAGAATAGCAAAATATGTGGTCATTGGTTAGTTTATATAGGAAAAATCTTTGGTTGTGGTGGACCTCTAAGCATCACTAAAGCCCACATAGTGAATTCAGCTGTCTCTATTATCACTACAGTATTTGCTGACAAGTGTCATTTTAGTGTATACAATTAATTTTCAGGTGACTTTTAATGAAATTCACCAATTGTTTACTTGATATAATTCGGCCAAAATTGACATCCCTTGGAAGCCGGATCAAGTCATCAAATATGCCCCTGTGTCACAAACTGGTCAACCTAGTCTTCAAACATAGATAACCTCACGGTATTTTCACATATATGATCAATACACATACACTAGTAGTGACATAAACCAGGTGTGTGGCCTTTTCAGAGCAATAAAGCAATTTTTCTGACAGACCGTTCCAAGTTGGACCCTTTTCCAACAAAAACGTTTTTAGTGGTTATTATATTGCTAGATTTGTGTATGTGGTCTGTGACTTTACATATGTTAAGCGTGCTCTTATGTAGGCCCAATTCTTCATATTGCAAAACAGATAGTGAAGTGTTTGTCACATTATCTCTTGAAAAAATCAAAGTTGTCTATCTGTTCGAGTTGACTCGAATTGAGACAAGTCACTGGCTGGAGTTGAACGGTCATTATACGAAAACTACTGGATACCTTGGCCCCAAACGTCATACTGTGTCAGGGAATCGGACTTAGCTGTGAATAGTGGGCAAATTTACCAGATCTCTAAACATAAGTTGTCCTTATATCTAAGCATCAATAAGGCCCACATATTGAATTCAGCTCTCTGGAGAATAATTAGTTCAGGGATATGAATTGTTAAATATGTCGATACAGCGAGAAGAATAGGAATTGCATCAACGTAAACTTGTGGTAAAACTTCGCGTCACAGAAAATATTGCTCGTGAAGCTTCGCTGGACGACATTTTTCTGAACCGCCTACGTAAAAATAGGAAAAATCTCTATTATCCCTACAATATTTGCTGACAAGTGTCATTTTAGTGTATATAATTAATATTCAGGTGACTTTTAATGAAATTGACAAATTGTTACTTGATGTAATGTTTTTGTTTATGTTTTCGGCCAAAATAGACATCCGTTGGAAGCCGCATCAAGTCATCAAATTAACTACAATAATTCGCTTCCGATATGTTATCTACGGCTATAATTTGACCTATTCAAACATTTTGAGCAACAGAAGTGCGTATCCAACCCTGTTGCATGTATGTCAACATTTAGTAAGCTGTATATTTTGTATCTTTAAACAAATAATATTTGATGTAGAACTAGTAAATTGCCCAAAACAATAGTACAGGGAAAACATTTTCCCATGGAAGCCATCTTTTCTCTAATTGTTGTTCAACATTCAACATAACGAAATGAAGCTTTCAAATTTACAACACATGCATGTAAATGTCAGATAAACACCTTGCCACGGTAAAATTACCAATTGCTGCATGTGTATGTTCTTTATTAATAATTTATTGATACAGCTTCGACAGTTTTATATCGCTAACGTATCAAACACGCTGGATAGCCGATTGCAAAAATAACTCTTCCGTCCATTGACGGATATTGTTCAATGTACATACATTGAGGTTAAATCCACCATCTATTGTTCTTGTAACATTATGATTCATACACTGTTGTTTTGTTTGATAGGCCATGTGCCATTTTATAATTATTGTGGTTGTTTGTTATCTCTGTATTTATTATAATAATTCACATAGTCATACGCGGAACATACATATAATTGATATATACTTATAGTGATTATTATCAATTTATTTGATTTATCTCACCCATAGTTCCAAGAGTGTTACATTAAAGAGATGGGGTTAAATTGCTACCCTCGCGAGAGATATGGAGCGGGGTAGCAATTTTGTTTAGAGATAAAGATCTATACTGTGTGTTAGAAATAGGCCATGTGTTTCACTGACTGAATGGCGATCAGTGCAGATCGAGATCAGACTGCGCGGATGCGCAGGCTGATCTAGATCTCCACTGGTCGCACGCGCAATACCACATTTCTCAGTCTCAGCCATATGCATACATATATATGAATTATGCTTATAGTGATTATTATCAATTTATTTGATACGCAGTGACATAACAGTAACCAGATCGCATTTTGCAAGGGCAATATATGTTGTGTAACCGATTGAATACAGAGATAACGATCAACAGACATATACTCTGGTGCATTTGGGATACCGTATTTTGCAGATATATGCAGACAGCAATTACAGAATGATTGTGTGGGCTATACATGTACATGAATCCTATAATGGCATAAATCCTATACTGGCATTGACAGAGCTATATTCTCTTTATTGAATGGTTATTTCTCTTCCAAGGACGAAATAATTACCTCTACAAAATGTAATGGGAAATGTTTTGTGAACACATGACTTGTTTGCAAATACACAAATATAATAAATGCATAATATACACAGTGTGAGAATCGTGTTCATGGTGGCATTGAAAATGTAAAACAACAAACGTATTAACAGCTAAATATACTATATTAGCGCTTTATCCTGGTTATTCCAGATAGCAATATAATTGTAATATATATCATTGAAAAATAAATAAATAAAATTATTTACGATTACAGAGTTCAAAATGGTCGCACTAATTTATCAAATTCTCAATATACACACATATATTCACCGTGCATATGAGAAAAACATCATTAATGTTTGTTAGACATTGTGAAACATAATTACTACAGTTAATTGTACACGTGTTTGTTATTCTGACGTGTTATTTCATAGCATAATTGACCGTGTTGTGTTCTATAACTATGTGTTGCCTGTTACTCTGTGGTATGCATTTCTATTGTAGATCTAGCATTTCGTGATGCTCATACATATTATATTGTGCTTAATCATTTTACATAGTAACGGATATCTTTCTGCATGTCGACTCCATTTTGTCTTGAAATAATTTGGACATATTTATCGAGGAATGTATTGCAATATTACGCAGACACTGTCAATTTTCCCGTGCACACATTACATAAAGTGAAGTATTTGTAGTCTGGCCTTACATTTAGCACATGAAAACATCACATGCAAACAGCATCCAGACTCAAACACCGACGAACTTAGCATGAGCATTGACATCCGACATATATGTGTATAACTTTACGTATACGAATTATCTATATTTCAAGATTTATACCTCATTATGCCATATGTAAGACAAGAATGCGTCGATAATAATTCATATATCTGCATAAGTATAAGCACGACCTCTTGGCTAACGTTCAGCATGGCCAATAGTATAAGGGAGTCAAAATGATACCACCTCCCTATGGAGCCCCCCCCCCCCCACCCCCCCCCCCCCCCCCCACCCCCCCGCTGGACAGCCCCCCCCCCCCCCCCCCACCCCCCGCTACGCGGTGGCTTCCATAATGATGTGGTATCATTGTTGACTCCCTTATACTACTTGGATTTCCCCCACTGTTCGCCGGGTTTGGATGAGAAGAGTGGAAACTATTTTTCAGCAACCACGAGACCATATACTTCCTCGACTGGATGAGAAGTTATCAATGAGACGAGATTACACCATGTTAGAGATAAGCCATCCCTATGTTATACTCAGTATACCGAGGTTATTTGTCGGATATTGTAACCACACCACCGCTCGTTATATCTATATATATATATACACCAAGGTAGTTATGAAACATAAACCTGGAGATAAACATTACCTGTTCACAAACCGTCGGTGTACTTGTTTTGTGTATTGGTTTAACCATATGCACCAAAGTATCGAGGTGATCTATATATGAGAGAGGTGACTTCATCACACGGTAACACGATTACTTCCTGGTACGGACAGTTTGCGGTTATGGATAAGTATGGTGGCCGGTGGGTGACATAATCACGGTGGTGTAACGGGGCCCGAAACAGTTTCATGTTCCGTACGGCGGGGCCGTCGGAACAGTTGGACTGTATGGTGGAGGAATCTCCTGCCGTCGCAAACACGCGAATAAGCATATCACGTCCCGAGGCGGGCGAGGAGATTTTTTCTCTCGTCGGCCCTCCCCTCCATGTCTTCGTCCGCGAGAATTTGTGGTCGGGCCTTGGACCGGATCGTACCCTTTAACTCCTGATACCTGGCCATCTCTTCGAAGACCAGTTTGAACTCGCTATCTGATATATCGTTGTCGGTTATCGCTTTCGACACGATAACGTCGACACTGTTTTTCTTAGACCTCGCGAGAACCGCTATTCGGTCGTATTTTCGACTCTAGGCCTTTACGTTTTGGCCCACGAGTCTGGTCGTCATGCAAAGCAGTCCCGCCCCCGCCGCTATCGCACTCAAGGTCACCGCGACTTCTGCTCTACCCCGTTCAGGACGAGATTCACTCGGACTTCGGTAGCAGCGTGTCCGCGTAAATTGACCGAGCAGACCGCCATTCGCAGAATCGTCCCGGGCGCTGCCATGGTGTATCCCCCATATATGTTGCTCGCGTTGGCATCGAATGAATATTCGTAGGCCCCCTCGTTCAGTGTAGCCCGCTCCTCTGCACAAACTGCTATGATCGGTTTTGGAGATTGTAATTGCTGCACGTGCGCAATCGCCGCAGCCGCCTCTGTGCGGGCCTGCGCTAGCCTTTCCTCCAGCCTTCTCATTGTGGCTTCATCATATGCTACGCCCGCGACGGGAACGTCCTGTTCTGGGCTGGAACTACCTGGGCCGTATATGCTCATGATTAATATATAAACATATATATTATGTTTAATCGGTTATTTCGAGAACGATCGAAATCGGGTAATCGTTCTTCAACTCTCGCGCTTTATCATCGAGAATAGGGATCTTCAATTCGTGGATGTGCCCCGATTCCAAACGTTTCATCTCGGGGGTTTGGAAGTCTAAGGTCAGTGTCTCCCCGTAGAAACAGTCGCTGGCGTGCACGACCTTAAGGAGAGTGATGGGAGCTCCGTCTAACGTGTTGTACGATGTGTTCAATTGATCAAGGTGCACCCTGAGAGTTTTCGTGAAGGCAAAGTTCACTGGGATGTCGCCGACGTGCTCACCTGGGTTAAACCATCCCTTATTGTCAGAAGGGTATGTTGTTGTAAATCCGAGCTGTAAGGCCAACGTCGGGGTGATCATTACCCGGTAGGCGCGCTCGACGGTCAAGGTCGCGAGTCCGGTGGCTTTCGAGATTGCGAGGCTGGCTCGACCATCAAGCTCCGACGCAACAAAAGCTTGGAGCTCTCTGAAACTCCAAAGCCCTGGTGGTATTTTGACACCTACCGGTGGTCCGTTCTTCATGTAGCCGAACCCTTCGTACTCCTCAACAGTTTGCCATCCGACCGTGAAAGTTATTGATCTGAGGCCGGACCGCCGTTTTCCGCAGCAGTTGTCGATTGACTTCTGAAGTGTGCAAGCATCCCTTTGAACATTAGTGATAGTAGCAAACATGATACTATCTTTTTGATATCCATGGTTACCAAGGCGTTTGGCTTTAATGCTAATGCAAAGTACCCGGTCTGAGGGGTCTACGCCGCTAAGGCGGGCGCTCCCCGGCTGGTGCACCCCACTATCCAAGTTCGCGGCGGAACAGGCTTTCGAACCAACTTCCCCGATATCTTTGAACAATATAGGCTGCCCAAGATTACTACCATGGAGGCCGTGAACGGGTGAAAAGCAACACCGATGCAGTTTTGGCAGAATCAGCTCAACTTCGCCGTATGGTGCACAACAGCCGGATGCGGGGTTTCCTCTGAGGACCATCTGGCCGCGGAGGATCCATTCATGAGGGCCTTTTACAACTTTCACGCGTACTACACTATTAGGAGGATTCTCAAAGAACAGAACATCTCTCTGCCTCAGGACGACGGCTGGAATCCCATTTCCAGCGCATACGACCGTAGGGCGTTCGAAAGACTTTGTAACGAATTTGGGGTCCCAAAAGACGCGGACTGGCGCCAGAAAGAGTTCTGGTACACTTTCGGTTTAGGTAACGTTTACACGACGGGCATGGGGTTCCTGAAGCACCCAAAGGATCCACCACCACCAATAAAACTAAAGAATACCGACTTCGTGCCACCAGTACCATGGTCTTTCAAATCGGCCCACGTTGATTTCATTCAGCAACCTGCGTGGGTAAATACCGCGTGGGGATCATTTATGTTAGATAAAAGCACTGGATTTACTCATGCCGGGGTTACTCGCCTCAACGACGCCATCCGCACGTACGTATGGGCCATCCTCGGCGCACAGGCACAAGCGCGCAGTTCTATAATAGGAGCCGGGACGGCGTTCGACGCGCAAAAACAGTTCTTAGCAAATGTCGAGGACGCCATCTCATCTCTGGTGGACCTTCCGGCTGCGATCCAGCGGTATCAAGACGTTTTTCAGTATGCCGGCTATGTATTTGGAATAGGTCTGTATATGACACCGAGCAATATGATACTACGAGACGACGGTTACAATAATCAGATCGTAATCACCACCGTCAAACAAAAGATCGGCCATAACGGGAACGTGAACGCGGATATCATCAAGCGCAACGCGCATGGAACCGATTTCATAAAACCGCAAGCACCCACCCCAGCACAAAGCACCCCACCAAGTTCCTTCGGAACTAGTGTCACATCAAGTTCCATCGTTGTTCCAACGGCTGCAATAGGACTTAATGCACCAGCAAGCTCCTTCGGAACTAGTGTCACAGCCCACGAGGCCGAACAATTAGGTCTCGTCGTCGCCTTCGTGGCGGTCGGACTATTCGCGCTTTGGTTTTAGGAACTCTCGAGCGGTGAATAGTAGGAGACCGGCGATCACCACGATTAAAGCTCAAGCATTCTCGGCGAGCCATTCGGCCGTTTTTGATAATATAGATAGCAAGAAGGAGACGAGAACCCCAATCAAACCAGGCGCGGCAGCTGCCTTTCCGGCTAATTTAGCCAGGAGATTGGCGAGGGCTTTTAGTTGCTTTTTTACCCACTCTTTGGCTCCATCGGATGGCGCGGGTGCTGGCGCGGGTGCTGGTGCGGGTGCTGGCGCCACACCACCGCCACCCTTGACAGCTAGAACTAGGGTCGATATAGATAGAAGTAGGGTCGATATAATCATGCTGAAAGCTGTGATGATGGTTAGTGTCGTGTCGTCGTGCAGGACCCTCCAGATTATTTCGCGGCTCCGACTTAATTGGCCAGAGAGCGTCTCACGGTTAGTCGAGACAGCCTCCAAGCGAGCTTCTCTTTCATCCCGCAACGACCGCAGGAGTTTTTGATCCGCTTGGTAGATTCTCTATCGCCACGGGCTTCCTTCATGTTTCTTTCTTCTAGCGCGATATGTTCGTCCAGCGCCGTGAGTTTGGCGAGGTTAAGGACCAGTTCGCCCGAACTGTTTGCATAGCCTAATTGAATCCACGGAGTTCGCGAAGATTTAACGGTGGTTCATCCATCGTGCTGAGTATTCCGTCTATTTGGCTTTCGCTGATCTCCTTTGTGCGAATAGCGTTGGTGGCTACGTTTTTATAGTGGCGGCCGTCTTCGCCAGCGTTTCGTCGGTAGACTGTAGGATTTTTATCATTTGTTGAGGTAACTGCGACTGATCCTCGATCACTCCAAGAGCTCTAGCGAAGAGTACTCCATATCGTTTCAAGGAAGAGGCCCTGAGGAACCGGGCCGGGTCATTCTTCAACGTCAGCAAATTCCAGTTCTTGCCCCATTTAACCCACAGGTCTACGCGTTTAGTGCTGCGGAACTCCAACGTGGCCTTGATGTCGTTTAGACACCTCACGCTCCCACCGTTTCACCCGAGACTCCGTTTCCACGGGAGGCTCCAGTTCATCCTTGGAGATCCTCGTAGGAATCTCGGTACCGCCCGCCCATGTCGGAGTTCCGGTGGGGGCCTCCCACATATAGCTAACATCGTCAGCAGCTGAAGTTCCTGGCGTCTCTATGAAGGCCGGATTTTTGTGTGAGGGGTACCGCATATAGCTAACAGCGCCAGCAGCTGAATTTCCTGGCGTCTCTATGAAGGTCGTTTCGTCTCCGACGAGGTCATCATCAAGGTAATCGTCTCGGTCGCCCGTAGTGCGACCGACTTCTTCCATGTTAATGTCGCGACCAGCCATTGTTTCGATGTATTGAACAAACACCATACGGGTTTATTAGTTACTAACTATGTCTTCGGCCGCAAACTCAATCCATACCGCAGAATGCGGGAGCCCCTCGGGGCGAAAGGCGTGAGACAGAGCGTCGTTATTACGAACAACCCCTCCACGATCGACCAGCACCAGCAGCTCTTGGCCCGCTTCCCCAACCTCGGAGCTAGCGACGTCATTGTGCCGGGGACTGTTCGCCTCGCTTTCACTATTTCGCTGACGTCGACAGACGCGGACCGAACCGTCGTTCAGAACCTGGGTAGCGCCATCGTCAAGAAGACCACGATAAAGATTTCCGGTAATGAAATGATTTGTATCGACGACTGCGACGTCTACCATTGCTACCAGGACCTGTGGAAGACGGCGCAAGAGTGTGGAAATGCGGTTTATCATGGTATTGACACCAGCCGAAATAGGAACGTAACCAGACTTAGAATCGGGGCTGGTGTCAAGGCAGATAACGTCGCGAGTGACAACGCGATAGCGGCCGCTTACGGCAACCGTTTCTACATCCCGCTCGACTTTGAGTTGCTGGTGAGCCACATGCCCTACTATCAGAGCGCTTTGGCGGACTGCCTCGAATACGAACTAACGTTCAACGACTACGGCCGAGTTCTCATAGCCACTGACATGGCATCGACGTATTCGATCGACAATGTTTCGCTAGAGTAAGACATGGTCACGATGCCCGAACTCGCGCGATTGATCATACCCAAGTACGCCGGGCGCGTTGCCATACTTTACGACCGAGTTCTTTGCCACCGCAAGATGATGAAAGACAAAAGCGACACATTGTGGAATAGTAATGTCAACGTACCCGCCCGCTCGATGAAAGGCATACTGATGCTGTTCGAGGAGGCTCGGTACGCGCTCGGGGCTAGAAGAAGTGACACATTTTATAACCCCAAAAGTCGAGGTGACGATCGAGGGAGTCCCCAATCAACTCTACAGACAGGGCCTTCGCACGCACCAGCAGTGGGACGAAGCCAGAAAGCAGTTTGCTGCCGGTTCTAAGCGCTCCCCGGGGGTTGCCGCGGTTGCCAAAGACCTGTAGCTCTCGGATGTCTCCCTCGCGGAGTTCCTGACTACCAAGTACGCGCTATGGCTAGACATGCGAGTCAGCGACGACGACCAAATGCACGGTAGTAGACGCCAAGTTGAGAATGCGAGCGAGGGTGTCACGATCCAGATAGCCAAAGAGGCGGACGTAGCTGGCGCATTGAACGTGTACATATATATAATCACAGATGCGCAACTCAACATCTAAGATGGCCGATACGTCTCAGCACTCTACTAAAACACATCTGGGTTTTACGAAGGATGCCCACTCTGCCATAATATGTGGGCAGACAGGATGCGGAAAAACGGTTTTCATCCTGGACTTGCTCGAGGGGTCCTACGTCACATTGCCTTTCGTCACATTGTGATCCTGTGTCCCACTGTGCGGCACAACGAGACTTATCAGCGGCGCCCGTGGATATGGACCGACCCTGAGGTATACGTCGTTGACCCCGGCGACAGGCTTCACGATTGGCTGCGTAGCTTCTGCCAAGTATATCAGGGCGAGCCCACCCCATTCGCGCTTGACGACTGCTCGGCAAAGGCGGCGATGACCAAAAAGAAGGACATGCTATCCGAGCTCGCATTTTCGGGCCGCCATGCGGGGCAAAGCGTATGAATCTCCACTCAGAAGTACAACGCCGTCCTCAAGGATCTGCGCGAGCAAACGAAATGGGTCGCACTCTTTCACTGCAAGGACCGAGACTCATTCGATGACTGTCTTCGAGTGAACGACGTTATCCCAACGCGCGAGGAGCGCCTGGAGGTTCGACAGATGATTTCGGAAACTAAGCACGCCAAACTCCTGCTAAAGACTGATCAACCAACTGCTTATATTGTGCTTAACGCTCGTTAGTAACTGCTGAGCAAATGCTTAACAATGCTTAGCAATTGCTTAACAATGCTGAACAATGCTGAGCAAATGCTTAACAATGCTTAGCAAATGCTGAACAATGCTGAGCAATTGCTGAACAAATGCTTAACAATGCTTAACAAATGCTTAAAAATGTTGAACAAATGTTGAAAAAATGGTTAACAAATGCTGAACAATGGTTAACAAACGCTGAACAATGTTAAGAATTTGTTGCTCCGCTGCGAGCTTTGTTGCGAGCATAACGGTGATCATAAGTATCGGATGGTGCGCTTGGCAATATGTTAGACTTATGACACTAGTCAGAATAGCACTGCTTGTGATAAACACAATGAACTGCGACGAACTTCTCAATCAGCTAATGGGAGAAACAATCTCGCCGACTGTCGGTACGACTGCTGACACGGCTGGAACTGTAGGAACACCTGTCGGCACGACTGCCGACACGACTGTCAGCACGACTGCCGGCACGACTGCCGATACGGCTGTAGACACTAATGAAAACACGACGCGACGCGAGCGGCTAGGTGCGCTGCTTGATGGGGGACAATCGGAGCAGTATTTCGGTAGGCGTCTCTCAGTGTGTCAGGTGGACGAGATGTCAGATGCGGAGGTCGATAAAATGTTTGCCCGGTACGAATCTAGGTTAGTTGCAGAGATGACGAAAACTCTTGGATCGGCGGCTATTCATCTGTACGCTACCGCTGTTAGTATAATTCTCCCTATACCAAACACCGCGGGGTTGATTGGTGATCTAGAGACTGACCCTTTTGTAGGACACACTCTTAGAACCGCCTGCTGCTCAATTTATCACAAGTTTGGAATGTTCTTAGCTCCACTGACAACCGTATTGACCACGGCTAAGCACTGTCAATTTGGACATATATGCCCACGAACTATAAGCTCAGAAAATGATGACACAAGACGCACCTGCGAGAGTGACGGAGCAGCAAACCCCGATTGCACCGCAGGAACTATCTCCGATTGCACCTCATGAGCAAGCTCCGATTGCACGACACAAAACCCCCAAAAGACAGGCAGCTGGGCAGGCAGCGGCTGCCACCCAAAAAGCCAAACAAGATAAAATACTCGCCGAGCTTCGAGAAGCCAAACAGTCGTTAGTTGTTCCAGCTGCTGTTGAAACAGCAAAACGTCCGAAGACAGCTGCTGTTGAAACAGCAAAACACACGAAGGCAGCTGCGGTTCAATCCCCGATAGTTCCTGCGGAGCAATCGGGATTGTGGCTCCGACCTGGATCATTCCGTGGGTTGTTGTTGGTGGTCTGGCAGTTGCGGGCACCCTGTGTGTGTTCCCGCTGCGGAACTACCTTTCGAGATAACCAGCCGCGGTTACGAAGGAAGTTCCGAAACCGATTGCGCCCCATTTAAACACTGCTCACGATCCCTTTTATATGCAATAACTGTATAGTAATGGCTGAATACGATGGTAAAATAATAGTGTATCACGCCGTGGTGATATCGAGCCTCAGTATCGGGTTTGCTCGACTATCCAAGATGGTCTTCGGAAGGCCCGCTCCCAAATTGGACATGACTACTAGAGACGCAGGTCTCGTTACCTTGAATGTAGCGGCCGCAGTTGGGACCCGATATTATCTGGTTAAAGCTGGAATTCTACCGGCTAATATATGGAAATAATAGCTTCGATCGCGATGCTCGTAGGTGGTGCGGTGGTGAACGCATTGGCGTTCAGCGGTAGCAACTTTCTATTCTCGAAAATGAGAAGCTCGGACGTAGATGAGGAGCGCAAGCGTCACGATTTAGCTGTAGAACAACTCCAGAGCGCACACGCGGCATGGTCGCAAAAACGAACCGCCCGTCTGGATTGGATCAACGAAGATCTTCGCCGCGAGAATCACGCAGTGCAAACTTTCCGGAACGTTCACGCCGCCATCCGCGAGTACGCGCGGACATATCCGCAGAAAAGTCTCGTGCCGCTGGATCCCGAGCCCCAGCTTTCAGATTTATATGTGCTGTCAGAGGCCCAAAAAGACCGCGAGATCGCGTTCGTCGTCGTGGGAATGGTTGCGACAGGTCTCTTCAGCTACTATATTGCAAAGCAATAATCATTGGAACTTTTTTAATATATATATATATATATATAACGATGTTAGTTCACGAGCTTTATTACGCTCTGTTCGATGTAGGCTGCACGGCCCTTAAACACCGTTTAGCTGGTGCAAAGGGTCTGATCCGTCTGGCCCAAGACTCTATAGAGACGTGGCGCGAGGAAAAAAACGCGGCCACCCTTTTCGCAAACCGGATGTTAGATTGCTCCGAGTTCCTTCAGAACTTAACCGGCAGCTGCAGCGAAACTTCTAACAAAGGTTTAGTATTGACGACGCAGCTACCGGACGATCTGGCGAGGACATGTTAGAGACTGACAATCTACTAGAATACCTTGCATAAGATGGACACACACAAGCTTGATAGCAAACTATCGTCTCGCCTAGCGCGCAAGTTAGCGAACACATACTATTGATCCCGCGG
This sequence comes from Conchocele bisecta, assembly GCA_029237695.1. NCBI lineage: Eukaryota > Metazoa > Mollusca > Bivalvia > Lucinida > Thyasiridae > Conchocele > Conchocele bisecta. The sequence continues at coordinate 26,825,077 of CM055265.1, read as the reverse complement.
CTACTAGAAGGGACTCGCGGCCATCAAGAACCTCGCCGCAGCGACCAAGGTTTCCGAAAACGCTGCATAGGAATGGCTCAATAAGCAGGCCATCTGGCAGATCTATTTGCCCGCACCGCACAATATTCCACGCCCAAAATTCGACGTGCCGGTGCCGAACGAAGTCCACCAAGCAGACCTCCTGTTTCTCCCTCACGATCGCGTCGGTCGCAAGACGTACAAGTACGACCTGACCGTCGTTGTTGTAGCGAGTCGCTATAATGGGGCTGAGCCGCTGGCCACGAAGGAGTCTAAGGAGGTGACCGAGGCTCTTTCCCGAATATATGCAAATGTAAGAGGAGTCGTCTCAAATGGCCGAATCTTCTCCAGGTCGATCCCGGCCGCGAGTTCATGGGCGCGGTCTCTCAGCTGTTGGCCAAACACGACGTTTCTGTCAGACGCAGCCGCGTCGACATCCACCGGGACCAGGGGATCGTGGAGCGGTTCAATCGAACCCTGGCTGAGAGGCTGTTCGGACACCAATATGCCAAAGAGCTTGTAGACCCTCATAGGCGATCGACTGAGTGGGTAACCAGGCTGCCCGCCGTGGTCTCTGCACTGAACGGCGAGGTGACCAGATTGATCGGTAAGAAGCCCGTAGATGCCTTGAAGTCGAAAAAGATGGCGCACAAGCCCTTTGCCGTCCCGCGCGGACGACCCGTTGGTTTAGCGGAGAAACTGCTTCAATCGGATGTTGACGTCCTGTACCTCTATCAACCGGGAGAGCTCGAGGGTGGCCGCCGCCGCGCGACTAATCCCGTGAGGTCTCTCAATGTATATCATCTGGATCAATATATTACCAAACTCGATGAGCCCGTGCTCTACTACCACGACAGTGGTCCATCGCGCGGGTTTGTTCCCGAAGAACTTCTTGCGGTGCCTTCTGACACCCAGCTACCCCCCAGACCATCCGTCGTCATAGTCGGTCAGGCTCTCGTAAGAGCCTTTCCGTCAGTCAGACTCTCGTCAGAGTCTTTAGTTGTCTCCCCTTTTTTCAGAGTCCTTTTTTGTTTACCTATCTGTAGACTCGGTCGGTGTGTACACCGTCTTCCATCACTCTCCTCTTGTCGTAGTACGCCGACAGCCTAAACTTCTCCTGCGTGTACGTCATCATCACACCGTTAACCATTCGGAATCCACTGTTCTCCGCCATGTCCCTTCTCACTTCGAGAGTGCTCTCATCTCTTCGACATTCCGTTGCGCGAGTGCTTAGTTTGTTCGTCACCGTCACTACATTCCAAGATGGAAATATTCTGGACTAGACGCTGCATGTAATTTGTAATTTTTACTATGTAATTTACTATACAATTTGTAATTTTTAATTCTTGTAAACTAAGGATACCGTACTGTAGCACATTAATATACAACAACACAGAGAGATTTACCTCCAAGTTTGAAAGAAATTCTACCCATAAATAGCAAGTATATGGATTCCAAATCAGACACAAATGTAGAAGTTAAATTTTTTCATTTATTTTCTTAGCGTAAGCATGTTAAATCTGAAATATGTCGATTGTTCATTGCAGATCATTAATCAATTATTTTTTTTATCTTAAATATCTAGACTGTACATCATGGAATTGGAAATTTTGAAGAAAAAAAACAACAACATTTTACTGAGGATTAAGGACGCCCCAAACACAAAATCAAAACATTTTGTTTTCTACCCAGAACAGACATATGATCTCTAACTGAAAATAGTCAAACTATGTTTGTATCTGTCATTCATACAATATTACAAATCTGTATATTGTTGACGGCTTAATGTTTCACATGTGTGTTGCTAGTCAGACACAATACATCTTATACGTTTTCTGCATGAATGTATATGTGGCACACCGTCTCGGAAAGGAGATGATTAAACGTTGTGTACGAGGAGTGTAGCACCAGATCAGTCGGCGCATTCGCGCAGACTGATCAGGTGCTATGCTAATCGACAAAGGAAACACCGTTAGACGAAAACATATGGTTTTCTTTCTTGGTGGGAGGCCACGTATACATGCAGTACATACTGGGTGATTTGGTGACCCTTGTTTTTTTAACAATTTATTACTGATGCAACTCTCATATTCTCTTCTTATCTGTCTCATTGTGTTCGGCTGTGCTGGATGTTTGAAGTATATGTCTGTGTAGAAATGTGATTGATCAAATGAAAACTGTAAACCTAATATAATACTATGGACATCAAAATAGGAAGTTTTAATGTTAAGGGTATGGGGTCAAAAATCAAACGAAAACGAGTATGGTATATGTTTTATACAAGAGGCACACTTTACTATAAATGACAAAGCACAATGGGAAATTGAATGGGGTGGAGACGCTTATTTTAGCGGTGAATTCAGTAATAAGGAAGGAATATGCATTCTAATTAGACCAGGTTTAGATTATGAAACTATACATTATCAAAACATTATTACCGGTAGAATTCAATCTCTTAAAATAACTCTATCTGGTAAGGAATACACATTAATTAATATGTATGGGCCTAATGAAAACAGTCTTAAATTTTATCAAAATCTCGAGACATATATAGTGGAACTTGATACTCGGAGGCGGATAATAGGCGGAGACTTCAATATCATTTTAGATCCTGACCTAGATAAGAAAAATGGTAGAACTGAGCATAATAACAAAAACAAGAGAAAAAATAGTGTCAATCATGAACAAATATAATTTACATGATATCTGGAGAATCCTTAATCCTAATATAAAAAAATTCACATGGCATTCAAATACAAAACCTCCAATATTCTGCCGTTTAGACTACTTTTTAATATCTGAGAATATAATGAACCGAATAACGAAAAGCAAAATCACTACAGGTATCAAATCAGACCATTCGATAGTATATGTATGTCTACAAACACATTGCAATGCAAGGGGGCCTGGCTACTTTAAATTAAATAACAGTCTACTTTTCAAACCGGATTACCAACAAATAATTAGACGTAGTATAACTACCATTCATTGCCGATATTAATCAAGATGCAAATCCAAATACGTAGTAACACTTGCTGCACAAAGCGATGGCTCTATCCCCCTCGAATTCCAGCTTGAAAAGTCCGGGTTCTCTTTTGCTCCAATCGTCCCAAGTCAACCACTCTGCCTTCTCCTTATTGAACTTTCTCTCCATCTTCTTCCTCACCACCTTCGCCAGCGTCTTCTCCGACACCGCGAAGTACATGCCTTAAGTTCGAAATCTCCGCGATCCACGTACTTGTCCAAGAAGTCGTAGTAGAACTCCAGCATCCGGAGCTTGCCCAACTGGTAGACCGCTATGACACACTGAAACGGTCTGTTGATCGTCACTCGAGTCTTCCTGCTTGATATCTCGTAAGCCTCCCCAATCTCCTCCAGGTCTTCGAACCACGCCGACCTCAGTGCCCGGTCGACAGTCTTCTCATCCTTCGTATAAGTGGTGTTCAGGTGTCTCTCTTGTGCCTCTATCATCTTGCCACAACACGCGTTGCCAACCAGTTTCATTTTTTCCCCAACTACTGTCTTATTACTATCTACATCACCCGTGCGGCGTGTGGTAGTGACATCTTTTACGAACCATTCGAACGGTTTGCCGGGCGTGTAGTCTATCATCCTATGCACCGCCTTCACGACCAGACCGTGCTCCAGATACCACTTTAGCAGCGGGAAGTATATGATCATCTTCATGTCGGATAGGGCTCCAACAAGATTCTTACCGTCTCCTCGTTTCCGATCCGTGTCCTTCAAATATGTTAACATGTGTTCCGGGACTTCTGCTTCCTCGACAACTCCGAGAACTTGTCTCGCAACGTTTCCGGGACCTCTATATCCAACTCTGCAAATCAGAACCACTCGTCGCGGCTGACCCTCCTCACGAAACGATCTATATGCGACTCCTCCCCGCACGGCATGTCTTTCGACAGGGTAGACAGGTACAGCGCATTGGCGTCGTGCCCCAGCACCGCCTTGCACATCTTCTCCTCCCGACTCCCTACCTGACCCCTGATCGTTGACCTGCCAGCCTCTGCGTATCTGGAGAACACTATGGACGGACCGCCGACCGATCCCTCCTTCATCATCGCGTAAGTCTCACCCTTCGGCGACCACAGCTCGGGCGTGTCCGCCTTCCCATCGATCGACCTGCGGAGCAGGTACCGAAGGGAAACCCCAGGCAGAGATACCGCATCCTTGAGTATGTCCACACCTCTTCCCCTGTAGAACTCCGTCATTTTAGTCAGTGCCTCCAGGAACGGTCCGACGTCCAAGTCGGTGTAGTGTCTCAACCATTCATGAAACGTCTTCATCCCCTTTTCTCGGAAGACCTTCTTGCACTCTTTCCACTCGGACAACGACATTAGGAACTTACTCTTCAACTTCGAGTACCACTCGGGATAATCGGGCAGCCCCGGATGGTCGAGCTTGTCCGCGCTATCGAACCACTCGTACGGGAAGTGGGACTTTACCGTTTTACAGTCGTACGCCTTAACCCACTCGTCGTACGTGGTACCGGGTCCCAGATACTGCATGATGTCGAGAAATCTAAACTCCGGGGTAAACAGAAACATCGTCGTGCTGGCCCTCTTTCCGACCATCACCTTATTCACGGTGGCCGCCAACTTCGACAATGTACTGCTTGATGAGGTTCAGGTCGTACCTGCTGCAGTTGAACCCCACCACCGGGACTTGGTCGATCCACGAGACGATCTTCTCTTGCTGAGGTTTCGACAGCATCTCTATGTCAGTCGGCAGATACTTCTTCCTAACCCCCTCCCTGATTACTTTGCCTGTCCTCTGCAGCTCGGTCACGAACTTCTCGACCAGCGTGTCGGGGTCTCGTTCGCAGATGTGGGTGATCCCCTCGTGCATCGTATTCCCCAACGACACCGATATAGAGACGTGCTCGACCTCGAAGGTCAGGTCTTTGGTGGGTCGCGTGGTTTTCGACTTGTTGAGATACACCTCGAAATCGTAGACTATCGGGTGAGGGTACAGAGTCGTCTCCTCCTCGCGCGGCGATGGTGGATAGTGGGGATTCGCCTCATTCAACCACGCGCACTCCCACATCGCCACCAGCTCGTAACCCGCCTCCCTTATCTTGGCGTCTTGACTTTTCGTCCTCTTGTACAGTTATCTCGCGTTACCTCTCCTGCAATGCGTCGGACACCCGTGCCAGTAGCATCCGTGAAACTGAAACACGGTCTTGGTCTCGTGACAGCAGCCGTCGACCGGATCGCCGGCCACCCACCTCTCGCCGCCGTGACCGCATCTCGCGTGATGTATGTGCTTTCCCACCCTCTCCTCTTCTCTGCTCAACCATTGAATCGACATCGCGCTCGCTGACCCCTTGTGGTAGAACGCCTTCTCATATGCCGACTGCGGTCTCTATATACTCTTACCGGGACATATCACCACGGTCTTCCCACCCATGCAGGTGGTCGCGTGCCACACTCCGTCGTCGGTGGGCTCGTAAACACGAATGTCCAGCTTGAAGTGCTCTTCGATCTTCATAATATCGTCCAGGGGGATTCCCTTGCTATCCGGTCCGTCATCGTGACCGAGGTATTCGCGAGCCAGAGCTCGTGCCTCCTCACAACAGCGATCGGGTCTCCCTCCACGGTGGATGGCTATGCACCTAAACAGACACAAGTAGTCGTCGAACGTGTCGACAAAATACATTCCCTTTTTCTGTCTTAACCAATCGGGGAGTTTTCCCGCTCCCATGAGGAGTTGTTGAGCGTCGATGATCATCTTCACCTCGACCGATATCCAACGAACGAAGGTGCATTTTGTGTTTGGTCTATCGACTTTTTCGATGTCCATTCGACCGTTCTCTCTATCGGATATCCAACTCTCAGCTTTGGCGATCTCGTTTATTCACGGACTGCCCATTGAGTTTTTGTGAAAGGTCATAGTCGCGTCGGTCTCGATGTTCTTAATACGATACGAGCACGAATACCTCAGATAACATGCCGTGGTCATCTCTGGATGAATTTTATTCATTATGCGATTAGCGATCTCCCCGTCTACCACCCTCTCGAAGGTCCAGACTATCTTCCTCCAACCCCGTTTAACAGTTTCCCTAGCTTCGGCATATTCGGCGAGAATCCTGGGAACCTCCTCCACCAAATCTCTTGCGAGCTCTCTGCTCCTCCTAGGAGGTCTCCCCACCAGACCTTGATAAATATTATTGTAGTACGTCTTGCATAGTGCTTTTATACGTGCGTTTGGATCGTTTTTTACACGCTGCGCGTAAGCAGTGGCACGCAGACTGGCCGTCGTCTCGTTTTCCAATTTCTCGGATTGTTTTTCGGGGTCGGCAGGCAGTCGTCACTTATCCTGTCTGCTATAGCTTTCTTGAGTCTCAAACCTCTGCGGGAAATTCAACAACTCTTAGATTGCTCTCTCATTTGCTTTATGGTAGACATTATACTGAGTATAACCAATGGATTCTTATCTCTAATAGGGTGTAAATTGTTGATATATATAACAGGTTTTGCTATGTAAGACAGATTGCCGTATTATACTGAGTATAACCAATGGATAACTTATCTCTAATAGGATGTAAGTTGTTGATATGTATGACAGGTCTGCTATGTATGGCAGATTGCTGTATATACTGAGTATAACCAATGGATTCTTATCTCTAACATGGTGTAATCTCGTATCATTGATAACTTCTCATCCAGTCGAGGAAGTATAATGGTTGATGAAATATAGTTTCCACTCTTCTCATCCATACCGCGCGAGCAGTGGCGGAAATCCAAGTAGTATAAGGAGTCAACAATGATACCACCTCAAGATGGAAGCCACCGGGCGTAGCGGGGCGGGGGGCTTCCAGAGGGAGATGGTATCATTTTGACTCCCTTATACTATTTGGCCCTTTGGCTAACATGCGTCAATAATAATACATCTTATGATAACAATAAGCACGGCACTTTGGCTAACGTGCAGCATGGCCCTTTGGCTAACCTGCTAGGCAGAAATATACCTGTTTCATCATATTAGGTCAGGCGCTATATTATTATTCTATGAAAATATAGTCGGTCTGTGTTAACAACAATCTGAAGTCTGCTACTTACCGGATTTCCGATTTCTGACAAGACTACATAATGATGATGTCCATATTATCGACAACGGAAATGCATACTATTCAAAAGGCGTATTATATGAAACGTGTAAATACAATATTCTATATAACATGAGTGAACATACAATTACGGTAGTTTTACATGCAACACAAGAGTGACGGTTTACATAGTTTCATCTGACTAATTGTACTAATACTTAAACTTATGGATATTGAAAAAGAGTATTTAATTGAATTGCTGTAAAATAAATTAATGCTGAATACAGTAATATAAATATAAAACATGATTGGAATTTTAGACATGCCACATGAAATGAGTTCTCACCCGGTTTGTTTCCACAGAACAACCAACATGGGTAATGTTTAGACACAATATAGTCGGTGTCAAAATGTGAATCTGCTGAAATGTTTGCTATAGTCTTCAGAAATCTCTTTTTAAGAGTATGTGGCATATTACAAAAACAAATTGTTACCATTTTGTTCGACCACACGTGTGGTGGCCATCTTGAACTTCAAAATTGCCGCCATTCAAGACCCGTATCCTCTTTTTGGGCGTACGTCCCCCCACAAACTTGTATTTGATAAACTATCAAATGTATAGGCCATTGTATACACAAATATAACCTGATATTAAGATTTAATGTCAGGCTGGTATACATTTTCACCTCAAATCATTTTTACCAAATCCAGAATAATGATTGTCACAAGAATCTTCATCTTTTATTCTGTATAATTCCTTTTAGTTATGTTTAACGGCCTGTTAACAGCTATGGTCATTTCAGGCCTGTTTAACTGGATTGAATCCCATATTTCACATGTACGGTTGGGCTATTGGTATTTATGTATGTATGTATGTATGCGGGTTGTTGGTTGGGAGCGGGTAGAAATGTTGGATTTGCTCTTATGTAGGCCCAATTCTTCATATTACCAAACAGATAGTGAAGTGTGTGTCGCATTATCTCTTGAAAACTTCAAAGTTGTCTGTCTGACGCGAATTGAGACAACTCACTGGCTGGAGTTGAATGGTCATTATACGAAAACTACTGGATACCTTGGCCCTAAACGTCATACTATATCAGGGAATATGACATAGCTGTGAATAGTGTTGAACATTTTCCAGATCCCTAAACATAAGTTGTCTTTGAACGCCCAGTTGAGGCGCCGCAAGGTGCAATACGCAAATCAAGCTTATCAGATGAACAGCTAATCGCATTTAAAATTACTGACTATTATGACCCAATCAGCTCCGTCGGCCCCGATAACATTTCAGTTGTGACTACTTGGACTGATGATCCGCCAGTGGAATGTTGTGATAATGATAATGTGTACATGGACCGAAACGAGTCACACGTGCGAACATATATACACCAACGTCCGGAAACAAGCGATATTATAAACAGTCAGCCCATTCCGAATCAACAAATATTCCTGGAACTAGACAACCTGTTAAAAAATCTCCCGAAAGATCAGTACACCGATAAATTGCGCGTTCAGTGTAAGGATTGTGAAGACACGATCTCGATGTATAGAAGTATACTGGCTAAGCGAGCACGTACTTTAGTTGACTGTCCTACAGGTTGTTTGATAATGCGTAAAACGACAAAAGCAGCAACAGTGCTATAACATACAGACATTTATAAATAACGGCGATCCAAAGGACGTCGTGGACGTTTTTGCAAAAAAGCGACGGACAAATAAAACTGAAGTCTGCGAAGAACCAGATCGCGTCGGCTTCGACACCATTTGTGTCGAATTGAGCGAGCTTAGAGCACAACTAAACCTAACAAGACAGGAAGTGAAAACATTAAAATCTCAAAGAGAGTGACGCTAAAATCATTAACCGGCTAGAACAAGCATTACATGAAGTGAAAAGCCAAATCACAATGCCTAGCGCTCCATTGCCAATGCCACGCGCGTCTAAACCGACGTATGAACCAAATGAACAATCACTTTTTAAGCAGATGAACACAGATAAAAGTACACCCGAACAGCAGCGACGAGACATGAACACAGAAACTCCAAGCCGGACCGTGACGTCAATTCTGCCGACCGAGCGCCACAACCAGAGACGACGCCACAACCTATAAATCCAACATCAACCCCGTATTCAGACGTTTTATACAACGTAAAATTTAAAAACAAAACAATGCACTTGCAAATTTGAATACGAATACGACCGCCAACTCAAAACATAAAAGTCACGAAAATACCACGATGACGAACGCCAGTGAGTTCAATTCAATCACAGGCACTATGTGGTATGGACGACAAAACGCTCTTTGCATCATTTTGTAATATGTTGGATACTTCCTTCTTAATAAATGATCTGCAGCATGAGAACATCAGGCTTATTGTATTTGCAACCAGTTCAATTATGAATCAATTTTCTGAAAACAGAGCGGAGTTACCACTAGAAAATATGGCCTGTCGGCACACGAAGCACTGGCATATTGTTACTCTTACAAAAACTTCAATAAAGTTACTCGTACAAATAAACTGACGGACGTACGGACAGACGGACGGACGTCCGAACAGACAGGGTGAAACCTATAAGGCACGGCCGATTCTCGACGGGTCTCTAATTAACTAAACAACTGTCAAGAATAATAGTAGCGTGTTATAAACTGACATAATAGTAACAATTACATAATCTGATAGGACTGTGCAGATCATGTATAGGCTGATCGGGGTCTACACTGGTCGTCAGACAAGAAGCTTGTTTTTCAAGAGTAATACAATAATGTCTGGATATGGTGTAGCACGAATGAACCGATTCGGTGTTCTTTGGATCGTCTAGTTCTATTGTTACTGAGAGCCAATAAAGTACGAGAACGCTGGCTATTTCCGGAAAGTTCAAAATGGCACACGTCATCTAAGTACTAAATTAAGACTGCATGCAACTGGTCATTTCGACCAAATGTGCCTGTGACTAGGTACAATGTAGCACAAATTATGTCTTATATGCAAGCTCAAAATTTAAAAATTAATTTTCTGTGGATTCCATGGTATGGAATGTCTTCGAGCCAATTGGCACCCATAATAATATACGATAGCGGATGGTTCACCGGTAAGGCATATATACATTATCAGAACCTTCCATCTACTTCATTGGTTTTCACTAACAATAGAAATGGAGTCCACAAGGAAAGCAGAATTGACCCTAGCATAGACAGAAATAAATTCAGTTTTTACAGGGACTGCACAATTATCTGAATTATTCATCACGAATGTCACAATCATCATCATCGTTGAGAGTATCTCTAACCACATTGGCACAGTCAATGACATATCATTTACAGAGAGGAGTGCATGGAAGTTTGTTCTTATAGCAACTGCACCTAGTTCCTTTGCACCCTAGTTTGCATGCAGACTTAGTCAGCTCAAGTACAGCTCTCGGAGCAGGCAGGGTGAGACACCTGACTGAATGATACAATCCTTTCTCAACACTCCATCCATTTTCCTCAATTGGAGGAAGAGCCGGGCAATTGGTTGTGTCAGACTTGTCTCACATGGCGATGTAATTTGCAATCGTAATATGGGGGATCAGTGCCGCACGGGTCGGAGGTAACATCTCTCCCTCTAAGTTCTTAGACCGAAATTTCTCCCATCGTAGAGTTGGCAATACTGTGGATCATGTCGGACAGTAAACACGGTAGATGAACGGCTCCAAACTCTTCACCTGTGATGGTAGTTCTCCGTTGACCAGCTGAGATGGAATAGGACCTTCGCCAAGATGCTCGAAACAGTCAATAGCAGGGTCATCTTCATCAAGTTTCATATATGTGCTCACCAAGGTCTTCTGAGAAATACCGACACATTTTCCGCCCCAGTCAGCACCGGAGAAATTGTGGAGACCGATGAGTCCTTGGCATTTGCGACGCCCAATCACTCGTACGCGCTCAACCACATCAATTTCTCTGAATGTTCTGCCCTTGTCAGTTAGAAACCTCAAGCGGGTTTGAGCTCCAATGCGACCATTAGATACCAGGTCGATGAGAAGAATGAGGACATCAGTGTCTGTTGACCACAAGCATATTTCTCGACAAGGGTCGTCTGCTACTGAAGCTATCACTTGATTGGGAATGAGTGTATCAGCCTCTTCATGCGAATGTTCATCTTCAAAACCATGGCCCTTTATTTTATTGTCAAACAGAACGACGAGTTTACAAACAATGTTTCTAGTGAAGTGTTGAAGTAAACCTTGAGCGAACATGGCTGTCATGCTACACTTGGTTCTTGATGACGATAGCAAGTCTTTGACAGACATGGTAAGCTTCATTTCCGGATGTATGTCAAACTCACTGCCTCTTCTGACGTGTCTTGTTCTTCAGAGACTGATCTAGATAGCGGTCAAAGACTATACTTCCCTCATCATAGCCAATCAGCATCATCTCTATGCGTTTGATGAATGCATTTTGAAATTATGAAAGCCTGCGCATGGTCGGAGTCTTTTCCATGCTCTGGATAACAGTCATGGCATCAACAACAAGGACTCGAGAATGACGACCATCCGGCACTATGTCGATAGTAGGGCTCCACTGAAGCGGTTCAACTTTGGCTTCTTCAACGGTGTGCATTAGACTGGCTTTGTCTGTCGGAATATAGAGGGAGCCATCAACAGCGCAAAGGGAACGCGGGACCACTGACATTTCATATTCTCCTATGGTCACTTCTAGTTTTGGCACCAGCTAGGGTCCGCTTCCTTGGATAATCAGGAATCTGCCGAATAGCTCACGCTCCTCACGCAGCTTGATAACCTTGTTACCCACGCGAACCTTGGTTGTGTCCATGCAGTTCGAGAAGGTCTCGAATAAGTTAAGCATTATTATGATCTACTGAACCACATGTACGCTGAGCAGGACGCAAACACTTCCTATGATAGTATTTTTCTAGAGCAGGAGCATCACCGGCGCTCTCTAACTCGGATACGCTAGTTCTGACGTGATCATCCAGAGACGTATGCTTTATGTCAAGCATGTTTTCACCCATGTTGTCTGAGTAAAAACAATGTAGCGGTTTTAGGTCGGAAATAGTCGGTCCCAGTTGAAGGCCGCCCTCTCCCTCGCGAGGGGCATGCAGGAGAATCACACCGGGTTCGCTTACCCCTGAGCCGTTCAATCATGCTCTTGTTGACAATTGGTTTTCTACATTCACTATGATACAACATAGACTTACATTCATATTCACTTGAGTTATTTAGGCGATTGCTTAGCTGTTTTATATGAAGTTCACCCAATAATAATCTCTCATTACAACACTTAATTAGATCTTCAATCATATCAGGATTGTTCACAAGACTCTTGCTTGAGGTGGAATCCTCATTGCAGATGATACACACACTCTTCTCGGACATGACTTCTAGATGATAGTTATGTTACGTGTCTCACCTGAAATCCCGGCCTCGTTTGCTAAATAGACATAAACCCATTTTCAATCAATCAATTAATCAATTAATCAATACGTTCAAATGATTATTGTTATGTCAAAAACTGCAAATCACATCTCTCTATAACTTAAAATCCTGGAAAAAAAGATAGGTATGATGAGATTTGTCACTTACCATACACAATACCTTGAATTTGCCGTCGACCATAACCGGAAGTTGGTAAAAAACACTACCGATTATGTCTAAAGTGTTATAAATGGAATCAGTACCCTCAAAAACATATAAAACGACACAAAGGTTGTGTAAATCGGTTCACTATTAGTGAATCTAGAAGTAGGCGGTGACTGGGGGGTCACTGGACGAAACTGACCCCCCAAAAAGGGGTCGAGGGGTCAGGAAATTTGAACCCCATCATTTTCCAATAGTGTGACCCCAAATCGACCTGATAAAGCAAAATAAATCAATTTTAGCACGAAAATCCTACGGGATAACATCTCATGCCACAATATTGTAGCAAAAGCATTGATTTTGCAGCAAATTACTGTTGTTCCATGGGCACATGTAGGTTGTTCAAACATATGAACACCTCGATTAGGGCAGTAACTATTACATACTACTCCTTGGATTGTAAATTTAACTGCTCTAAAACAACCATGCAATGAGGGATCGTAGCTAGTTATCTCCCGTTGAATTTATTTATAGAAATCCGGTCCAAATTGTGTAGACTATGGCCTTATTGCTTGTAAAAAGGGCGAAGGTAGCATGATGTGTTATTAAAAGGAGGAATTAGAGTGATTCCGATTAGTGTTGATCCAGATCATCCTACATATCTGCGAAATCTGATCCTGGACTGCATTACATATTTGCCAGATTCATATGTTCTCACTTATTAATGCTATTGCAATAGGCGTAGAGACAGATACAGTCTGATCTGGGTCTAAACTGTTCGCAAAACTAATTTGTGTGATATTCAGCAAGAAATAAATGCTGAAATACAGCATGGGACCGGATATACATTAGCCCTTACAAATCTTATTTTTTTGTCGTCTGCTGTTTGTTTTCTAGTTTCCATTGTTATCATCAGAAACATGTTTTGACAGCACTTTAGAATAATTTACAACATGCTTGGACAGCACTGTAGAATCATTTCCATTCCGAAGTTCTGTCAAACCATGTTTTCATTGAGAAATAAGGCAAGATATAAAAGCAACAGCAGACGACAATTGTTGTGTGTAGCGGTCTAAGGGTTAATATATTTGCAAAGGAAAATAACTAGCTACGATCCATCATTATAGAAAACATAATTCGAATGGACTGAAATTCATGTATTTCTTTTTCAATGTTTAGATATTTTAAAAGTGTTGATGGTACATGTATATCCATTTCATACAAAGTGGCTAGCGCATTAAACAAGTGATACCGGATTTCGCGAGATTTCGCGAGATTTCGAGTTGATTCAGACCTTGGTATTTGTAATAAAAACTCATCTACGGTATAAACCCCGTCGTTGTCCCATTGCTAAGCGTGACTGGGACTAAACTCGAGCGTATGTAGTTTGTCATCCACCCAGTCTGACCAGGACCTACACCGATTTCGTACCATGTTTATGCATCTGAATAACAATTTTGCAGAAGTCGTGATTATGTTAACACACATGATGATCAGGATATACACTGGCCACATGTGCGATGTTATCAGTAGGCGTCAAACTTACAAATCCGGGCTTGCCAGATCCTGGTTCATAGATCTACATGTCGTGTTACTAGCCCGTACAAGACAATCCACGTAATGGTGTACTCAAGCAGTTGTGCGATTTTTCATGAAACGTTAATATACTAATCTTATAAAATAGTTATGTATTTGTTGTCAGTGAAGACCCAAAATGGGCAGATCTGTCTGGGCATCCGCAGTCTGACCAGTATTCGGTAGGGATCCGGTCGGCAAAACTACTAGTACCACTACAAGGAACGATATGGATTGGTTTAAACAATATGTATTAACGTATAAGTCATGTAAAGGAACAATACATGGTATGATACAAACATTAAAGACTTTAGAGTGTGTGGATTGGAAAACAAGCTTAAAAGGTTTATATGAACACTAATAGCGTGAGCATAATATACATGACATTACTGTCAGGCAGGTTATGACTAGTTAATTATCAATGGTGACTGAAATAACAAGTGATCATTTAGATTTGAAATAGATGGTAATATGTGTAGATTGATGGTGGAATATGTAATTTATAGTATTAATTATAAAACTACAAGTTCAGTATTTCAGAAAATTTACTGTTCTAAACAAGAGAGTACACACATAAAATGATCAATGTAATCGAAAGTATAACTATTGTAGTATGCGAAATTTGATCCCGGGTTGGGGTGTGGTGGGGGGGGGGGGGGGGGGGGGGGGGGGGGGCACTCATTGCTGACATGGTGCCCATATCTGACACGCATGATTGTACAGTCTGAGTAGATTTTACTCCGATCGGGAATTAAAAAAGTCTGTTTTGTCAAGTATGTTTTGTCAGATTGTAGTCCATTTTATTCATCGGAGGTGCATGAGTAAGCAATGTCAGGGCTGGCTAATATATGTCAAGGGGACCTGCCAATTAAGCCCACTTTCTATTACATTTTCCAAACTATCTCATCAACTACTGAAGCAATCTTGAATCGCTGAAGTGCAGATACCGCGGGAAACGGCTATGTTTCCCTTTCCACTGTTTAAAGTCGGTGAGACACAAACTGCATACACATACCGACGGAAGAAACCGAAGGCCAGACAAAATAAATATATATTCCTCCACATAGAATGTACGATGGGAATTTAATTGACACAGAATGTAATTGAATGTAATCTGTCTAAGACGAATCGGCAATTATTGTTTTTCTCCGGAAAACTGTTGATCTGACATCAAGCTTCTTCAAATTAAAAGAAAATATGGGTGGGGTTTGTTGGCCGAATACAGTCGATTGGGTATTTTCATGTCGGCTGTACTCGGCCACCTGTATATTTGCTGTCTACGTCACGCTAACCTTCATTTGAACGTGACAAGCCTTAACTTACAATATCGACTTTCCAATTATGTAGACACACTCAGGTAAATATGCATGCATGTATACAACAATGTGTTACGTACATATTGCATACTAATTTATGAACGTCTTGGTTTACATATGTCGTTCTATGGAAAACTATTTGATTCGTATTGGCCATACTTTCTGCACTGTTTGTCGCAAATTTAAAACTCACGGGGAAATTAACTTTCGGCACATGCGCCATATAAAATATCAACTTAGGTTTAAACATGTTTACTGATGAGGGGCCGGTTAGTGCGGACGGCCTGGCAGACCCGACCCCGCTCTAATAACGAACGTACATTCGGAATACCCTCGTGTGTGTCAGTCTGATCTGGTTCTACACTGATCGGAAACTCAGTGGGATCCTTTCTATGTGTGTGGCTGGTGGGGGAACCACATTCCTATTACCGCATATCGGATGATATCATTAATTTATGCATTTCTGTTACGGAGGTCTAACATTTAATGATCAAATTTCGTTTTATTTGTAAGAAACCATTTTTTTCCCAAGGCAACACATAATTATATTCTTTGACTCGGAGCATGTAGTCACTAAACTTCGTACGACTAAAATGTTCGTAAGTGCAAACCTATGATAGTCTGTAAATTTCACATTAACAATGTTTTCTTGTAAACAATTATTGGATTTACATTTATTGAGCATAGAAGCAGCCTATGCTCACTCAATGTAAATCCATCATTTTAAATTTCCAGACGATTCCAAATTTGCACTTACGAACTTTTTAGTGGTACGAAGTTTTGTGAAACGAGCCCCTGATCAGTAAACTTGATACCAAAATAAACTAGCCTGGAATATCCGTAGTAATTACGAACGGAATACACTTTTGGGTGTATGAATTTTTTTAAATATTTTGTTTATGATTTTTCTTATATCTGAGTGAATGTATATATTGTAACCACTAAATTGAACCGTCTCGTTAAGCAGGTTCATATGGTGGTCATAATATATGATGCCGAATATAAAGAAAGCAGATATGTACACCTCTCCATCAGTAAAATGGTTTATCTTCAGAAGGTAATCACAGGTGGAAGACTCGGACCTGTGATATAAAAAAGCCCATTGAAAACATCCCACTACCCCACCCACCTGGTGTCGCAGTACGCTACTTTTATAACCTGTTCATCCCTACAGACCACAAAGCCAACATTTTGGCTGTGATAATGTAATAAATTCAGTGTAATAATTCCAATCATCGAATATATGCAGTCATCCCCAGTGGAAAATTGACGTCAGATAGACATCAAGTCGACGTCAGATCCTGACGTTGGACTGACGTGGGATTTTAATTGAAAATAAAAGAATTCTAGACGTCAAAACACGATGTTGAAATGACGTCAAAATATGACGCCTAAAAAACTATCATTGTCAACTAAAATTCAACGTCACTATAACGTCAGTATTTGAACGTCAGAACACGACGTTGTTTCAACGTCAGATTCTGATGTCTAAAAACATTAATTTCCAACCTAATTTCAACGTCAGAATATGACGTTGTTTTTTACGTCAAAACACGACGTTTGATAGACGTTTGATGCAGGACGTGATTTCAATGTCGGATTCTGACGTCTAGAAAACTTTCATATTCAACCAAATTCCAACGTCAACCAAACATCAGACTATGACGTTTCGGCGTCAGGTTTTGACGTCTAGAAAACTTTAATTGTCAACCAAATTCCAACGTCGACACAACATTAGAATATGACGTTGTTTCAACATCATGGCCAGCGTAAAAAATAACCAAAATCCAATGTCAGGCCGACGTCAGAAAATAACGTGTTTGTATTATCCTACTTCCTCCACCACAACCTCGTCTGGCTGTTGCATACTTCAGGCATGCAGTCATTTTTGCCCTCTTCACCGTTTCCGTTTCAGGGAATATTTTGTTCGAGCTCTCCAAAATTAGTCAAACATGTGCACTTACTTGCAGAACCGTATGTTGCTAATACATAATAATCATGGCAGCTCTTGAGAGTTTAGACAGAGTAGGTAAATGTTTGTTCTGTTCTGTTAGACTGTACATTAGTAGTGTAGATTTTATTCAGTGTGTTTGTTTTATGGGGTTTAACGGCCTATCAACAGCTAAGGTCATTTAAGGCCGGGTCAATGGGTTTAGTACATATATTACCTGTACAAGGACATGTACATTTTCAAGTACATATAGAAATAGGGAGGGGTGAAAACTCAAAATCAGAACTGAATATTTACAATAAACAAGACGTCCGCATTTAACCGTAACATGGGCATTACAAAAACAGCCAGAGAAGTGCATGCATAAAACACGAAAAATGTCACGGTTGAAGAAACTTTTTGACATAAAAAAAGTGTTTCCACAACCATGTGAAGGTCAACTTGACATTATCATGATTATGTTTGTAAAAATGGCTAAGTGATTCAGCGACTTTGTGACGGTAAATAAAGGTTAAGGTCAAGTTAATGGTGGCATGAGTGTGTTCCAAAGGCTCACATGTATCAAATGTCCAAATATTGAAGCAATCCGTCAAGTAATATTTAAGTTACACCATGATGAAGACGCTTGTACAAACTGTATGACGACGACGACGAAAAAAGCGGCGACTATAGTCGCAACTTCTGCTAATAATATTAATATTATACAATGATGAATAACATTGTGCAAACTTTTTGACGTAAAATATGGCTATGTGTTTCCGCAAAAAGTTGACAAAAGGTCAAGTCCATGTTAGTGCGGGCATGAGTGTGCACAAAATGCTCACATGTATCAAGTGTTCAAATATTGAAGCAATCTGTCAAGTAATATTAGAGGTATATCATGATGAAGAAACTTGTACAAACTTTTTGATGCACAAACAATCGCTAAGTGTTTCCGAAAAGATGTGAAGGTACAAAAAAGGTCAAGGTCATGTTAATGGCGGCATGGGTGTGTTCCAAATGCTTACATGTATCAATTGTCCAAACATTGAAGCAATCCATCAAGTGACATTAATGTTATACGATGATGAAGAAATTTGTACAAATGCTTACATGTATCAAGTGTCCAAATATTGAAGCAAACCGTCAAATAATATTGAAGTTACACCATGATGAAGAAACTTATACAAACTTGTTGACATTACGTACGACGACGACGACGACGACGACGACGACGACGCGGACGACGACAAAAAAACGGCGACTATAGTCGCGACTTCTGCTAAAGCAGGAGCGACTAAAAACACATATGTTCAGCCCTGAAATCAGAATAGTCCTGATCTCATGACAGGTCCTCGCCACACCAGAATCACTTGGCCCCTCCTAAAAGCAGTAGAATCAGTAATAATCTTACTACTTGTATAATGGGCAATAACCCAATTCAACTGTCAGGTAACAAAAGAGCCAAAAATAAAAACGTACATGAGGGCCAAACCAGGTACATGTCCACTCAGTAGGCACACACTGTCAGAGACATCATCTGAGACATTGTCTGAAAAAATAAACATTCATTCACGATTACCCCACGCATTGATTGACATTATTATACATTGTATATCAGACGTAAATTTCCACACTGATATCAGGGGCGATAACCGTGTTTCCTTAAAATGTTAACGGACATTAATATTTATTATATGCATTTCTTTGTTGATGTGCAATGATCATACTTTATAATCTGTCGAAAATATTATTTTGTTCAGGTTACACATTTAATTAGTATAATTAATTATAAAATATCATGCCTCATTTGTGTATGAAAATAGCCTGATACCACCGCGCGTCATTATCAGTAAAATAAATATTGCTAAATCATTATATCTGTAAAACGGGCACTCGAAATTATACACTTATTTAATTCCTATAAAGTACATTTTGTGTCTATTGAGTGTACCTTTAATTTACACACGTTCACGTTCGCCCGACAAATCACCCACAAATCTTATTCAGGTCTGGATGAATCGATGTATACAGAGAGAAGTGTTGATACTTATGTTATTCACTGCATAACAAATGCATATGTATCAGACACTACAACCTCAGATTACAACACATAATGTATGTTCTCTTTAAAGGTACATGCCCACTCAGTAGGCACAACATGTTTTTTATAAGAATTAAATAAGTGTATATTTGTGTCACTATTCCACCAGTTCTAAACATTACGAGATCCCGCTATACAGATATAATCATTTAGTAATATTTATGTTACTGATAGTAACTCGCGGTGGTATCAGGCTATTTTAATATGCAAATGAGGCATGGTATTTTTTAATTATTTATACTAATTAAATGCGTCACCTGACAAAATAATATTTTCGACAGATTATAAGGTATGATCATTGCACATCAAAAAATAAATACAGAGAATATATAGTAATGTCCGTTAACATTTTAAGGAAACACGGCTATCGCCCCTGATATCAGTGTGGAAATTTATGTTTGATATACGAAGTATAATAATGCCAATTATATCGTCGGAAAATGGTTAATAACTGTTTATTTTGCCCGAACAATGTCATATCTAACGAATATCTAACAAAATATGCCTCCCTTTATTATAACCTGGCACGTGGGCATGTACCTTTAATCTTACAACATAATCACTGTACTGTAAGCTGTACGGGCCGGTAAATTAAGACACCCTCAAGATGGCGGACTTGAAAACACGTGAAAGGTAAGTGCTTAAATTTTTACTCTTTTCCCCCTTTAAAACTAGCAAAAATCACGAAATAATTTTTTTGTATAAACGTTGTCTTAACCCGTGGTTGCTCTTTTCAGGGTCCATCTCTAATATAAGCAGGATCGAAGGACAACAAAAAACGTGAACATTTTGAAAATGAAGCGAGAGTACGGTCATTACTGAGCTCGCATACGGTCGTTTCTGCATGAATTTTGAATCTGTCACTCGATATTACATCATTGATTGCTGCTCTTTCCGAATATGTGCCTCTCGTTTCCACACTTTAATTGCAAATATGTAAACAAGAGCTCCGCGGAGTTTGATAGTACATAAGGAGCTTGTAATAACATTGTGGTTAGTGAGCACCGTGGGCTTTCTGTAGAATGATGTGAGATGTTGTTAAAAATACACCTATGAAATATTAAAGCATTCCATTGATGGAAGGAGAAGTTATAATGAAGTGTAACGTTTTCGAAACAAAACATTTTCTAAGTCCTTAACCTTAGAGTTAGCGGGCCCAATACGCTTTCTGTAGAATGATGCAGGATGATGTTACAAATGCACATATGAAATATTAACGCATTCCATCAATGGTAACAGAAGTTATTGTAGATTAACCATAATGTTATTTGTTTGTGATGGACAGACGGACAGACGGAACGAACAACAACTTTTGTATCCCTATATCCCCTTTACACGACGCGAGGGGATGATAAACTGAAACCAAAACACTTATTTTCCAACAAACACAGCTAAACACAAACAAAAATGCCGCCAACGACATGTATCTCCTGGCACCGATGCTAAATGTCTATACTAGACATTTTTGAAGTCCGTGACATTGACCTTGGGGTTACCGGACACCATGAATGTTATGCAGATGATGCGGAATGTTCTTACAAATGCATGTATGAAATATTAAAACATTCCATCAAGGGAAACAGAAGTTACAATAAATTAACCCAAGCGCTAAGTTTTCAAAAGCCCGTGACCTCGACCTTGGGGTTAGCAGGCACCATGGGCTTTCTGTAGAATCATGCCGGATGTTGCTATAGTTTACACCTAAGAAGTATTAAAGCATTCCATAAAGAGGAACAGAAGTTGTAATAAATTAAACCGAGCGTTAATATTTCCAAACCCGGAATTTTCTAAGCCCGTGACATTGACCTTTGGGGTTAGCGGACACCATGGGCTTTCTGTAGAATGATGTGGGATGTTGTTTAAAATGCATGTATGGAATATTAAAGCATTCCATTGAGGGAAACAGAAGTTACAACGAATTAACCTGAGCGTTAAGTTTTAGAAACCTAGCCAAACCCAAAAACTTAACGTTGAATGCATGTGACAAGTAGGTCAATGAACCATGAAAACTAGGACAATGTCACATGGGCTCCCTCTGTGTGAGATGGCTACACCACAGTGTTGATGTATACTGAAGCATTCCATCAAGAGAAACAGAAGTTGTAATAAATTAAACCGAGCGTTAAGTTTTCCAAACCCGGAATTTTATAAGCCCGTGATCTTGACCTTTGGGGTTAGCGGGCCCCATGTGCTTTCTGTAGAATGATGCGGGATGTTCTTACAAATGCATGTATGGACTATTAAATCATTCCATTGAGGGAAACAGAAGGTACAATGAATTAACCCGAGCGTTAAGTTTTAGAAACTGAGCTAAACGCAAAACTTAACGTTGAATGCATGTGAAAAGTAGGTCAATGAAGCATTCAAACTAGGTCACGGTCGCATGGGCTGCCTCTGCGTGAGATGCTTACACCACAGTGTTGATGTGTACCGAGTATGGAGGTCGTAGGACTAATATACTTTTGGAAACTGAGCTAAACGCAAAACCTTAATGTGAAATGTTGACACCGCCGCCGCCGCATACGTCGACGCCGACGCCGACGGAGAAGCTATGCATATGTCCCGCTTCTGCTAAAGCAGGCGGGACAAAAAATCACCACTGGACGGTAAAGACTCCGGAAGCCAGTGGAGCAAAAATATGTCTGTACGGTCAGGACATCGACAGTTTCATGCAGAAATAACCTTATGTCTTAAAGGTACAACATGTTCTTTACAGGAGTTAAATAAGTGTATAACTGTGTCACTATTCGACCAGTTCTCAAAATGACGAGTGCCCGCTATACAGATATAATCATTTAGCAGTAATTTTTATTTTACTGATAGTGACTCGCGTGGTATCAGGCTATTTTCATATGCAAATGAGGCATGATATGTTTTAAATATTTATACTAATTAAGTGCGTCACCTGAGAAAATAATATTTTCGACATATTATAAAGTATGATCTTTGCACATCAAAAAATAAATACAGAGAATATATAGTAATGTCCGTTAACATTTTAAGGAAACACGGTTATCGCCCCTGATATCAGTGTGGAAATTTACGTCTGATATAAAATGTATAATAATGCCAATCAATGCGTGGGGTAATGGTGAATGAATGTTTATTTTGCCAGAACATGTCTCAGATGTGAGGTCTCTGATATAAACAATCATACAACGTCGGTACAACGTCGTAAGCAGACATCGTGTAGACGCCGGGGTTCGGGCATCATTGTGTTTATTTATACAACAACCATTGCTCCATGTAGCATAATAAAGGGGGTGGTTGAATAAATGCTGTTTATATCCGAAGTAACCTAATATACCAGAAGTAGCCTAATATACATGAAGTGCCTTTTTTCTTGCCTTTATTTTTTCACCTTTGACCCCTAATCGCGACCTTTGATTGGTCAGTCTCAACAGCAAATTCAAGATGGCGGAGAATTTTTTAATCGAAATCGCTGTCGATTCAGCTGAATATTGTCCATTTTTACAGTATATGCGATGTAACCAACGACACGGACATGCTTATTATGACAACAGTGGAGTCTAAAAGCCAGCCAATATTGAAGCTCATCGCAAACAAAATTGTGGACGCCGCCATTTTGCTAGATCGGTGACGTGTGACGAGGGAATGACGTCAAAACATGACGATACGCACATTCAAACAATGAAGTTTAGTATGCGGTATAAATTAAATACATGATTAGTGCCGTCGAATATAAAATATATTCGTGTTTATGTCACAACGGTCTTCGACAACAATTCAACGTCAGTATTACGTCGTAACCAGACATAAGCTAAACGTCGGGTTCCGGACTTGGTAGGGACGTTGTATTTATGTCACGGCCAACTACGACGACGACCCTACAACGTCGAGACAACATCGTAATCAGACATCGAGTAGACGTCGGGTTGCGGACATCGTCTGAACGTTGTGTTTATGTTACGACGAACTACGACGACCATACAACGTCGAACCGACGTCGTAACCAGACATCGGAGAGACGTCAGGTTTCGGACATCGTGCGGACGTTGTGTTTATGTCACGACGAACTACGACGACCATACAACGTCGAATCGACGTCGTAGCCAGACATCGCGCATACGTCGGTGTTCAGACGTCACTGACGTAGGATTTAAGTCACCGACATAGCGACCTGGATCCGACTTATATCTGACGTCGTACCGACGTCTTGTGTTTGCTGGGTTAGTTCTATATGAAATAATGCATTTCGGGAAAAATAAATGATTACTTCCTCTGTTGGATAAGTAAATAGCCGTCTTATCACAACCTGTCATTGCTTTTAAGATTTTGAAACAATGCCCAATGTGTAAAATTGCAAATATTTTCTTTATTTATTTCACAACTGAATTATATTAGTTAGCTATCTTACATTTAAGGGTAGTAATTGGCTCGCAGACCTTCCAAACACGGGCATATGGGCACAGAAAATTGGTTGCAATGCAGTCGACATGTGTACTTTAAATTTAGGAGGTTATGAGACGGTTAATTTAACCTAGCTAGTTCATTCTCCTACCGCACTGTGCCAGTATGTCAGACCGTGTCAAGGGCTGAGTACGAGTGCTGATATATTGTAATCGTCCGAGAGAAACTCTTCCTTTTTACCAACGAATTTTGTGATATATGGAGACTCAGCCGTAGCAGTGTTATTCTATGTAAATGGTCTATCGACACGGAAATCTTTTCTTCGCAAAAACGACATAAATCTGTGCCGAACTCCCTGTACCACAAAATGCAGCTCATGAAGATGCGTTTGCTGCGCCATATTTCATCAAAATCCTTTGCATAGTAAGGAAAATATCAAATAATACTTACTTTGGAGTGGGCGACGTTGTTGTTGTTGTAATCACGTGATCATGCACCTTGAAGCTGGGTCTTACAAAGAGCCCCATCCGCGTGTTCGCACGATCTCGTTTATTATAACAAAATGCAAGTGTGTCCATATCACTATCAAGGATCTAGATTTGTGGCTGTGACTGGGGACATGGGGCTTACGACATGTATATGGGCCGCGCTCTGTGAAAACCAGCCTTAATGACAACATTTTCGATTGGCACTTTTTTTACATGTTTGGATGCGGACACCTTTCAAAAACAATATGCTGAAAAGAAAATGCAAATATGTGAAGGTACAAAATGGTCAAGTTCATGGGTGTGTTCCAATTGCTTACATGTATCGATTGTCCAAACATTGAAGCAATCCATCAAGTAACATTAATGTTATACGATGATGAAGAAACGTGTACACACTTGTTCACGCCAAAATGGCTAAATGTTTCCGTAAACATGTGAAGATAACAAAGGTCCAGGTCTTGTTAATCAAGTGTCCAAATATTGAAGCAATCCATCAAGTAACATTAATGTTATACGATGATGAAGAAACTTGTATAAACTTGTTGACACAAGATAAATGGCTAAGTGTTTCCGCAAAAATGGGAAGATAAACTAGAAAATGTGTTCATAGAACACGGATGCCCCACATATCGCTTTGATAATAAACGAGGCAAAAGTCCAAAAGGGGAGATAATCCATGACTTGGGATCGGATCAAAAGTCAAAATAAACCTTGGGCATCTACTCATTATAACGAAGCTACATACCAAGTTTCATGTTTGTAGCTATTACGGCTATTACGTTTTACGACTTACAAGACAAAATTGCCTAATTCTAAATAAAAAAGAGGGAGATAATCCATGACCTGGGGGTCAAATCAAAACTGAAAATAAACTGTGCGCATCTACTGATCATAAGGAAGCTACATACCACGTTTCAGGTCTGTAGCTATTACGGTTTAAACGTTTTACGAGTTACAAGGCAAAATTGCCAAATTCTAAGTCTAAACGGGGGAGATAATCCATGAGCCCGGGGTCGAATCAAATATCGAAATAAACTTTACGCATCTACTCATCATAAGGAAGCTACATACCAATTTTCAGGTGTGTAGCTAGTACATAAGTACGGTTTAAAAGTCTTACGACTTACAGGGCAAAATTGCCAAATTCTAAGTCGAAAAGGGGGAGATAATCCATGACCCGGGGGTACTATTTTTAAATTAATGATACTCATTAGTTTCTAATCAAAAGAATGACTATTAAAATGTACATGTAATACATACAGCATATGTATGCTGCATAACATTAACTAAACCCTTTCACCCCTAAGTAGCTGTAATGGATTTTTATGTATTAATATGCAACCAATCCAATCGTCACGGGTAAATGTTGTGTGACCTCTGTTTATTTACAGGGAACGCCTTCATATTTCATACATGGATTCATCTGATGATACTCTATCGTGCTATTGCAAATCCATGACCCACCGCCCATTCCTTATCCCAAGGTCAAGGTCACAAACTTAGCACATTCATAAACTTAACGTTGGGGTAAATGTCTTATAACATATGTTTCCTTTCATGGAACGCCTTTATATTTCATACATGCATTCATCTGATGAAACTCTATCGTGCTATAGCGAATCCATGACCCAACGCCCACCCCAAATGTCTTATAACATCTGTTTTCTTTCATGGAACGCCTTGATATTTCATACATGCATTCCTCAGATGACCCTCTAGCATGCTGTAGCAAATGCACGACTCACCACCCAACCCTTACCCCAGGTACCTAGCACATTCATAAACTTAACGTTGGGGTAAATGTTGTGTAACTTCTGTTTATTTACAGGGAATACCTTCATATTTCATACATGCATTCATCTGATGAAACTCTATCGTACTATAGCAAATCCATGACCCACCTCCCACCCCTTTCCCCAAGGTCAAGGTCACAAACATAGCCCATTCATAAACTTAAAAATAACGTTGGGGTAAATGTCTTATAACATATGTTTCCTTTCATGGAACGCCTTGATATTTCATACATGCATTCATCTGATGATATTCTATTGTGATATAGCAAATCCATGACCCACCCCTTACCCCAAGGTCAAGGTCACAAACTTAGCACATTCATAAACTTAACGTTGGGCTAAATGTCTTATAACATATGTTGCCTTTCATGGAACGCCTTGATATTTCATACATGCATTCCTCAGATGACCCTCTATCATGCTGTAGCAAATCCACAACCTACCACCCAACCCTTGCTCCAAGGTCAATGTCACAATACATGTATTAGCATGTTCATAAACTTAACGTTGGGGTAAATGTTGTGTAACTTCTGTTTCTTTACAGGGAACGCTTTGATATTTCATACATGCATTCATCTGATGATCCTCTATTGTGCTACAGCAAATCCATGACACCCCCCCCCCACCCCTTTCCCCAAGATCAACATCATAAACTTAACGTCGGAGTAAATGTCTTTTTATAACTTCTGTTTCTTTACTGGGAACGCCTTCATATTTCATACATGCATTCATCTGAAGATACTCTATCGTGCTATAGCAAATGCATGACCCACCCCCACCCCTTTCCCCAAGGTCAAGGTCATAAACATAGCACATTCATAAACTTAACGTTGGGGTAAATGTCTTATAACATCTGTTTCCTTTCATGGAACGCCTTGATATTTCATACATGCATTCATCTGATGATACTCTATCGTGTTATAGCAAATTCATGACCCACCGGCCACCTCTTACCCAAGGGGCAAGGTCACAAACTTAGCACATTTATAAACTTAACCTTTGGGTAAATGTCTTATAACATCTGTTTCCTTTCATGGAACGCCTTTATATTTCATACATGCATTCATTTGATGAAACTCTATCGTGCTATAGCGAATCCGTGACCCAACGCCCATCCCAAATGTCTTATAACATCTGTTTCCTTTCATGGAACACCTTGATATTTCATACATGCATTCCTCAGATGACCCTCTATCATGCTGTAGAAAATCCACAACCCACCACCCAACCCTTACCCCAAGGTCAAAGTCAGAAACTTAGCATGTTCATAAACTTAACGTTGGGGTAAATGTTGTGTAACTTCTGTTTCTTTACAGGGAACGCTTTGATATTTCATACATGCATTCATCTGATGATCCTCTATTGTGCTACAGCAAATCCATCACCCACCCCCCCCCACCCCACCCCTTTCCCCAAGGTCACAAACTTAGCACATTCATACATGCATTCCTCATGTGAATAGCTATCATGCTGTAGAAAGTTAGTTCGTTCATAAACTTAACGTTGGGTTAAATTTGGTTTTACTTCTGTTTTCAGGGAGCGCATTGATATTGCATACATGCATTCATCTTAATATGCTATATTATGCTATAGCAAACCCACGACCCACCTCGCACCACTGACCCCAATGTCAAGGTCCACCGCACGACCCTTAACCCAAGGTCAATTATATATAATATTCATGTTTTTTTATGCAACCGTGCCAAGTTTGAGTGAAGGCTGCCAACAGGCGAGCTTCGTTGTCTTCTGACAACTCTTGTTAAATATTTATACTAATTAAGTGCATCACCTGAAAAACATTTTCGACAGATTATAAAGTATAATCATTGCACATCAAAACATAAATATAGATAATAAACAGTAATGTCCGTTAACATATTAAAGAAACACGATTATCGCCCCTGATATCAGTGTGGAAATTTAAGTCTGATATCAAATGTATAATAATGCCAATCAATACGTGGGGTAATGGTGAATTAATGTTTATTTTGCCAGAAAATGTCCCATATGAAGAACATGGTGTGCCTACTGAGTGGGCATGTACATTTAAGTATACAAATAGGGTTGGCACATTATTGTTTACGGAAATCGAAATGAATCAAATGATCAATTATAGCTTGTAATAAACCGTTGAAGAATGAACATATTGCATATGTATGTATATGGCTGTGACTGAGAAATGTGGCATTGCGTTTGCGACCAGTGGAGATCTAGATCAGCCTGCGCATCCGCGCAGTCTGGTCTGGATCTGCACTGATCGCCATTCAGTCAGTGAAACACATGGCATGTTTCTAACAAACAGCATAGATCTTTATCTCGAAATAAAATCTACCCCGCTCCATACCTCTCGCGAGGGTAGCAATTTAACCCCATCTCTTTAATGTAACACATGGAAGAGTGATTTTTGCAATAGCTTATCCGGCGTGTTTGATAAGTTAGCGATATAAAACTGTCAAAGCTATATCAATAAATTATTAATAAAGAATATACACATGGAGAAATTGGTCATTGTACCGTATCAAGGTGTTTATCTGACATTTAGATGTATATCTTGTAAATTTGAAAGCTTCATTTCGTTATGTTGAATGTTGAACAACAACAAGAGATGGCTTCTATAGGAACATGATTTCCCCGTTCTATTATTTTTGGCAATTTACTAGACTAAGTTCTACATCAAAGATTATTTGTTTAAAGGTATAAAATATGCACTCTGGTTGCTCACATTTTTTGAATGGGTCAAATTTTAGCCGTAGATAACATAGCTAATCTTTATCCTGCTGCAGGAATATCCACTATGTACAAACAAAGGAGCTACATGTACACTGTTAATAAAACCCATAACTCCCATTTCTCCAGTCACAACTGCATATTATTTGATTCGGCAGTCATAGTGAACGAAACATTAGTACGCCACCGCAACGATAGTTGTCGGGCATATATAGGCCATCGGTCCGTCCGTCTGTCTGTCCGTCCGTCTGTCAGTAGACAATTTTCCTTGTCCGGCTGACTACTCCTACAGTTTTTGGCTGATTCTCTTCATACTCGGTATACATCCCAACCATCAAGTCAAGGAGTGCGTAACGTAAGAATGTTCGCTGTCCCACCGATCCATCCGTAGTTATGCCCCTTTTCGACTCGGAACATATTTATTTTTCCTTGTCCGGCAAACTACTTCGATCGTTTTTGGTTGATTCTCTTCATACTCGGTATACATCCCAACCATTAAGTAAATGCTTTGATTTAACGACGTCACTGGCTCGATGACCTTGCATGTCGGGACCGACTATTTAAGTCCCCATCCGATAGGACTAGGCTATCACGAATATGTCTTGCACAAGGACACGCCGAATCGGGCAGTGTCAGGATTGGAACTCGGGACCTTTCGATCCGTAGTCCGATGCTCTACCACTGAGCTATTGCGGCTGACTTAAGTGCCGGAGTGCTGCTCTACCACTGAGCTATTGCGGCTGACTTAAGTGCCGGAGTGCGTAACTTAAAGTCTCACGGGACAGTGCGCGGCTAGGTTTAAAAAGGGGGTGACGATTTTCTATATACTTCACTATTCACTCTGTAAGTTACACCAGTGTATCTAGAAAAATAGGTTTATGAATAGTTCTTGACTTTGGGAAGCTTGACTAGGTGTATTTTTCAGAGAATTTCATAATTCTACGAAACTGAATGTTAGCTCCGGTTGATTTTGACATCTTGGAAAATGGCGCATGCTATGCTGTCTCGCCGGTACGGTTTCGCGTCCGAAATTAAGGTATTTTTTCGGGCATTTGTAGCGAAAATTTGAGGTTTTATGACCCCGCTTTGGAATAATTTTCAGGAAATGGTGTGGTGTTACAAGTGATAGAACAAGACATAGCAAAGTCTCTGTGCCTCATGTTTTCATTTCTGGCCAAATATAGGTGGGTGGGGTAACTTTTAAAACATTAATTAAACACATCTGATACGGGTACTGCATTTGTATTGTGGCGCGCGATTTGTACTTCATTTGTATGGCACGCCGTTCTTATATTTATTCCCGAAACAAGATATCTACTAAACTTTACTAGATATCTTATATATTATATGAGATATCTACTAAAGTTTAGTAGATATCTTATATAGTTTATAAGATATCTTATATACTTTTTTATATAAGATATCTACTAAAGTTTAGTAGATATCTTATAAACTATATAGATAATCTCATAAAGTATATAAGATATCTACTAAAGTTTAGTAGATATCTTATATAAAAAAGTATATAATATCTTATAAAATATATAAGGATATCTACTAAACTTTAGTAGATATCTTATATACTTTATGAGATATCTCATATAGTTTATAAGATATCTACTAAACTTTAGTAGATATCTTATATAAAAAAGTATATAAGATATCTTATAAACTACATAAGAATATCTACTAAACTTTAGTAGATATCTCATAATATATAAGATATCTAGTAAAGTTTAGTAGATATCTTGTTTCGGGAATAAATATAAGAACGGCGTGACATACCACGCCGTTCTTATAGTTATTCCCGAAACAAGATATCTACTAAAAGATATAAGATATCTACTAAAATATATATATATCTACTAAACATATAAGATATCTTAATTAATTTGCATTTATATAAGATATCTTATAAACTTTAGTAGATATCTTGTATAATTTAGTAGATATAAACTATATAGATCTCATAAATTTAGTAGATAATATAACTTTAGTATATCTAATATAAAATTGTATATAGATATATAAATTTTATAGATATCTTTATTAAACTATATAAGATATCATAAAGTATATATATCTAACTAAAGTTTATAAGATATCTTATATATAAGATATCTAATACTTTTTTTTAATATATATCTACTAAATTATATAAGATATCTACTAAACTTACTCCCCGTGGCGACCATTTTTAATTTTCGGACTCATTTTTAATTTTCTTGTGCACGCATGGTTTTCAGTGACGTATCTCCCTTTGTTCACTGGCCTTGCCTCGACGGGCATATATTGTGACCTTCGGCACTCTTGTTCTATTCTGAAAATGAGTTGTTTTCCTTGTTTCCATAGAATTTACATGGGGCCATAAGAAAGATACAACTGACAGCCCATTTTATGCAAACAAACTCATTATATATTTATATATTTGCAGGTCTCGTCGCAAATAGGCCAGGAAGAGACTCTGGGAACGCTAACAGTTTACTGTCCAGCTGGTACGTGAATGTGTGTGGGTCATCTGGTGGCAAAGGAGTAGCATAGACAGGGCTGGGTCTGTGCCACCCATGATAAACAGGGTGATGGGCCACTTCACCCTCAGGGGCCCGCCTTTTTTTTTGCACATATAGTTCCACAAGTATTGGATTTTCTTAACTTAAAATTTGCCAATTTCACACTTCACACACGAAATTTGACCGAAATAAAACGGCTGTAAATCTGGACCGTTTTCCTTTATGAATTTTCATGAGATACCAGTCACATGACATCCTTTAACAATGTTATGACGGTATGTGTATAGTTATTAAAGGGGTTTTCCATGTATATACATATGCATGTATGTAAATTCAGTATCTATTAATATCCACTACCTGGGTAGCGAAAAATTGAATCGGCGTACCATTGTTTATAAATTTCATTGTTCTTGTTGTTGATCTGGGTGGAAGCATGTGCTTTACAAAGCACGTAACGTTTAATAGTATAGAACGCGTAAAGAAGAGAATATATAGCAGAGAGCGAATGGACTTGCGAGCTGCACCCCATCCGAAAGTTTTTAGTCTTCGTAAGGTGGCGCCTATGGAGATCTGAAGGATCTGGCGCTCGGACAGTATGGCGGCGTGACCTCCCCCGTCGTCCCGACTGGCAGACACGAGAGCAAGCATATCACGTCCCAAGTCGGGCGAGGAGGGTCCTTCTTTCTTTTACTTTACGTCGTCATCTCCCAAAACCTGCGGATGGGCCGTGGACCGGATCACAACATTTAACTCCTGGTACCTGGCCATCTCTTTGACGACCAGTTTGAACTCACTATCTGATATATCGTTGTTGGTTATTGCTTTCGACACGATAACGTCGATACTGTTTTTCTTCGACCTCGCAAGAACTACTATTCGGTCGTGCTTGCAGTCCACCAGTCAGCTCGTCATACAAAGCAGGCCTGCCCCTACTGCGACCGCACTCAATGCCACCGTAATCGGCCCGGCAACGACTGTTAAGAATAAAGACACACCCGCTCACAACGGAAGCTTAGGCTAGCGTTGTGTTCACCCCCTCGACGACATTGACTGCCCGCCTATATTCATTTTGCATGACCTGTCCGTGTGTCTTCTTCATGCTGTTGTATCTCGACAATCCTGGTCATCCTAAAAAATTTCAGGTCAGCCGCCCCGGACGGCGGCTCAGGATATAGTTTTTCGGCATTCATCATACGTCCAGTTCGATTAATAATTTCACCACGGTGGAGGAGCTCGATTGGTCGGCGATCTTTGTTAATAACACTCCCGGTGGGAACTTTAATTGGTTTATCGTCGAATATCGTAAATCCTGACCTCTGCCCCGCATGCCTGGTGACGCCATATTTCTGATATACCCCGTTCAGCGCAGGGTTCACACGAACTTCGGCAGTTGCATGTCCCTTAAAGTTGACAGAGCAGACTGACATTCGCAGAACCGCCATGGTGTATCCCGTATATATGTTGCTGACGGTTCGTGGTCCCACTCGCGCAGTACACCCAGCTCCTCCGCCCAAACTGTTATGACGGACTTTAGAGCTTGCAATCGCTGCATGTGTGCAATCGCCGTAGCCGCCTCTAGGATGGCCTGCGCTACCCTCCCCACTATCATTCCCATTGCCGCCCTATCATTGCTGTATGTGTCCGCGTCGCGGGAGCTAGGGCCATACATACTCATTTCGATATAATTTCAAGAACAACTGAAATCGGGAAGTCGTGATTGTCCAATACTCGCCCACTATCATATCGGACGGATATCTCGAATTCGTGGACGTGCCCCGACTTTTCAGCTTTTCAGCTCGGGAAAGTCCAAGGTCAGGGTCTCCCCGTAGAAGCAGTCGCTGGAGTGCACGACCATTAGGAGGGTGCTGGGGGCCCGTCTAATGCGTTATATGTGGTATTCAGCTGCTCAATGTTCACACTGAGGGTCTTCGTGAAGGCAAGCCCTATAGGCCCGTCTGTAACTTCCTCACCAGGATCGAACCATCCCTGATTTTCGGAATATTATTTTGTAAACCCAAGCCGCACCGCCAACGCCGGAGAGATTGTTACCTGATCGGATGGCTCGACGGTCAGTGTCGCAAGCCCGGTGGCCTTCTATATTGCTCGGCCGTTAATCTCGTCGGCAACGAACGTCTGGAGGGCTCGCGAATTCCAAAGCCCGTTCGGGAGCATCACGTCCACTGGGCGACCCTACTTCTCGTATCCGTATGTCGTATTCAACATTTCGCCAGCCGACCGTGAACGTGATCGACCGAAGTCCGACGCGTCGCTCCCCGTAGCCGTTGTCGATCGGTTTTCTCCAGAAGCGTGGTGCCGTTTTGAATATTAGTGAGCGTAGCAAACATATTTCTCTCTACGAGATATAATAATGATCGACAAGGCGTTCGCTATAAATGCCGCTGCAGGCTACGCTACTGGAGCACACTACGTGCAGAAACAAACTGAACCTGTCCCACATCACCGTCGTTTTCAATTCTTCGAGGGCATTCTCGGCGTCGTTTCTAGACATAACCAAGGGCTATGCCAACCCGCCGCTCACGGGCAATCCGAAGTTGAACAACATGGCCCTCAGCTCCTGTATGATTGCCAGACTGGTTGTGGCGTGTGTGTCAGCACCTTACCGCAGGGGATCCTCTATATAGGGCGTTGTTTCGTGTTTCGTGCAATCAAACGCGGCGTATCCTTACCGAGATTAAAGCGCAACTAGCACAGGATGAGATGTTCGACTGGCAGGCAAACCCCTACGACCGCCGGACTTATGAGCGTATCTGCGCCGAGTTCGCCATAGACCCCAATTCGGATTTTCAGCAGCAGATCGACCACGGTAACGGGGCTGGGATCTTTCAGCATGTTTTGGAAGCCGAGCTGAAAATACCGTCTCGACCATGGATGGCTGAAGAACTTCCTTCTTCAACCTGCACAACGCTTTGAAGCACAATGTCGACATTTCGGATGCCTGAAAGAGTGTTATATTGGACGACTCGATTCACCAAGCTCAGCGTCGAGCGTGGGCTTGGGCTTGGGCGTGGGCTTGTGCGTGGGCTTGGGCTTGGGCTTGGGCTTGGGCTTGGGCTTGGGCTTGGGCTTGGGCTTGGGATTGGGCTTGGGCTTGGGCTTGGGCTTGGGCTTGGGCTTGGGCTTGGGCTTGGGCTTGGGCTTGGGCTTGGGCTTGGGCTTGGGCTTGGGCTTGGGCTTGGGCTTGGGCTTGGGCTTGGGCTTGGGCTTGGGCTTGGGCTTGTTATTTGGACTTGTTATTTGGACTTGTTATTTGGGCTTGTTATTTGGGCTTGGGCTTGTTATTTGGGCTTGGGCTTGTTATTTGGGCTTGACCTTGGCATTGGCCTTGGCATTGACCTTGGCATTGGCATTGGCATTGACCTTGGCATTGGCATTGGCATTGACATTGGCATTGACATTGGCATTGGGCTTGGCCTTGGGCTTGGCCTTGGCCTTGGTCTTGCTTGGCCTTGGCCTTGGCCTTGTCATTTGGCATTTGGCATTTGGCATTTGGCATTTGGCATTTGGCATTTGGCATTTGGCATTTGGCATTTGGCCTTGGGCTTGGACTTGGCATTCGGCATTTTTTGGCATTTGGCATTTGGCATTGACATTTGACATTTGGCATTTGGCATTTGGCATTGACATTTGGCATTTGACATTTGGCATTGACATTTGACATTTGGCATTTGGCATTTGGCATTGACATTTGGCATTTGACATTTGGCATTTGGCCTTGGGCTTGGACTTGGCCTTGGGCTTGGACTTGGCCTTGGCCTTGGCCTTGGCCTTGGCCTTGGCCTTGGCCTTGGCCTTGGACTTGGCCTTGGCCTTGGCCTTGGCATTTGGCATTTGGCATTTGGCATTTGGCATTTGGCATTGACATTTGACATTTGGCATTTGGCATTTGGCATTGACATTTGGCATTTGACATTTGGCATTTGGCCTTGGGCTTGGACTTGGCCTTGGGCTTGGACTTGGACTTGGACTTGGCCTTGGGCTTGGACTTGGACTTGGACTTGGACTTGGACTTGGACTTGGACTTGGGCTTGGACTTGGACTTGGACTTGGACTTGGACTTGGACTTGGGCTTGGACTTGGACTTGGACTTGGACTTGGGCTTGGACTTGGACTTGGACTTGGACTTGGACTTGGCCTTGGGCTTGGACTTGGACTTGGACTTGGCCTTGGGCTTGGACTTGGACTTGGACTTGGCCTTGGGCTTGGCCTTGGGCTTGGACTTGGGCTTGGACTTGGACTTGGACTTGGACTTGGACTTGGACTTGGACTTGGACTTGGACTTGGACTTGGACTTGGACTTGGACTTGGACTTGGACTTGCACTTGGACTTGGACTTGGGCTTGGACTTGGACTTGGACTTGGCCTTGGGCTTGGACTTGGACTTGGACTTGGCCTTGGGCTTGGCCTTGGGCTTGGACTTGGACTTGGACTTGGACTTGGACTTGGACTTGGCCTTGGCCTTGGCCTTGGCATTTGACATTTGGCATTTGGCCTTGGGCTTGGACTTGGCCTTGGGCTTGGACTTGGACTTGGACTTGGACTTGGACTTGGACTTGGCCTTGGGCTTGGACTTGGACTTGGACTTGGCCTTGGGCTTGGCCTTGGGCTTGGACTTGGACTTGGACTTGGACTTGG
Source organism: Conchocele bisecta (assembly GCA_029237695.1). Lineage (NCBI taxonomy): Eukaryota > Metazoa > Mollusca > Bivalvia > Lucinida > Thyasiridae > Conchocele > Conchocele bisecta. Next base: position 26,788,951 of record CM055265.1, on the reverse strand, counting down.
ACTTGGACTTGGCCTTGGCCTTGGCCTTGGCATTTGACATTTGGCATTTGGCCTTGGGCTTGGACTTGGCCTTGGGCTTGGACTTGGACTTGGACTTGGCCTTGGGCTTGGACTTGGACTTGGACTTGGCCTTGGCCTTGGCCTTGGCATTTGGCATTTGACATTTGGCATTGACATTTGGCATTTGACATTTGGCATTTGGCCTTGGGCTTGGACTTGGCCTTGGGCTTGGACTTGGACTTGGACTTGGCCTTGGGCTTGGGCTTGGACTTGGACTTGGACTTGGACTTGGCCTTGGGCTTGGACTTGGACTTGGACTTGGACTTGGACTTGGACTTGGACTTGGACTTGGCCTTGGACTTGGCCTTGGCCTTGGACTTGGCCTTGGCCTTGGCCTTGGCATTTGGCATTTGACATTTGGCATTGACATTTGGCATTTGGCATTTGGCTTGGACTTGGCCTTGGGCTTGGACTTGGCCTTGGCCTTGGCCTTGGCCTTGGCCTTGGCCTTGGCCTTGGCCTTGGCCTTGGCCTTGGCCTTGGCCTTGGCCTTGGCATTGGCCTTGGCCTTGGCCTTGGCCTTGGCCTTGGCCTTGGCCTTGGCCTTGGGCTTGTTGTCGGTCTTAGAACTTTTGTTGCGCAAGCGCGAGCACCTGCCCCTGGGTTCATCCATGATGTTTTTTACAACGTCGTGGATAGGCGTGGGTGCATGCATTTCCGCAAGTATCTTTTAGATTTATGCATCCATAGTAGTCATGATAGGCCGTCATATACCCTGTGATGCCTTGCCTCGAAATAGGCGTTTGCGACCGTAACAACTCGTCCATTACAACTCGGAATTGCTGCTTGGCAGCCTTTGTCTTCCTAGAGAGTTTTACACGCAAATACCCAGCCCCTCAACCCTGAGGGTCTCACAGACGGGAAGGGCGCTCTGGAGGCCCTTACCACAACTGCGACATTGATGGGCAAGCGGGCGGCTGCGTTTTATTTTATTCCTGTGGATCTTGCAGTACTCGTAGGCACAGGACTTTCCGCAGATATCTGCTTCGCCATCTTCATCCACGCACAGAGGTTGTAGCTATTCATTCTGGCATGCATATGATTGAGGTATATCGTACTAGTACAACCCTCTAAATAGTCGTTTGAGCAAGATGCCCAAAGGAGCAGGCGCTCGAAGGAGCAATGTGCTCCCCATCTGCAGAAGTAGGATGGGGGGGGGGGGGCGCATGGGGGGTTCGGCGGGCCCCTAAGGGTGAAGTGACCCAGAACCCTGTGTATCATGGGTGGCCCAGACCCAGCCTTGTCTATACTACTAAAGGGGTCGGTTCTTAGGACGTAATATAATCAGTATAATTTATGAGATGCGCCATGAAAAACGTTTACAAAATTTACAAATGTTTTTCATAAATGGCATCAAAAGTTGACACAGTTTTCAGAGTACATGCGGAATTATAATCTGAAAATCTTGTCAACGTTTTACTTTATTTATGACAAATATTGTAAATATTGTAAACGTAGATCTTTTTAATGAAATTACGCAGATGTCCGAATGTACAAAATCCAATGGCGTGTCTGATTATTACACGGGCCGCCAGTTGATAACGATATATTATGAATGATGCGACCAGGGTCTAGGATTGCCACAAATGATACAAGCCATGTGAGTTTGCACCTAAAAAAAGGTGATAAAAAGGTGATGTGACATGCTGCCCATTGATTTACCATGATTCTGGAGGGCTTTAATATGTCCTCCTCTAGAGACGTTCGCGAGACGTAATTGACGTCACGTTTGACGTCATTTCGGCGAAGAAACATTTCATACGCTAACGTCAAACAACGTTATAAGCTGGTCTAAGATCCAATTTCACATTTTTCGAAGAGCCACTACCATTTATAAATACCGGATTTATTTCCCTTGACATCTGTAAATCCGACAAAGAAACTCGTGCTTCACCAGAATGTCTTTATCGGATGTGTCGGGAAATAAATCCGGTATTTCAAAAGCGTAGTTGAATAAACTCAATGTATTATATATCTACTCATGAAATACATAGTTATACGATGTAAATAAAAGTCGTATGTTCTCATGGATTAAATAAACAACTTCCGGTGAGAATACGACTACTTCCGCTATCTATATTCATAGTCTGTATTTAAAAAGAAAACAGCGCAATTAGGCTGCAAATAGGCTGCAAATACACATTCATTACCGTATACAGTTTAAAAAATGATAATTTCCATGGAGCGGTATATAATGAATAGAATATTCGTATTTGTGCAACGAATATGACATATATGTTCATCTCGTGGTGTGAAATGTCCATATTCCCATATATGGACATTTCACACCACTCGATAAACATATATTTCTTATTCGTTGCAAAAATATGAATATCCTCTATATATATTTCTTAAATGACGTTGAAAGTTGACGGAATTTTCAGAGCAAATGCGGCATTATGTTCCACATTTGCTCTGAACGTTTCGTCAAATTTCGACTTCATTCACGGAAATTATCGTAAATTGTGTAAATAGTTTCCATGAAATATCATACATCTGTTTAGGTGCAAAATCACATGACTTGTCGCAAATTCAAATGTCCCAAGGTACGTTTTCCGCTCCCTTAAATGTGACATACTGCCAGATTTAATTATAATACAGCATCTAACTTGTATCGGGTAGATAAACAAATTTCACCCCAACTTTCAAATGGTCATATCTCAGAAACTATACATAATAAATAAGTATAATTTGGAACACACGTATGCCCCTTAACGACCTTAACATTTGTGACCTTCACATGGATGTGGAAACACTTCGCCAGTTTTGTACGTGAAACAATTGTACAAGTTTCTTCATCATCATACAACATTAATATTTATTTACGGATTGTTTCAAAAGTTGTACACTTGATACATGTGAGCAGATGGAACACACACATACCGCCAATAATATGACCTTGACCTTTTTTACCTTCACATTTTTTGCGGAAACACATAACCATTTGTTTGCGTCAAAAAGTTTGTATAAGTTTATTCATCATCATATAACTTTAATAATACTTGACGGATTGCTTCAATATTTGGACACCTGATACATGTGAGCATTTGGAATACACTCATGCCGCCATTAACACGATCTTGACCTTTTTGTCTTTCATTTTGTTGCAGAAACACTCAAAACGTCAAACAGTTTGTAGCAGTTTCTTCATCGTCTTATACCTTTAATATTACTTGATACATGTGAACATTTGTAACACACTCATGCCCCCATTAACATGATCTCGACCGTTTAGACCTTCACATTTTTTGGGAAACACTTAACCATTTTGTTTGCGTTAAAAAGTTTGTACAAGTTTCTTCATCATCATATAACTTTAATATTACATAGTATATTGCTTCAATATTTGGACACTTGATACATGTAAGCATTTGGAACACACGCATGCTACCATTAACATGACCTTGACCTCTTCGTGCCCATGGTCATGTTACGGTAAAATACCTCTAAAGTGCTTTGAACAAGTCATATGGTGTCCACAATTTATCACCAGTTCGAGTCCGAATTTAAATGCCGTAAAACACAGGAAAGTGCAATACCGGACATCTAGATTTCAAAAGATTTCCGGGGGGAGGGGGGAGCTCGAAAATAGCACCCCCCCCCCCCCCCCCCGTACCACAAATGCTGTATCCGCCCCTGAATACTAGTATTAAAAGTATACAGACGAAACTTTGAGATATCACAGATAATTGCATGAATGGGTATTTTGATATTTCATATTGATCTATTACACATAGAATACTATGCCATATATGGGAATTTGAAAGTTGGGGTTATTTTTCATCCAACGGTACTAAAGATAATGCATATCACGTCCTCTAGTTTATCCCATACATGTGTCTGGAATATTTCTGCTTAGGTTGGAGTATACACGAGAGCAGGTGTTACAAACGTTTCGACGTCAAAAGAAGTTTCAAGGACGCACGGGACATATGTTACCTGTAAGTGTGACGACTCCAGGAACAAACAGTTTTTAGTAGATAGGTACAGATAAGTAACGGACCGATGTCTATAAATACATTAAATATACCTAAAAGCATTAATAAGTGAAACACAATAAGCTAAACAAAATTCTTTACTCCCTCGCGTATAGTACAGACTTTTTTTAGCTTATTCTTTTTCACTTTCCGCAATTGAGGCGGGGTAAAGTGTAAGTCTCTAATCACAGTGAAACCTCTCTAGACCGGACACCATTTGAAGTCCCCAGGGTGTCCGGTTTAGAGATGTTCCACTGTAAATCATGCACATGACCATTCCGGTACATACTTCTGTCTCTTGCAATCATGAGCATGCATTATTATCTAAGATGCGTTACCCAAGAAACCCATCAAAATGAGATCACATATCGATGGTCTAGTAACATAATGTCGTAAGTGCTATGCTTTAGCACTTACGACCTTATGTTACTAGACCATCGATTTATGTTTTTGGTGTTCGGATGAGAGATGTTCCTCTGTACGTACCCGTTCAGGGGCCCGTTTCACTAAACTTCGTACGACTAAAATGTTCGTAAGTGCAAAATTATGATTGTCTGTAAATGTCACATTAACAATTTGTTCTTGTAAACAATTATTGGATTTACATTTATTGAGCATAGGCTGTTCAACAAATGTAAATACATCAATTGAAATTTCCAGATGATCCTAAATTTGCACTTACGAACATTTTAATCGTACGAAGTATAGTAAAACGGGCTCCATGATTGCAACTCAAGAAACACGCAGCAAAAGCATGAAATTGTGCTCATACAGTTGACTTACAGCAGAATTTCTCTAAACCGGACACACTGGTCACTCTTCAGCTCATTTTGCCCCACGTTAAATTTCCAACTGAAATTATTTATTTTGTTCACAATAAAATAAATATTTGATGGAATTTCATCACAATATTTTAGTGATAGTGACATTTCGTTATTGATGTAAACGTACATGTATGTATTTAAATTGATTTTTCTTAGACATGCCCACTCAGTGTGTACACACTGTTCTTTATATCAGAGACATCATCTGAGACATTTTCATTCACCATAATTACCCAACGTATTGATTTGCATTATCATGATTGTTATACATTTATATATCAGACGTAAATGTTCACACTGATATCAAGAGCGATAACCGTGTTTCCTTAAAATATTAACGGACATTACTATTTATCCTCTCTATTTATTTTTTGATGTGCAATGATCATACTTTATAATCTATCGAAAATATTATTTTGTTCAGGTGATGCATTTAATTAGTAAAACTAATTAAAAAATATTATGCCTCATTTGCATATGAAAATAGCCCGATACTTATTTAATTCCTATAAAGAACAATTTGTGCCTACTGAGTGGGCGGAATTTGTGCCTACTGAGTCGGCGGAACAAAGAAGTAGACAGAGAAAATGGTTGGGCTTGCCGTTCCAATCTCAATGTTTATTTAGGCATACATTTGAAATTGAATTGACTATCCGGGTGGATTTAAGTGACAAAACACGAAATAGTTGTACTCTTTGTAACGAACCGAATCTGTAAGTTGTAATTAATAAATCGATATAGTAAAATTCCTTAACATGTAGGCCCTTACGCAGGGGTGGGGTACGTCTCTTGCAGTCCTTAGTACGCCACATTACCTCGTCATTTGGTATATATGTGGCCGTGACCGGAGAAAAAAAGGGCTTATGTGATTTGTGATCAGTGAAGCTCCTGATCAAATAGCACATACCTGTATCCCGATAAGAATCTGTATTTATTGTTAGAAGCATTACGTATGCTTCATTGACAAGCAGTGCAGATCATGACCAGACTGTGTGGATGTACGGGCTGATCTGGATCTACACTGGTCGCAAAACACATAAGTCCCATTTCTGCAGTCACAGCCACGTATTCATAAATGTATTGCAGCGAAGGGGGCGAACTGATCAATGTCTTGAACGAGATAGAGTATGGAGAGAAGGTGCAGGACATAGCGCCAGGAAACGGACCAGACGGTCGCTTCTGGATAGGTAAGGCATGGACAGTGTGATTTACGGTACTTTCGGATACATGGCATTTCATTAATCAATAATATGTTATCTATATCATAATAATATGCATAATTGTCAATGACAAACATCATATCAATGTAAATATTTGACGTGTTCTTGGTCCGTATATCAACGGGACGACGTTTTAATTTTCAGATAAGCACAATCAAGTTCGTCTAATATGCTTTTGACATATGGCGCGAAACGACAGGGACGTTTATCTTTTTGTACGTAAGCATAGACTTCGTAGACAATTTGGTTATATATTTTCGCTATGCACGAACAAGTAATGCCATATGTTAATAGAAATACACACTATTGCAGGTTCCACAGAAATTACAATTTAACTAATAAAAAATTAAATATATTTGTCTAATTTACATGTTTAAAAATGTTGTCCGCATCAAAAGATTTATTTTGTTGAATTGCATCAAATGTTGATATATTGAAAACACTATTTTTCTATGTGATTTTAAACTGCTGTGTCCCCAGATGGGGCCTCCGAAAACAGTTGTGATAATTATATCAATGGTTGTTCTCGGGCCCCGCCTACCCTACGCAAGAATTAATTTAGGGGGGTGCGTTATCGATTGCGCGAAGGGCTAAACATTGTTTTTTTGCACATTTACAGATTTTCATATGTTAATTTTGCAACCCATTCCAATCATCACACAATGATTTTCAGACCAGTCCATTTATGAACATGAGGTGTTATTGTTCTCAAAATTATGAAAATTGCTTGCAAAAAGTGCAGATCCTGATGAGATGGCTCGTCACGAGCCGGCTCATCTGGATTTACACTTTTTGACAATACCACTATACAGGCATGTGGTGTTGAACGGGTTAAGGGGGGTGCGTACACACCCGTCGTACCCCCTCTGCGTACGGGCCTGGTTCTGAGAGTACATATCTAATTACATTACATAATCAAAGTACTGAAAGTACTGAAATATGTGAAAACCGTGCGAAAACCGGGCTTAATGACAACATTTTCAGTTTTTACTTTTTCACGTATTCTGAATTGTACATCTTTTAAAAGCCATATGCCGCAAAAATTATCAATGTATCCCAATTATTTTTAATTTTAGACGCGTGGTAAAAACGTATATGACGTTTTTGATCAATGACGTCGAAATTACGACGTTTTTATCAACGGCGTATACAAGGGGTGTTGATAAAATACCCGGACAAGTCCTATAGATTTGTCATCTTTTATCGCATGTCAACCGAATTTGGATATCTCGTAGCCTGGCCCCATTAGGCCAAGACAAAGTAATTAAGTATGGAAATAATGTTCATAGCTCGTGTTGCAGTTGCTAATGTAACGCCATGTTTTGGATTGCGGCCCAAGTAATGTAATTTCGTAATTTTCAAATAAGGCAGAGTGAGAAGTGTTGGCGTTTCCCTGTTGTTTGCTGCTGTCTGAAATAATTTTGGGGAATAATAGCGATATTATTTAACATTTCGTATCCGACAAACTATTTTAAAAATCTGACATCATGACCGGAAATGACGTAGTTTAACACTGCCAGCTCTGTGTAAGAGAATATGCCGGAAAAACCAAGAGATTATATTAAAGTTTGTATTTTAGCACAAAACACGAGATATTGATGATGAGAGAAAGTCCATCATCGGGATGACAATAAGGCAGAGTGAGAAGTGTTGGCGTTTCCCTGTTGTTTGCTGCTGTCTGAAATAATTTTGGGGAATAATAGCGACATTATTTAACATTTCGTATGCGACAAAGGTGAATTGCATTGCCTGACTTAGCTGTGCATGTAGTATAAAAAAAAGATGCTATACCGTTTATTTTGAAAAATAATAACCCATTGTGCGAGCACGAATGAAAGCATGGACATGTTCTTCTTCCATTGAACAATATGGAGCATACATTAACATAACATCATTTTGACGTCGGGCCCCATATCGCGTGATGACGTTGTGTTGGTAACGATAATATTGCCCATGATATATTAATGATGAGTTGTGCATATGAAATCGATGAAGCATTTATCAATCATCATGGATGTGAATTTTCAGTTAACCAAACGCATATGGATTGTGCAGCATAATAATAATGGTTATTCAACCAACACTGGAAATCAAAAACTTACAAGCAACCTATCCGCGATGATCGGTGGCTGGTAATAATTTGATGTGTTTGCAGTTTCAACATTAGCCACACGAGTGACCGTACAACTTTATGTACATATTGTGCTTGCAAATCTTCTAAAATTATCCCGCGGGACCATAACCAAAATCGCGTAAATACAATACATAATTGGATGTTGCAGTTGCAGGTTATGCATATGGGATGCCCATCCCCCAAGTAGTATATAGGGAGTCAAAATGATACCACCTAACGGTGGTATCATTTCCCCACCCTATATACTACCCCGACCACCCCCGAAAAACTCCAAAATTGATTAACGAGGAAATTGTCACCCGACAGCAAAATCGTGACAATTGGTGTCATAAATACATAAGTTGAAAAGAGGTCCAATTGAACAGATAAATCTCATAGGTTATATACGCCAGAAATAGAAAATCCGTGGCAAATCTGTAATGGTTTCGGCTACCCAACGAAATAGCCACCCGATAATGTGCCGGAAAAAAATATCCACCGAATTAATTATTTTCAGAAAAAAAAAAAATGTATGTTCAATTGCATTTTATAGAATTCTATGCTGGTGCCAGCAAATTCGTGAACCTCTCTAAGTGTTTATAAATAACCTGTGTACACACCGTCTGTGTAAACCGATAATTGTACAACACTAGGTAGTGTTTATCATAACAGCCTTCGTGGTCGTGTGGTTAAGGCGACACTATAGAGACGTGGGTCGTGAGTTCGATCTCGACGGGAGCTAAAACTTTTTTATTTCTATCCCTACAAATGTGGTCGCTATGGTAAACAACTGCATGACAACGGCGTTCCTATCCGACCGCTCGAGGTTGATGAAAAATAAATTCAGATAGCCAGTTTACATACCATCGATAAGGAGAAATACACTCGGCTATAAATAACAGTGTGTGTACCGTCTGTTAACCTCGGCTATAAATGCACACATTCATAACCCGTATAATTGAAACATTGTCGTCTGATATTAAAAAAAAAGGTGTTTCAGTTAGATATGATCAGCCTATTATTTTATTTTATGGGTGTGCCAGATATAGATAAGCAGCGGTCGGATCCATTGCTAAGTACATGACAGAGGTGTTTTGTGAACGGCCGAGTATTTGACCTTATTGGGGTTACGTGTAAATTATAACGTATACAATTATATTAAAATTGGCGCTAACCACATGCGTTATATGGTTACACGATTGTATAAATGTATGGTGGTCAGTGGGTGTCGTAACGGGGCCCGAAAAAAAGTTTTATGTTCCGTATGGAGGGGCCGTAGGAACAGCTGGAATGTATAGTGGAGGAATCTCCTGCTGCCGCTGCAGACACGCGAATAAGCATATCACGTCCCAAGACGGGAGAGGAGATTTTTTCTCTCGTCGGCCCTCCCCTCCATAACGAGTTTTTTTATATCTTCGTCCGCGAGAATTTGTGGTTGAGCCTTGGACCGGATAGTACCCTTTAACTCCTGTTATCTGACCATCTCTTCGACGACCATTTTGAACTCGCTATCTGATATATCGTTGTCGGCTATCGCTTTCGACACGATAACGTCGATACTGTTTTTCTTAGATCTCGCGAGAACCGCTATTCGATCGTGCTTTCGACTCTTGGCCTCTAGTTTTCGGCCCACGAGTCTGACCGTCATACAAAGCAGTCCCGCCCCCGCCGCTGTCGCACTCAAGGCCACCGCGACCGGAGCGGCGACGATTGTTGACAATAAAGACACACTCCCCACCCCACTTATAACGGATGCTGAGGCTAACGTGGTGCTCACCCCCTCTAATATATTGACCGACCGCCTATATTTCTTCGCATAACCCGTCCGCATCTCCCTCATGTTGTAGAATATGTTGTATCTCGACGATCCTGGTCATCCTAAAGGATGCCGGGTCGGCCGTCCCCGTAGGTAAGTGTGGTTAATAGTTTTCTCAATCATTCACATAAATCAAGTTGTATTAACAGTGTAACAATAGTGGAGGAAGTTGATTGGTCAGCAATTTTTGTAACAAAGTTAATAACACTACCTGCCGAAACTTTAATTGTAGTGTCATTATCGAATATAGTAAACCCTGACCTCTGCCCCGCGTGCTTGGTGATGCCAATATTCTGTTCTAAAACACCATTCGGAACGACATTCACTCGGACTTCAGCAGTGGCGTGTCCGCGAAAGTCGAGCCGAGCAGACCGCCATTCGAAAAATCGTCCCAGACACTGCCATGGTGTATCCCCCGTATCTGTTGCTCGTGTTGGCACCGAATGAATATTCGTAGGCCCCCTCGCTTAGTGAACCTCGGCCCAAACTGTTATGACGTGTCTGCTAGCTTGCAATTTTCCCATTTGTGCAACCGCCCTAGTTGAAACTGTGTGGGACTGTGATACGCCCCTCTCCAGCCTTCTCATTGCAGCTTCATCGTATGCTGCGGCCGCGACGGGAACATCCCGTTCTAAGTTGGAACTACCTGGACCGTATATGCTCATGATTAATATGTATATATATATTATGTTTAATCGGTTATTTCGAGAACGCTCAAAATCGGGTAATAGTTATTCAACTCTCGCGCTTTATCATCTAGAATAGAAATCTTCAACTCGTGGATGTGTCCCGATTCCAAAACTTTCATCTCGGGGGTTGGGAAGTCTAAGGTCAGGGTCTCGCCATAGAAACAGTCGCTGGCGTGCACAGTTTTTAGTAATGTACTGGGAGCTCCGTCTAACGTGTTGTACGATGTGTTCAATTGATCCAGGTGCACCCTGAGAGTTTTCGTGAAGACGAAGTCCACCGGGTCGTCTCCGGCGTGCTCACCCGGCCCAAACCAACCCCTATTGTCGGAGTATGTTTTTGTAAAACCGAGCCGCACAGCCAAATCCGGGGTGATCGTTACCTGGTTGGTGGGTTCGACGGTAAAGGTCGCGAGTCCGGTAGCCTTCGAGATTGTGAGGCTGGCTCTACCATCAAGCTCCGACGCAACAAAATCTTGGAGGGATCTCGAACTCCAAAGGCCGGGGGGCAGCTTTACACCTACTTGGCGGGGGGCCTTCACGTAGCCGAACCCTTCGCTCTCCCCCACGTTTTTCCACCCAACCGTGAAGGTGATTGATCTGAGGCCTACCCGGCAAAGTACGCGGTCGGAGGTAAATACACGCAAAAAGACGTTGTTAACCACCTTGTACACCCAACTGTAACAGTTAGACCGAAAAGTGGCTTTACCACCAATTTTCCTGACATCTTTGAACAATATAGGCTGCCCAAGATTACTACGATGGAGGCCGTGAACGGGTGGAAAGCAACACCGATGCAGTTTTGGCAGAATCAGCTCAACTTCGCCGTATGGTGTGCAGAGGCCAGATGTGGAGTTTCGCATCAAGACCATCTGACATCCAAGAATGTCATGCTCCGAAGTGTCTACAACTTTCACGCGTATTACACCATTAGGAGGATTATCAAAGAACTAGGTATTCCACTACCTCAAGATGACGCATGGAATCCCATTTCCAACACATACGATCGTAGGGCGTTCGAAAGACTGTGTAACGAATTTAACATTTCAAAAGATGCGGACTGGAGACAGAAAGTATTTCCTAACAGCACTGGCCTCGGGGACGTTCTCATTCGGGGCCAGTCCGGGAATTGGACGCAGACTGATTTTAGACACGATCACTCTGGTGACCACATCGTCAGTCGGAACGCCGGGAATTTTGATCCCGCGACGATGACCTTCGGGCCGGAAGTATCTGGAGGTCGGCACTGCGGCGTCTCATCCTGCAATTGGTTACCTCCGAAACGAGCTCACATAGATTACATACAGCAGGCTGCTGAGGTCCAGGACGCGTGGGTACATTTATGTTAGATAAGCGTATGGGGTTCACGCAGGCCTGGTGTTACTCGCCTCAACGACTCCATTCGGACATACGTCTGGGCCATCCTCGGCGCACAGAAGCAAACTCGCAGTTCTATACTAGGCACGGGAACGGCGTTTGACGCGCAAAAACAATTCTTGGCACTTGTAGAGGACGCCATCTCAGCTAAGGTGGACCTGGAGAAGGCGATCAAGCAGTATCAAGACGTTTTGCAGAATGCCAGCACCCCAGTAGACTATGTATTTGGAATAGGTCTTTATATGGCACCGAGCAATATGATACTACGAGACGACCCGGTTGACGGTTACAATAATCAGATCGTAATCGCCACCGTCAATCAAAAAATCGGCCACAACGGGAACGTGAACGTGGATATCATCAAGCGCACCCCAACAGTGGAACCGATTTCATAAAACCGCAAGCACCCACCCCACCAACCCCAATTCACGAATTGGGCCCCCCATCAAGTTCATTTGAACCCAGTGTTCCACCGAGTTCCACTCCTGTTTCACCCTCTGCAATAGGACCAGCAAGTTCCCCCAATCAGGGGAAAATAGTGTCACAACCCACGAGGAGGAGAAATTAGGGCTCGTCGTAGCCCTCGTGGCGGTCGGACTATTTGTGCTTTGGATTTAGGAACTCTCGGGAGGCTAAAAGTAGGAGACCGGCGATAGCCACGATTAAAGCCCAAGCATTCTCGGCGAGCCATCCGGCTGTTTTTGCTAATATAGATAGCAAGAAGGAGACGATACCCCCGATCAACCCAGGCAGCGCGGCAGCCACCTTTCCGGCTAATTTAGCGAGGAGATTGGCGAGGGCTTTTAGTTGTTTTTTTATCCATTGGCCTCCCCAAGTTTTCTTTCATCTTGCTCAATATGTTCGTCCAGCTCCGTGAGTTTGGAGAGGTTATTAACTAGTTCACCACGGCCCGTTTGCAGAACCTTATTGAGTCCCAGGAGTTCGCGAAGAGGTAACGGTGGGTCATACTTCGTGCCGTTTATTTTGTTGACCGTGGTTTCCACTGTGTTAATAGCGTCGGTGACTATACGAGGGACCTCGCTGATATCGCTCGTTTCTATAGCGGCGGCCATCTTCGCCAGCGTTTCGTCGGTATCCTGCATGGTTTTTACAATTTTTTTTTAGGGCACCTGCGACCGATCATCGAGCACTCCGAGAGCTCGAGCGAGAGGTCCTGCTCCATATCGGCTCACTGAAGAGGGGGGGTTGAGGAACTTGGTCGGGTCGTTCTTGTACGTCAGCAACTTCCAGCTATTGCCCCATTTAACCCACAGGTCTCCTCTTTTAGTGCTGCGAAACTCCAACGTGGCCTTGATGCCGTGTTTAGACACTATACTCTCACACCGTTTCACCAGACAATCCGTTTCCCTGAGAGGAGCCAGCTCACCCTTGGAGATCCCGGCAGGAATATCGGCACCGCCCGCCCATGCCGGAGTTTCAGGTGGGGCCTCCCACGTATGTAAAGGTGTGGCTGTATCAAACAAACGTGCCTTCTTCTCGGGTGTGTCGAACAAACGTGCCTTCTTCTCGGGTTGAAACGGGTACTTCTCGGGTGTGTCAAACAAACGTGTATTCTCGTGTGCCCACCCGGGAAACGGATACTCCTCGGGTGGTGTAGTAATGAAGCTTGTTTCTTCATCATAATCACCATAATAAGAAGAGGCATAGTCTTCTTCTTCATCATCATAGTCACGATCGCGCCCAAATTCGTCTGGTCCAAGATCATAGTCATGATCACGCCCGAATTCGTCCATGCCAATATCGAGTCCAGCCTTTATTATTATATATGTATTAAAGATAAAATATATACAGGTTTAATAGATTAACTAAAAATATGTCTTCGAGTCAATACGGTCGCAAAGTCAATCCATATCGCAGACTGCGTGAGCCCCTCGGGGCAAAAGGTGTGAGACAGAGTGTCGTTATTACGAACGACCCATCGACGATCGACCAGAACCAGCAGCTCTTAGTCCGCTTCCCCAACCTCGGAGCTAGCGACGTCATTATGCCGGGGACTGTTCGCCTCACTTTCACTATTTCGCTTACATCGACGGATGCGGACCGAACCATCGTTCAGAACCTGGGTCGCGCCATCGTCAAGAAGACTATGATAAAGATTTTTGGTAATGAGGTGATGTCGATCGATGACAGCGACGTCTACCATTGCTACCAGGACCTGTGGAAGACGGTGCAAGAGCGCGAAAACGCTGTCTATCAGGGTATTGACACCAGTCGAAATAAGAACGTAACCAGACTTAGAATCGGGGATGGTGACAAGGCAGATAACGTCGCGAGCGACAACGCGGTCGCGGCCGCTTACGGCAACCGATTCTACATCCCGCTCGACTTTGAGTTGCTGGAGAGTCACATGCCCTACTATCAGAGCGCTTTGGCGGACCGCCTCAAATACGAACTAACGTTCAACGACTACGGCCGAGTTGTCATAGCCACTGACATGACATCGAAGTATACGATCGACAATGTGTCGCTGGAGTACGACATGGTCACGATGCCCGAACTCGCGCGATTAATCAGATCCCAGTTTGTCGGGCGCGTTGCCATACTTTACGACCGAATTCTTCGCCACCGCAAGATGACGAAAGACAAAAGTGACACATTGTGGAATATTAACGTCAGCGTACCCGCCCGCTCGATGAAAGGTATACTGATGTTGTTCGAGGAGGGTCGGTTCGCGCTCGGTGCTAGAAAATCCGACAAATTCTATAACCCCAAAATCACGAAGGTAGAGGTGACGATTGAGGGAGTACCCAATCAACTCTACAGCGCGGGTCTTCGCGCGCACCAGCAGTGGGACGAAGTAAGAAAACGTTTTGCTTCCGGCTCTAAGCGTTCCCCGGAGGTTGCCGCGGTTGCCAAAGACCTGCAGCTCTCGGACGTCTCACTCTCGGATTTTCTGACTACCAAATACGCTCTATGGCTAGACATGCGAGCCAGCGACGACGACCAAATGCACGGTAGTGGACGCCAAGTTGAGAACGCTAGTGAGGGTGTGACGATCCAGATAACCAAAGAGGCGGATGGAGCCGGGCCATAGAACGTGTACTTGTATATAATAACAGACGCTCAACTCAACATCGAAAATGGCCGATACGTCTCAGCTTTATACTAAAATTAGCAATCAATACCAATTCACGATTGGAGATGCCCACTCTGCCATAATATGTGGGCAGACAGGATGCGGAAAAACGGTTTTCATCCTGGACTTGCTAGAGGGCTCCTTACCCCGAGATGCCTTTCGTCACATTGTGATCCTGTGTCCCACTGTGCGGCACAACGATACTTATCAGCAGCGCCCGTGGATATGGACCGACCCTGAGGTATACGTTATTGACCCCGGCGACAGGCTTCATGGTTGGCTGCGTGTCTTCTATCAAATATTCCAGGGAGAGCCCACCCTATACGTGATTGACGACTGCTCGGCCAAGGCGGCGATGACCAAAAAGAAGGACATGCTCTCTGAGCTCGCATTTTCTGGCCGCCATGCGAGGCAAAGCGTATGGATCTCCACTCAGAAGTACAACGCCGTCCTAAAGGATCTGCGCGAGCAAACGAAATGGGTCGCCCTCTTCCACTGCAAGGACTGAGACTCATTCGATGAATGTCTTAGAGAGAACGACTTTATCCCAACGCGCGAGGAGCGCCTGGAGGTTCGACAGATACTTTCGGAAACTAAGCACACCAAGCTTCTGCTAAAGACTGATCAACCAACTGCTTATAATGTAATTAATTAGTAACTGCTGAGTAAATGCTTAACAATGCTGAACAATTACTGAGCAATGCTGAACAAATGCTGAGCAATGCTGAGCAATTGCTGAACAATGTTGAACAATGCTTAACAAATACTTAACAATGCTAAGAAAATGCTTAACAATGCTGAGCAATTGCTAAGAATTTGTTGCTCCGCTGCGAGCTTTATTGCGAGCATAATGGTGATCATAAGTATCTGGTGGTGCGCTTGGCAATATGTTAGACTTATGAGACTTGTAAGAATAATTTTAGCAATAATGAACTGCGACGAACTTCTCGATCAGCTAATGGAAGAAACAGTCGCTCCGACTGCCGACATGACTGAAACTGTAGGAACACCTGTCAGCACGACTGCCGGCACGGCTGCCGATACGGTCCCGAAAGAAAATGAAAACGCGGCGCGTCGCGAGCGTCTAGCTGCGCTGGTTGCTGGGGGACAGTCGGAGCATTATCTCGGTAGGCGTCTCTCAGTTTGTCAGGTGGATAAGATGTCAGATGCGGAGGTCGATACAATGTATGCGCGATACAAATTCAAATTAGGTGCGGAGATGACAAAAACTCTCGGATCGGCGGCTATTCATTTGTACACTACCACCGTTAGTATACTTCTCCCTATACCAGACACCGCGGGGTTGATTCGCGATCTAGAGACTGACCCTTTTATAGGACACACTCTTAGAACAGCATGTTGCTCAATTTATCACAAGTTTGAAATGTACTTAGCTCCGCTGACAACCGCGTTGACCACGGGTAAACACTGTAAATTTGGACATATATGCCCACGAACTATAAGCCCTAATATTAATATTATAAATGATGACACAAGACACACCTGCGAGAGTGACGGAGTTGAACCCGATTGCTCCCACACAATCGAACCCGAGTGTTACTCTGCCACCGGGTGACATTCAGCATATAAAAAATCCCAAAAGACAGGCAGCTGGGCGAGCAGCGGCTGCCACACGAAAAGCTAAACAAGATAAAATACTCGCCGATCTTCAAGAGGCCAAACGGTCGTTGCAATCGAAGACAGAGACAGCAAAACACCCGGTGGCAGCTGTTTCTCCCCCAATCGCTATTGGATTGGAACCGATTGCTCCAACTACCAATCTCGATTGGATCCCGTGGGTTGTTGTTGGTGGTCTGTCGGTTGTGGGCACCCTGTATGTGCTTTACCGTTTCAACAACAGGTCCCCCTATCATCAACAAGGTTGAAATTGAAAAAACAACCCCTGACACTGTTGGATGCGGTTCCAATCCAATCGCGTTCAACAGTGTTGAGGGATGCGCCCCATTTAAACATTAAACGCGATCCCTTTTATATGCAATAATTATAATGGCTGAACACGATGGTAAAATGATAGTGAATGCGTTTTATCACGCCGTGGTGATATCGGGTCTCAGTATCGGGGTATGCTTGACTATCGAAGGTGGCCTTAGGAGGGTCCGCCCCCAAATTGGACTTTACTGTGAGAGACGTAGGGCTCGTGACCTTAGATGTAGCGGCCGCAGTTTGGACCCGAGATTATCTAATTAAAGCTGGAATTCTACCCGTTAATATATGGAAATAAAATGGCTACGATCGGAATAATAGTAGAAGGAGCACTTGTGAACGCATTGGCGTTCAGCGGCAGCAACTTTCTATTCTCTAAACTACAAAACTCGAACGTGGATGAGGAGCGCAAGCGTCACGATTTAGCTGTAGAACAACTCAATAGCGCAAAGGAAGCGTGGTCACAAAAACGAACCGCCCATCTCGACTGGGTCAACGAAGAGCTTCGCCGCGAGAATCACACCCCAAACTTTCCAGAACGTTGAAGAAGCCAACCGCGAGTACGCGCTGGCATATCCGCAAAGAAGTCTCGATCCAATGAAATTGGGACTAAATCGCGAGCCCCAACTTTCAGATTTCTATGTACCGTCAGAGGCCCAAAAAGAGATCGCGTTCATCGTCGTGGGAATGGCTGCGACTGGTCTCGTCAGCTACTATATATTCAATCGAGATTGAAATAAGCAATTGAACTTGTTTAAATATATATATATAACGATGTTAGTTGACGATCTTTATTACGCTTTGATCGATGTAGGCTACACGGCCCTTAAACACCGTATAGCTGGCACAAAGGGTATGATCTGTCTGGCCCAAGATTCTCTCGAGACGTGGCGCGAGGACGAAAAAACGGCCACCCTTTTCGCAAAGCGGATGTTATATTCCCCCACCAATCCTGGGGGATTGGATTCCTCCGAGTTCCTTCAGAACTCAACCTCCAAAATCAATCGCGATTGTACTTCCAACAAAGGTTTATTATTAACGACGCAGTTACCGGACGAGCTTTTTTTTTTTTTTTTTTTTAGCTTATATTTAACGGCGGCACTGGCTCTAGGACCTTGCATGCCATCTCTCAAGAATGGGAGAAAGAACGGAGGTAGAGATTTTTTGAGAGAAGCCGGTAATTCGTATTTACAGAGCAACTACGAATTATCGGTACCCATTCACAGCTGGGTGAACTGGAGCAGTGTGGATAAAGTGTCTTGCTCAAGGACACAACGCAGCGCCTCCGGTGAGGCTCGAACCCACGACCTTTAGATCAGCAGTCTGACGCTCTAACCACTAGGCCACTGCGCTCCACTTCCGGACGAGCTGACGAGTGCATATTGGAGATTGTCCGATATATTAGAATACTTCGCATACGATGGACATGCGCAAACTTGATACCAAACTAACGCGCAAGCTGGCAAATACATACTATAGCCCACGCGGCTACTGGAAGGGACTCGCGGCCATCAAGAACTTCGCGGCGGTGACCAAGGTTTCCGAAAACGCTGTCAAGGAATGGCTCAAGAAGCAGGCCATCTGGTAGATCTATTTACCCGCGCCTCACAATATTCCGCGCCCGAAATTCGATGTGCCGGTGCCGAACCAAGTTCACCAAGCGGATCTCCTGTTTCTCCCTCACGATCGCATCGGTCGCAAGACGTACAAGTACGCGCTGTACAATCGTTGACGTAGCGAGTCATTATAAGGGGGTAGGGGGCTGAGCCGTTGGCCACTAAAGAGTCTAAAGACGTGGCCGAGGCTCTTTCCCGAATATATAAGAGGAGTCCTCTCAAATGGCCAAATTTTCTCCAGGTCGATCCCGGCCGCGAGTTCATGGGCGCGGTCTCTCATCTATTGTCTAAGCACAAAGTTTCTATCAGACGCGGCCGCGTCAACATCCACCGGGACCAGGGGATCGTGGAGCGCTTCAATCGAACCCTGGCTGAGAGACTGTTCGGACACCAGTAAGCTAAAGAACTTGCAGACCCTCATTCGCGATCGACCGAGTGGGTGGCCAGACTGCCCGCCGTGGTCTCCGCACTGAACGGAGAGGTGACCAGATTGATAGGTAAGAAGCCCGTAGATGTTATCAAGTCTAAAAGGGTGACGAGCAAACCCTCTGCCGTCTCGCGCGGGTGACCCGTTGGTTTAGAGGAGCAGCAATCGCTGATTGCACTTCCATCGGATATTGACGTCCGGTACCTCTATCAACCGGGAGAGCTCGAAGGTGGCAGCCGCCGCGCGACTGATCCCGTGTGGTCTCTCAATGTATATCATCTAGATCGATCTATTACCAAACCCGATGAGCCCGTGCTCTACTATTTGGATGATGGGCCATCTCGAGGGTTTGTTCGCGAAGAACTTCTTGCGGTGCCTTCTGACACCCAGTTACCCCCGGATCGTCAGAGTCTTTAGATTGCTAAAATTAATTAAAGAGGTTCCGTATGTATTCCGTCTGATAACACGCGTCTTTTATCGTAGTATGCCGAGTCCTAATTTTCGTTGACAGTACGTTTTCATAACACCGTCTTTCATTTTAAATCCTCTATTTTGTGCTACATCTATAATGTGTTTTCCATCTTCTGTAGTTTCACTTAGTACTCGTTTATATCTATCCCAATTTAAATTGTTAGTTCTCTTGGACATTCCTTTCGCAGAGTTTTTATTAATTGAATTAAATTTTTCTACGAAATAACACTTACTAGATAACGCTATCGCCCTATCTCCGCTAAATTCCATTTTGAAAAGTCCTGGCTCTCTTTCGCTCCATTTATCCCAAGCCAACCATTTCTTTTTTTCTTTTTCAAACTCGTCTAGTATGTTTAGGGTCTAATCAATTCCTCTATCGTTTTTTCCACTAACTCCTATATACATACTATCCGTGTCCATCTGTATTAATTCAAAGTCTTCTCTTTTTACGTATTTGTCTAGAAATTCGTAGTAAAATTCCAACATTCTCAATTTAGCTAGTTGATAAACCGCTATTCCACAATGGAATGGTCTCTTTACTGAGCACCGGGGTTTTCTTGAAGATATTTCGTACGCATCTCCTATCTCTTCCAAATCAAAATACGCGGATCTTAATGCTTTGTCAACACAGGTTTCGTCTTGTGTATATGTCGTATTTAAATGTCTCTCCGTTGCCTCTATCATTTTTCCACAACACGAGTTTCCTAATAATTTCATTATGTCATCCACCGGTTTCTTATTTGGTTCTACATCCCCCGTTCGTCTTGCGGCTGTAGCAAACCATTCGAAGGGTTTACCACTAATATAATCTATAACACGATGAACTCCCGTTATTTCTAGGCCGTGTTTTAAATACCATTTCAACAGTGGCGCGTACAGCAATACTTTAGTGGCCGACATAGATCCCACCAATTTTCTTCCATTTCCTCTAGTTCTGCCAGTATCTTTTAAATATTTTAACATGTGTGCGCGGGAACTTCATCAACCTCTACTTCTCTGTTTATAAAAAGTGGAGACATTTCAGAAAACAATTATCTTTTAAGTTGTGTGGAACTTCTATATCCACCTCCCCGCAAACCAAACCAGTCCTCCGATAAAACTCTTTTACAAAACTTTTTAATAAGTTTAGGATTATGTGGGGAATCTATATGATGTATAGTTTCTTTCCCACACGGCATCTCTTTATTTAACGTAGATAAATATAACGCGTTTGCGTCGTACCCCAAAACAGCCTTGCAAGGTTTGGAACCCACTCTAATATTTGAAACACCGGCTTCTGCATATCATGTAAATACTATTCATGGACCACCAACTAGAGCGTCTTTCATCATTTTGTATGTTTCTTCTTTCGGTGCGCATAGAGCATCCTCCGGTATAATCGTCTTTGAAGATTTTTGTTCTTTAATGGTTCCTCTCAATAAATATTGTATAGCCACACCCGGTAGTGTTACCGCGTCTTTGAAAATATCTACACCCCTGTGTTTATAAAATTCACACATTTTTCCCACAGCTTCTAGGAACGGTGCTTCATCTAAATCGTTATAATATTTCAACCAATCTCTGAAAGTTTTCATATTATTTTCTTCGAAAATTCTACGACATTTACTTAATTCTGTTTCATCTATTAACATTTTCCCAGATAGTTTGGAATACCAATTCTCTATATCCGGTAATCCTGGGTAATCCAGCTTGTCTGTAGAATCGAACCACTCGTAAGGAAAGAAAGATTTCTGTCCTTTACAATCGTAGGCTTTTATCCAACTATCGTAACTTACACCGGGTCCTAGGTAATGTATTACATCAAGAAATCTAAACTCCGGATTAAATAGAAATATTGTTGCGTTCGCCCTTTTTCCAACCATTACTTTCTTCGTTGTTGATGACAGTTCACCTACTAAATATTTCTTTATTAAGTTTATATCGTACTTACTGCTGTTAAAACCTATAACCGGTACTTGCTCTATCCACTGTTCGATCTGGGCGATTTGTTTTTCACGTATATATTCTGTATTAAACTCATATCTTGACCATACTTCTTCTCTTATAGCTTTTCCCCTGACTTTCAAATCTTCTACAAATTTTTCTATAAGTTTTGTGGGATCTTTATCACAAATATGAGTTACTGTTCCTGAGAAATTATCTCCTATACTAACGCTTACCGGAACGTGCTCAGCTTCGTACTCTAAACTATTACCGGTAGTTTCAACTTCTGGCTGGAGATACGCCTCAAAATCGTATACTATCTGATATGGATAAAGAGTAGTGTCGCAACCGATCTTTATATCTTTACCCGTTCTTTGAAATTCGCATTCCCACATAACTACTAGGTTGAATTCTTTGCTTCTAATAAATTTATCTCTTCTCATTGTGGATGCGCGTTCTTCTTTTTTATGCTTTGCATGAATCTCACACCCGTGCCAGTAACAGCCGTGATATTGATATACGGTATTGGTTTCTGGACAGTATCCATCTACTGGAGCTCCTAAAATCCATCTTTCACCACGTGTCTGCACTGTTCGTGGTGAATGTGAATTCCCTCCCGCTTTTCCACAGAGTACATCCAATCGATCGCACCATAACTGTTTAGAACCTTAGAACGCTTTCTCGAACGACGAACGCGGGCGCTCTAAATAATTACCATCACATATTACTTTTGTCTCACCTCTCATACATTTTGGTCCGTGTCTCTTCATATTACTCGCTTTCGTGAATTTCTGTTTGCAATTATCGCAGGCGTAAATTTTAGATAGGTTTTTAAGGTTTTTTATCAGAAATGCGTGATTATTAAACATTCCTATTGTCATTGGTTTATTACCGAGTGCATCATAGTGCGCTGGTACCTTTTTCAACCACCAAACACCACCTTGTGTCGGTTGATATACTTCTATACCGATTTTAAAAAACTCTTCAACCTTTTTCAGATCTGAAATTACTACCGGTATATTGTTTACTAAGTTCTTTCGCCTTGTCCGTGCATCTGTCAGGTCTGATCTTTTTATCAAGGTGCATAGCTAGACACCTGAACAGACAAAGGTCGTCATTATACTTATCTAAAGAATACATACCTTTTCTATTCCTCAACCATTCTGGAAGTTCTCCTCCTGCTACTTCTTTGGATTGTAGTCCCAAATCTATTACCCTACTGCCCTGTATTAACTTTACAAAAACCTCTACCCATCTTACAAACTTCCACTTTGTATTTGGTCTGTCTATTTTATCGACATTATTCTGTTTGCTCCTTATCTGACAACCATTTTTTAACGGTTTTCATCGATGATAGTGGTTCGCTACCACCGAGATTTTTGTGAAAATATTATAGTTTTAGGTTTTCCATTTTTAGTTTCCTCCATATGTTCTAGCTTGTAAGAATATGAATATCTCAAATAAAAATTTGTTGTTAGATACGGAGCGATTTTATCGGACATGCGTTCAGACGCGTTAATGTCAATGTTTTTACGAAAGGATAATGTAACTACCCGTCTTCCATTTTCTGCCTTTTCCAACGTTTCATCGTGAGCCCCCAATATTTCTTCACCTTTTTCCAC
The DNA here is from genome assembly GCA_029237695.1 of Conchocele bisecta. Lineage (NCBI taxonomy): Eukaryota > Metazoa > Mollusca > Bivalvia > Lucinida > Thyasiridae > Conchocele > Conchocele bisecta. The sequence continues at coordinate 26,765,778 of CM055265.1, read as the reverse complement.
TATCGCGCGAACGATAGATTTTTTCTTATTATTTGGGTCGCCTGTGCGTCTAATTTGGGATGTGCTTGAAGGTTTGATTACACTGGCCCTTACCCTTAACCCCGCAATACTTTCTTTTTGAATTCTGTTACCAACTTCCTCCGCTAGTGAGAGGTCTTTAAAGGCTCCTCGTTTGTGGGCGCGGGTAAACCGCTTCATAAACGCCTCATTCTTTGTGGAGTTTATAAGATTTGTCAACCCCCTAACTCCCAACCGTTTACTATAAGTAATCCCTAGAGATTCGGCTTCTCTTCTCAAACTTCTATTTCTGACGTTATCATATTTTCTGTATATAACCTATGAGATTTATCTGTTCAATTGGATGAACATGATGTTTTTTTCTCGTCCAATTGAATATAAAGATATACATATATATACATAATGGAGTGTGCGACTTGTCGTAAGACTTTTGTGTGTAAAGACTATCTACGAAGGCATCTATCGAGAAGTAGAAAATTTCCTTGTGTCGCCCCACAATTTCAATGCCCCAGATGCCCTTGTAAGTTCGTTAGTGCCCAAACTCTTTGTAGACATAAGCAACTACGCTGCCCTGTGGCTAAAGGTGAACGCGGTAGACTAGAGCTGGTAGAATTAGTTGCTGATCTGCGAAATAAATTAGCTATATCGGAGGAGGAAAATACGAAATATAAACTATCACGCGTGGACGTATAGAATTCTACAAAATCCAATTGAACATACATTTTTTTATTTTTTGTTTCAAAATGCAGCCCAATTGAACAAACATTTCTCTTTTTTTTTTCCCTCCGGCGCATTATCGGGTGGCTATTTCGTTGGGTAGTCGAAACCATTACAGATTTGCCACGGATTTTCTATTTCTGGCGTATATAACCTATGAGATTTATCTGTTCAATTGGACCTCTTTTCAACTTATGTATTTATGACACCAGTTGTCACTATTTTGCTGTCGGGTGACAATTTCCTCGTTAACCAATTTTGGAGTTTTTCGGGGGTGGTCGGGGTAGTATATAGGGTGGGGAAATGATACCACCGTTAGGTGGTATCATTTTGACTCGCTATATACTACTCCCCATATAAATCCACCACAGCTGGAAGCTCACTTTAGATATGTGTGACGAATGACTTTCATATCATGATAAAGTTGTGTTATTTTAATTACTACAGACCAACACAGATAGAAAGAAGTGATAAAAAGATCAGACACACCGATTGGCATTCAGGGATGAACTATATTCCCAAGGGGCGCTTGTCCCCGAATCCCTAATCCTTACCCTCCGTCGCCGGATCATATGATTGTGCCCATATGATGTGGCGCGAGCGCGAAATCGTAAAGTCCTCCCTCAGGAAATCTTTAAATGCCAGATCGCCGCAGATGCGATTTCCTGACACCTAGGCCGCGAAAAAAGTCATCCAACTATTCAAGTATTGTAGTTTTCTTCTTCTTTTTTTGCCATGCCGGAGCAGGGTGGGGGGTGGGGGGGGGGGGTCCGGACACCCTGGACGCATCCCTCCGCCCACCTGTATCCGCGCCTGCTGCAGTAGGCGGATTATAACATTAACTTTGTGACAAAACACGACGTCGGGCAGATTTGGTAGCTTATAATTGTCACCAGGTGTCTTTCTTGAGGATCGCATTACCATCGCCTGATTCAGACATACATTATTATGCAAGTGACAAGCTGATGATTTGATACTACAAATCGTGCAAAAAGCAAGTTTATGACCATCAAATTTCCAATTAATTTCAGGACTTTTCGAAAACTCCACCGACCTCACTGTGTGTTTTGTGCATTATGTATTGCTTATACACAAACAATCAAGAAGCTGCATTGAAATCACTAATTCTGAATCTATTAAAGAGATTTTGTTGCATTTGTTTTGCCACATTCAATACAAACCCCGGATATATATGTCATTATATAGCTGCGTGTCTACCGTTTATGATAAAATGAGTGGCATTAAATGACATATCATTCGCTAAGTACTGGCTATATTTGTTCAAAAGTCTAAATTTACCTAGATAATAGCTGGTAATACCATTGACATACACTAGGTTGTTCATATTTAAGATTATTTAGGGATCGAAGTGCAGTGTAAGTGAAGACTTCGCTGATATGTAGCCAGTTAAATTATGCGTTCATCATTTTGAATTCATGAGGACAACCGACGAAAAAGAGTGACAATGTCAAAGAACTACAGTTAGGCGAAATGTACAGCGGCTCAAGCATTTGTAAGTCATTGATGCTGCGAGGAACTCGTGCAAGTATCCTTGCTATAATATTTGTCACGACACAATGGCCATAACGTCAAACATGGATTCACGTTCCAGTGACGTCACAGTGCGTGATGTCACGTCATGACGTCATAATATGTGTACTGAGGCATCGCGTCTCATATTAGTGAAAGTTTCAATAAGTTATAATTTTCCGTTTTCTGTTCACACTTAATGTTAACTGACACCAATAAACGTAAATGGGAGGACAAAATGTAAGCTTTTACGGCGACGTTAGACAATTTGAATCGTCGTTTTTCCGACGTCGTTTACCGCTTTTCACGACGTCATTAAGCCCGGTTTTCGCATGGCGTGGCCCATGTTATCTCCACAAAAACTGATGACTTGCGGAACTATGGACTGAAAGGTGAATATTTTCTCAATCATCATCCAGAGGCAAATATACGGTGATGGTGCAAACCCATTACCACCCATGCGTTTTCTCTAGAATAAATTACTTTTTGAAACTCCCTAGGCTATTAATGTACTATACAGGGATCCTCCAGATTATCGGACAAAAATTAGCAGTGTTTTTTATAATATTTTTCTTAACATAGTAGTTACGGGCATAAACTTTTCACAGTACAATCCTCGGTTCTTGCTTTCTCAGCTCATGTAAACTATTTAGCGAACTGTGCCATCTTTCTCACGTAAAATTGGGTCAGATCGTAAGATTACCCCAAATTAACATTGACAATCAGTTATCCGGACAAACGTATCAGGGGTTGAAATTTCACTCGCCCAGCTCGCCATGGCGAGTGCTTTTTGTGGCAGTCGAGTACTTTCTACAGGCACTCGCCCAGTTTGGCGAGTGAAAGATTTGGTCAGGATTTTTTTTCTCTGAAGAAATTGCCAATTAATTTCATCGATAACGGCCAACAAATGGTGTTAATTCAGCGACCATTTGTTGTTTACAGTTTACGTCAATTTGCGGGAAGTAAGATTCAAGCAGTGTCTATGTACACGGTTACGGGTAGAATCGCTAGCGATTTTGAACACGGTCCATATCGGGCAAGTTTAATTCACGGATTATTTGTCGGCTGTACGCGGCCGGGCTAACAAATAATATGATTGCGAGTATAGACTAGTGTATACGCGGCCACATATATCGTCTCGTATACAGTTGGGTTAACGCGCATTTCAGACGCTGAACATAACAGCTTAGGACGAAACGGTCGGCACCGGGTCCGAAACCATTGAATTTAGTAATTAAGGCAGCGCGCAGCGCATGCAAACATAGCCACTATAAATTAAACAAAATCTATGTCACTCAACGCTTATAGAAAATAAGAAGCATGCAAGCCTCTGAGAAAATTCGCTGCTAAAAACGTTGTAGAAGAAAAAACTCGACGAAGTTTATTTCCCGATAAATTTTTAAATGGCAGATCGCCACAGATGCGATTTCCTGACACCTAGGCCACGAAAATAGTCATCAAACTCTTTAAGTATTGTAGATTTTCTTCTTTTTTTGGGGGGGGTGGGGGGGGGTCCGGAACCCCCCCACCCCTGTATCCGCTCCTGCAATGACGTAATGGGCGCACTCAATTGTGCCTCCCGCGTGACTTATGTATGATGTTGTAAACAACTTGTGGACAGAATTGGGGAATATTTTCAGCAAATTTTACTAAATGTTCACCTTGGCGATATATTCTTCACACTGGCATGGAAACAGCAAGCAGCTGCGTGACTTATATGTATTCATTGCAATATCGGATCAAAAGAACAGGTATTTTCATTTCTCCGATAAACTGGTATGACGTCGCCCATCATAGGTAGTGCCTATTTCATATTAGCTGCTGTATTCATACGCACAAAACGTCTTGATTCGTATTTTCCAGAATTTGACTGATAAACTGAGCCCAAAACTGTGAAAACTATAGAGAATAGTATATGTAGAGTTTTAGATACAAAGCAAAACAGACCAAAACGCCATAGGATAAGTTGGCACTATTTTGATGGTCGTACTCGCCATTTAGGCGCAGCATGACAATGGCTGCCCCCATATAAATTTGCGTGACTTAATATGCTATCTCCAGGGAGATAACAGATAAAAACAAAGTAGTATTTCCAAATTTGCGTTTTATGATGGCTTACAATAATGGTGTTTTTCTATGTATGATCATCAATATAACTTTTCATAGTTCCCTATGTTATAATTTATAAAACATGTATTCATGTGACGAAAGTAATAATTCATGAAAACACATTCTTCATACATGTTTATCCTGGAGCGACTGCTGTTCATCCATTGATGTTTTATGGGGAGGTGTAAGGAAGCGTCCTGTTGCCAATGCTAAAATATTTTATAACTTAATTAGGAGATACTAAGGTGAGGGGATAATTAGGAGATAGTAACTCCTAATTATAAGATATTTAGTCATAATTAGGAGATAATAAGTCCTAATTAGGAGATACCAACTCCTAATTAGGAGATGATAAGTCCTAATTAGGAGATACTAAGTCCTAATTAGGAGATACTATCTCCTAATTATGGCATATTATCTCCTAATTTAGTTGCGAACGGTAACTTGCAATCTACTCCCGTACCGTCCATAGGCAGAGTTACTATTCCACTCGTAGGCCTTCTCGGCAGAATAGCGAATCAGATCTGCACTTTAGCAGTTAATTCTGAAGAGTTTCTATATTTTTGAACTGAAATGAGTGTTAATATTATCAAAATATTATGGCATACATTTACATTTGTACATATGTAGATGACCTGATAAAGTAAATTTAAGCTAGAATCAACAAGTGATCCAGTCATGAAGTGGCAGCCAAATTCAACATGTAAAAGTCAAGATGGGGTCCATTTTCTGTAAAGGCAACAAATAATTTTGTGAACCTTCTACAATGGTAAAATTTGTTTCAGGATTATAAGTTTGTATTACTTTTATAATACTAATATTTTTTTCAGATGGAAAATATGTATGTCATATATGTATGAATCGGGTCTGATTCGCTATTCTGCAGAGAAGGCCTATGAGTAGATTCGTAACTCTGCCTACGGACGGTACGGGAGTAGATTGCAAGAGTTACCGTTCGCAACTGCTCCTAATTAAGAGTTACTATCTCATAATTAGGACTTTGTATCTCATAATTAAGAGTTATTAAGTCCTACTTAGGACTTCGTATCTCCTAGTTAGTAGTTATTATACACATGTATCATAATTAGGAGTTATTAAGTCCTACTTAGGACTTCGTATCTCCTAGTTAGTAGTTATTATACACATGTATCATAATTAGTAGTTAGTATCTCCTAATTAGGACTTAGTATCTTCTAATTAGGAGTTAGTAGTTAGTATCTTCTAATTAGGAGAAATATGATCAGTATTGTACACCTCATTTTATGTAATACCTTAACGCATGATTTACGTGCATGATCATAAAAAATAACCAAATTTAAAAATGCGAGAACTGAATGTTATCAGTGATATAGTCAGTGGCGCAGTGTCTTGTCAAAGCAAGGCACATGGCTATTATATGCTAGCGCATCAGCAGGAAATATGAATGATATCTATCATAAAACTAGTTATATAATAAAATAATTTGTTTAATGTTTACGTTTACCTTCTTTTTTCAGGTCACTCATAAAGTCATATGAGACGCGCCATGTGATTTTGTACCTAAGAACATATGCGATATCTCATGAAAAATATTTACAAAATTTATGATATTTTCCTTAAATGTCATAGAAAGTTGACAAAATGTTCATAGAAAAGTTTTTCAACTTTAGACGTCATTTACAGAAAATATCAGTTTCTGTAAATGTGTTTCATGTAAAATCGCACATGTTCATATGTATAAAATTACATGGCGCGTCTCATAATTATATGTTCAGAAAACTGATACGAATCCACAGTTAAATGCTATTTTACCATCTGTGTCATCCACATCAGGGCCCCGTTTCACTAAACTTTGTACGACTAAAATGTTCGTAAGCGCAAATTTAGGATCGTCTGGAAATTTCAATTGATGGATTTACATTTATTGAGAATAGGCTGCATATGCAGCCTATTCTCAATAAATGTAAATCCAATAATTGTTTGCAAGAAAACATTACTAATCTCAGATTGACAGACTATATCATTTTGCACTTGCGAACATTTTAGTCGCACAAAGTTTAGTGAAACGGCCCCCAGAGTCCCGGTCCTTTAAAGGCACCGTGTCTCGGGTGATGCCTCACATATTTGATATTATTATACCTCATCGCAATTTCTAGGCATTGCATTGTTCAATTTCATATTACGTGATAAAATAATCTACCGTGTCGCCCGCTTCACAACGCAGCGGACATTATTATAGGCAAATATTACAATATAAAAGAATTCCGGAGGGCGGGGGGAGCTCGAAAATAGGACAACCCCCCTGTACCCCAAATGCTGGATCCACCCTTGATTGTGGTTCAACTCCCCTCGAAAAAAAATATCACCCTCAGCTATCGCAAAAGATATTAAGACTTGGACTCCTGAAATTTTGCTGTAACTGGAGAAATGGGGCTTATGTGTTTTGTGACCATTGTAGATCCAGATCTGCGCAGTCTGATCAGGATCTGCACTGTTCACCATTCCATGAAGAATACACCCGTCAAGCAATATAGATCATTACCAGGCTACAGGTGTGTGCTATTTGATCATGAGGTACACTGGTCACAAATCCCATAAGCCCCATTTCTTCAACTACAGCCACAAATTATCAAAATGTATTATATTTCAGGCCTCAATCGCCTTGGTGGAGCCCAGGAAGATTTCGCAAAATGGGGCGACTCGGCTGAGCAGGCGCCTTTGTCTGACGGCTTCTGGGCGAACACAGAACCAAATACAGACACCGGGGACTGTGTTGCAGGGGCCAAATCTGATCTATGGGCCTTCAGACAGTGCGCAGAGAAACTCCCCTTTGTATGTCGCCGGGACAGCATTTTGAAAAGTAAGGACATTTATGATAGATAGTGTTTCCCATAAGATTAAAAATGTGCATGGTAAGGCCTGAAAACAACATTTTTAATAATACTTGATAAATACGTCATCATAATAAGTTATAAATGCCAGTTAATTTTGTATACATGTTTGTATACATCATTGTTGTTGAATAATGATAATGCCTGTAATGGTCTCTGAGCAAATTTAAGAATTTCAAAGCGTACTAAGTAACATCAAGTATCGCTTTCAATAGCATATATATATTTGTGTGGGTGGGGGGATATCATTTTACCAGCGTCCGTACGTCCCGTCTGTACGTAAGTCCCGAAACCTTAACGCTCGGGTAAATGTCTTATAATTATGTTTCCTTACACAGATCTGCTTGATATTTCACACACGCATTGCTCTAATGCTCCTCTACCACCCTGCGACAAATCCACGATCGTCCCACTCCTGCTAAGCTCAGGGTCAAGGTCACATACTGGTGCATTTGAAACCTTAACGCTCTTAAATGTCTTATAATTTCTGTTTCCTTTCACGGATCTGCTTTATATTTCACACACGCAATGCTCTAATGGTCCTCTACACCCTGTGACAAATCCGTTCCACCCCTGCTAGGCCCAGCGTCAAGGTCACACACTTGGTGCATTCAAAATCTTAAGGCTCAGGTAAATGTCTTATAATTTCTGTTTCCTTGCACTCATCTGCTTGATATTTCACACACGCATTGCTTTAATGGTCCACTACCACCCTGTGACAAATCCATGTTCGTCCCACCCCCGGCTAAGCACATGGTGACAGTCACATACATGCATCAGAAACCTTAACCCTCGGGTAAACGTCTTATAATTTCTGTTTCCTTGAACGGATCTGCTTGATATTTCACACACTCATTGCTGTAATGGTCCATGATCGTCAAAGGCCAGGTTCAAGGTCACATACTTGGTGCGCTCGAAACTTTAGTGTCTTATAATGTCTGTTTCCTTGCATGGATCTGCTTGATATTTCACATACCCTTTGCTCTGATGATCTGCTTTCATGCTGTGACAAATCCACGGTTCTCTGGTTCTCTGTGTTTTCAAACTTTCCTAAGGAAGTGTGAACGCTGAACAAAACAATACAGGTTTGTGTCGGGCTATGAGTGTACAGCTTGGACATGTATATGGAGTCTATATGGAGGGAGTAAAAACAAATTGTTAGCTTATTTTTTTTCTGTTTATTGATGCTTTTAGGTACATTTAATGTACAGGCCACACTCACTTACTCGAATTCGAAGGGAGATAAAAAAAATACTTTGAGTTAACCGTAGTTTGACGTATCCGTAGTACGCAACCTGTCGGACAACAAACTATTTTATTGACAGTTAGAACCAAATGATTACTTGCTGATGTAGCCTTGAGTAGTAAATATGATTTATTTTAGCAATTAAATGTACATGGATACATGTTAAATGCTGTTTCTCAGACAAATCATATTTAAACACTTTCGGTTTGTTTACAAATACACATATGCATGTCTGTGTGTAATTAATAGATAACCCGGATGTGGCACACGTGACATGCGCATGTAGCGATATGTACATATTCAGTTCACCAATGAAATAAATAATAACAAGAACATAATATTTTATGAATTATTTTAATAAATTATACACGGAAACAACACAAAACAACAAGAAATACTGATTTGTAACACTATTATAAATGATTATCTGACCAGACTTGATTGTACAAACTAATAATGTTTAGAACATAAAAATTGCCCATTCAATGTTTCGTCCCTATACTGTATAATCTGAATCCACACCAGTTTCGATTGTTGCACTGTATGTAATTACAGTTTTAAATTAAACACAAAACGTCACATACATGTACACAGTAAATACAGTTAGAATAATATCACAATCGATCCCCATCTGCGACGTCCACATTCACGTAAAAAACTTGTCATGTCTGATTGTCTGTTATGTATGCGGGAAAGGTGCACTTTAACTAAACAAATCGGTCCATAAAATAGTTGCCATTTATTGCTCACCACTTAATGATCACCGACGGTCATTTCGGGAGTCCTGTTTAATCAGTGTCAACGCAAACACCTTTAACTACGGTCTGAATACCCGACTTTGATCAGGTAAACTGCAGGTGACAAATTTCTACTTACCTCCGCAAATTAACATTTCGACTTAACGAGTGTGAAATACAGTAGATTTACGTTTTCGGGACCTAAATATACCTTCGAATAAACGGAAAATTTGAGTTATCGAAATTTGACTTAACCGAACTTAGCTATATGGAAAATCATAGGATTTTAAACGGGACCGTGCTAGTAATTCGACGTAACCGGTGATTTTGACGTAAGCGACTTTGAGTAAACGAGCGTAGCCTGTATTTATAGACCTCGGTCCGTTACTTCAACCTATGATCCAACCTTCACAAAATGATTTTCAGACTAGTAAATTTATGAAAAGGGGGTGTTTAAGTTATTAAAAATATGAAAATTACTTGTAGAAAGTGCAGATCCTGATGAAACGGCACATCTGGATGTACACGTTTTGCCAAAATGGACTTTGCAACCAATCCAACTATCACAAAATGATTTTCAGACTAGTCCATTTATGAAAAGGGGGTGTTTAAGTTATCAAAAATATGAAAATTACTTGCAAAAAGTGCAGATCCTGACGAGACGGCTCGTGACGAGCCAGCTCATATGGATCTACACGTTTTGCTAATACCACTTTAGGTGTTGAAGGGGTTAACACACCAAACCATAGTCAATACACAACTGAAATTGTCGTTGTGACTGGTGGAATGTGGCTTATGGTATTTGTGACCAGTGTATATCCAGATCAGTCTGCATATCTGTGCAGTCTAATCATGATCTACAATGATCACCTTCAGTTAGAAAATAAATGTGTATACCATTATAGCCCAAAATATTCGGAAACAACTTGTTTTGGGAAACCCCTAATTTATAGGGTTTCCCAAAACAAATTGTATCCAAACATACAATGTTAGGGATGTCGGAGTTTTCCCCGATTTACGGTTTGCCTTCTGACCCAATGTTAAATTTGGCCGTTTTCAAAGTCGATTTTTTATCAATATTGGACAATTTAGTTAATAAAAAACATACACGCACATTGTGTAATATATTTTATGACTTACGATGTTTTTTTTTTAAATATGCAACATGTGGGTGACTTTTAATCGATAAATTCTAATCACTTGCGCATTCACTTTTTTTTTGTGGATGCTGCCATTTTGAAAAGTCATGTGATAGGTGGTGTGGCTTAATTTTGATAACGCGATAATTTCTTGATGGATATTTAATTTGGGCATGTCAATGGAAATAAAAAAGCACCCTCTACACGATTCTGGGGTCCGTTTCACTAAGCTTTGTACGACTAAAATGTTCGTAAGTGCATATTTAGAATAGTCTGTAAATTTCAATTCATGGCTTTACATTTATTGAGCATAGGCTGCATATGCAGCCTATGCTCAATAAATGTAAATCCAATAATTGTTTGCAAGAAATCATTGTTAATGTGAAATGTACAGACTATCATAATTTTGCACTTACGAACATTTTAGTCGTACAAAGTTTAGTGAAACGGGCCCCTGTTGTAAAATTACATGGCGCGTCTCATAATTATATGTTCAGAAAACCGATACGAATCCACAGTTAAATGCTATTTTACCATCTGTTCAATTCATCCACATCAGGGCCCCGTTTCACTAAACTTTGTACGACTAAAATGTTCGTAAGCGCAAATTTAGGATCGTCTGGAAATTCCAATTGATGGCTTTACATTTATTGAGCATAGGCTGCATATGCAGCCTATGCTCAATAAATGTAAATCCAATAATTGTTTGCAAGAAATCATTGTTAATGTGAAATGTACAGACTATCATAATTTTTCACTTACGAACATTTTAGTCGTACAAAGTTTAGTGAAACGGGCCCCTGTTGTCTGCTGTTGAAATTTCTGAGAGGAAAATCGTGTTTTTGGTGCTAGAAAGAGGTAAATATTTGAACAGTGATTTTTATAGGAACCTCTGGATTCGACATCCTAGGACATCGACAGTTTCTTTAACAATCATTAATGTTCCCAAAAAACACTTTATTGAACCGTTTGGCTTGTGCGCACTCGGTGGCAAACTTTTTTAGTAACCTCGTATCAAACCGGAAGTTCGGAACATGAGCCGTGTCATGGGTTTTCGCGACCATTTTATTTTCACTTCCACATCGAAAAAGCCAGCCGGTTACAGTTGATCTGGCCGTTTTTGGTGTAAAATTAAAAGTGAAAATGATTGTTGTTTAATGATGCCTCTGTGTGTTTGTGGGTCCTTGTAGATTCACTTTGAATATATGTTCAACAATTCAATAAAAAAAATCACAAAGTTATTATCAATCAAATTGAGCTGAATCATTATTATTGAGTATTGTGTATTTAGCGATTTTTTTTTTTGAGACACTAGACTGTCAATCCTCCCTACCCAAGCCCACCCCCCCCCCCCCCACATCTTTCTGTGGGCATTTTTTTTTATTATTTGAAAACGTCTGGAGGCCAATTAATTATGCAATATAACTAATAGATCTATTTTGTATTCAAGAAAAATGTCTGCTGTTTCTACAGCGGTGGGGGGGGGATTTCTATTATATATTTGTACAGCGCCGGCGGTGGCAGGTGGGGCAGTTTCCTATTCTTCCTTTCTCCAACAGGCACAAATAGATGTAGGTAGAAGTTTACAGCTAAAATATTGACCCCCTCCCCCCAGTTTGCATTAAGAGGTTCGCCGGTCAATTCTGTCAGAACTTTTATATCACTTTAAGGATTGGTTTGATAGGATTAGATTAGTTAAATATTTAAACACAGCATACTTCTGAACAACTACCACACATCCATGCTGCCCTTAATATGACCTCACCTTTTGGCGTTCACAACTTTGAATTTTTTCACACGTTAAGAAGTTTGGTAGAGTTTTTATGTCTTCAAACTAACCTGAATGGTTGCAAACAGATAGGTTGCTATGAAATCGTCCTAATAATAAAAATCTGCCTACTCTAATCACTCAAATAACCCACCATAGACCATTCCGCTCTACCCACAGCCAATTGGCTAGTCCGCTATTTAAACTCCTCCTATTATTTTAGGACGCTATCAAGAGTGCAGGTATATTTGTCTCTCTCTTTATTTCGTGCTTATTTTGAATTTCTGCCGTGTATTGTGCCGTATTTGTCATTATATTTCGTTCAATACATATTATTACACTCTTGTGAGTTACGTGATTATTCTCCATTGCTTTTTTTTGGGGTTTTTCACGGTGTTTTACTTTGTGTCACGTATTTTCGCGTGTACGCGATTCGTACCCTAACGGTTCGTCCCAAAGTGGATTCGCTCCCGTGACACATTTTTTGTAGCGTTTTTGCGTTTCTTCTATCAGGTTTTGTTATACAATACTTGTTAGCATGCCGCAATCACGCGCTGCGTGTGGACACATGACTTCTCTTTGGGATACCCATACGGACAGGTGCTATTCCTGTTGCGGGTGTTGCAAAGAGAGGCCATGTGATTTGTCTGTCCGTTGGACGGATTCGACGTGGGGCAAGGCTGGGTCTCGTAGGTCCCATACCTCACGTCCGAAGAAGTCTGTGTCCGCTTCTCAGCTCTTGGGAGCAGTGGAACCGTCCGAGGTTTCGGAGGTTGTGTCAGAGGGGATCCCTCCATCGGTGGGGGGATCTGGTTATGTTGAGAAAGTTCGGTCAGGTTCTCTGACTTCGAAACTTTCCTCAAGTGATAGGCCGGAATCATCCATACAGGGGATACCGGGCTGCTGGGTCCGGTGCCTGATCAGATATCACCCGGTTCCCATAGAGCTATACCTATCACAGGGTCTTCGGCCGGTTCTTGATACCATATCACCCGGTTCGAAACTGACCCAGCCTCTCTCAGTAGAGGCGCCCGGTACCGGGCACCGGGCACCGGGCACCGGGCACCGGGCACCGGGCACCGGGCACCGGGCACCGGGCACCGGGCACCGGTTATGTCACCGGGCGGGACAGGGCCGGGCACCGGGCACCGGGCACCGGGCACCGGGCACCGGGCACCGGGCACCGTTATGTCACCGGGCACCGGGCACCGGGCACCGGGCACCGGGCACCGGGCACCGGGCACCGGGCACCGGTTATGTCACCGGGCACCGGGCACCGGGCATTATGTCACCGGGCACCGGGCACCGGGCACCGGGCACCGGGCACCGGGCACCGGGCACCGGGCACCGGGCACCGGTTATGTCACCGGGCACCGGTCACCGAGCCGGGCACCGGGCACCGGGCACCGGGCACCGGGCACAGGGCACCGGGACCGCACCGAACCGGGCACCGGTCACCGAACCGGGCACGGGCCACCGGGCAGCCACGGGCAGCCACCGGGCACCGGGCAGCTACCGGGCACCGGTCAAACACCGGCACCGGGCACCAGACTCTCTGGACAGCCTGCTGCTTCCGGTAGGAAGACGTTCTTGTCTTCGGTTGGTCTTCGTTCTACGTGTTCACGTAAGTCGAGGAGTCGATCTCGTCGTAGGTCAGGATTGGGTTAGCTCTTCGATTTCGGGTTCGGAGTTTAGATCTTGTTCTTCCTTTTCCTCGAGGTCATTCTCAGGTTTTGGAACAGGTTCATCTAGATCTCGTTCTCCTGTTCGTCGTAGGAGACGGTTGTATAGGGCTTCTACATGTTAGTACTAGCTTCGGCAGTACATATACTATTTGGAACGATACAGTACAGTTCTGTTGAATCAGATTCCACGTATGTGGTAGATGACTGCCAGTCTAGGGTTGCTGCGGCAGGTGCTTATCACATTCACCCGGTCACAACGTACCCTAACTCTCGCAGGAGAGGTGCCGGTATTGTGTTACGGGCACCGGGCACCGGGCACCGGGCACCGGGCAGGCACCGGGTACCGGGCACCGGGGTAGCAACTATTTCTGACCGGGGTGTTCGTGGGTTCGTATCCTGTGTACATATTTTGTTTTTGTATCCGGCTCCTCGAGATCTAGCTCTTCCGTTCTCGGAGGAGACGGTCGAGGTGGTATTGGACGCCGTGGTGCTTTGGCTCCGTACTTGTCTGGCCTGCTCTTTATTCGAGTGTATATGAGTTCGAATTCCCAGTCTATATTCAGGACTCGACACGCGATAGAGTTATGATGGTTCAGTTGGCTAAGATTCTGGAGTTCTGTCTAAGTCCTAGTACTTAGTGGGTTTGTCGGCTCTTTCACAGCTGGTGGATTTTTGCCAGTGGAGCCTCCCATATGGGTACTTCCTCGGATGGCTGTTGTGAGGCTGATTCGGTGGTGGTGGAATTGCCGGAGTTGTCGTGGTTTCATTTCTCTCCTACAGTAGGGCTTCTTGTTACGTACATTGGGGAGCTTTAGGTAGGATTTGGCCACTGCGGGGTTCCTAGTGCCCAAAACTTTGATCGCCACACACGGGGTCTAAGTTCTACATGCCCCTCTATGCGGTATGGTTTTTGAGATCTCCGTTTCTGGACAAGGACGCCGCAGCGTTTGGGATATCTTCGGCTCCTGGTCCTGGTTCGCGTTTGCGAAGGCATGGGTGTAGGCTGTTAAGTCGATTGTGGCTATGCCAACTTTCGATTTATGTTTGAATCAGTATGATTCATCGTCTCTGGACGCAGTGCTTCAGTCGGCGATTTGTGCCGCTAAGCCTCTTGTCAACATGTCTTTGGAGTTTTCTATGGACATGCTCTTGTCCAGGTGAGACGCAGTGATAGCCGGCTCGTTTTTTCTTGAACGGTCCTGCCATAGTTTTGCTTCGTTCGCCTCTTTTGACCTCTGATAAATTGTGCGATCGAACGGCCAAAGGGCAGCTACGGTACCGATGGTCCTTCCTGCTGCTCCTTCTTGTCTACCTCCTGTGGGTCGTTTCCCCTGACGGGGTATTTTCAAGGGTTAAGTAGAGTCTCTCTCTTGAAGTATAGTGCTATAGAGGAAGTTCGGGACGTGGTCGGACGCGCCATTTGCCCGTAGACTGGGTTGTTTCCATAGATCTGCGGGTCTCGTACCTTCCACGTGCCCTTCCGCAGATGCTCTCGAAGTTTAAGTTGTTTCCGAGTATTGTGTCTTTTAGTTCCGTGTGATACGGTATCTGGCGGTGGTATGGGGTTTGTTACTCTTCTAGGTTCTTTTCCTATCTAGAGTAGTCGTAGTTGGTTCCCACACAGGATTTTTCTTAGGTGGGAATGAGCTTATTGACCGATCTATCAGTCATCATAGTACCTTTGGACAGGGTGCGTGGCATCTTGATTTAGTTTCCGGGTACTGGTCAGAGGTTTCTCTGTCAGCTAGGAAATTTCTGCACTCCTGGACTTTCGGGGTGCAGAATAGGGGAAGGTTATGTCTGCGACCTCCAGTATTACTTACTAGGGCTATGGAGGGCCGCACCCCGATCCTTTGGATCGGTCTCTGCCTAGGATCACCATCTTCCTACGTTGTATCAGATGTGGGCAGTGGAGGTCTGGTTCCTACAGGGATTTCCCATAGTGTTACCCCTCCTCCTACTCGCTTTCTGTCCACAGACGCGTCGTGAGAATGCTGGGGGCTCAATTGGAGCCCCTACATCGGTGTGTTTCGGGTTGGTGGTCAGTGCAGGAAACTCAGGGACACATCAACATGTTTTAGCTTTTGGCAGTGTTCCGGGGGTTGACAGCGGCGGATTCTGTTCTGCACGGACAGGTGGTTATGGTTTCTGCGGTCATCTCCGTTCTGACGGAATGGCTTCTGCATCCGTTGGTGTCCAGTGCTATCTTGTCCGGATGGGGTATCCATTTGTGGATTTGTTGCGGCAAGGCTCGAACGTCGGTTTTATTTTTTCCACTGTTTGCGCCCACGTACCGATTCGGACTTTTCAATTTACTCGTTCCAGTATAACTTCGGACCCATGTACTGCATGTTGGACATTGCTAAGGAAGTGATTTGAGATACCAACTGTTCGTGTTTATAAAGATCGCATGTAATTCACTCAAATTGTAATTATTATAAACAAGCGTCCGTTAATGATTATGGCATTTACGGCTCGATTCATGTCCGGCAAATAAATTGGCTATTAACAAGAGTATTTTTGTGATTTCACGTCACACTGTCGTTAATTGGTTGACCACGGCTTACGTGGTCGGCTTTGACGTATTCCGCGATTGTAACACGGTTACCGGCGGCATGTTTTGATCACTTTGTATGTGTGAAAAACTTACCTGTGCCAATTAAGTTTGACCAGACTTTACGACGCCCGCTGTTCAAATTGCATATCGACATTACAGTATAATGTGTAGGAATTATACCATCGGGACTTGTTTTCCACATCGATATAAACGAAATGTCGACATTTCCGATATCGATATATCAGGTATGTAATGTATGAGTATAGCATTCGGCCGGGGGGACCACTAGCGTACATCGACATAAGCAGGTATATCGATGTAAGCAATGTTTCGACATAAGCGTATCGACTGTATATACAACATGCTGTTGTCACTCCATCATTTCTGAAGCAATTGGGTATTTCAAAATGTTAATTGTGTTAATAGAAGCACACTACTGTTTACACATCAGCAGTTTCTCCTATGAACCGAGATTTCTCCCTCAGATACTTTATCCCTTCTCACATGATCTGGAATCAGTTGTGGTTCGGGCCTCCCTCCGTCACGCCTGTCAGCGACAGTGTTCACACTTTCTGTCCAGTCCGTGCGATGAAGCATTAGGTTCGGAAGAATTAGGACATCCGGTCCGACCGTAAAGTTTCTTATTACCAATTTTAAGCCAACGGGAGGTATCGCAATCCTTTGTCTTCCGTTGGATAGATAGGGCCATTACTTGAGTTTATTCTACAGTAAGTGGTTCTGCAGCTGAGTTGTTTAGGCCCTAAATGCACGAGGTGCATGTAGTCTCAACTTCTTTCTATGATCGCTCTCTGCACTGGCAGGAGATGCGTAACTGCCAACTGTTACGATTTTTCCGTATTTATTCCGGGAAATACGTTAGATAGACGGTAGTACGGATTACAATTAAAAGTACGATTTTTGATCGGCGCGGGATATCTGGATATAATTATTTCGTTTAAATACAATTCTGCCAATAATCCTATTGTTTTATTTACCCGTAATCATATTCGTCTAGGCGATTACCATTTGATATTCCAGCGCTCAGAGATATTGATTTATTCATCACGTAATTCGTATAATGTCTGATCTAAGCGTGCAGCCAACGTATTTGGGGATTGTTTTATATCGGAAGAAGTTAGGACAACACATCTGTTCATCTATGATTACAGCGAGACATGGCCCAATTTGGTCCTGTCACAGCGCGGTGATGTTTTTGCGTCTTGCAATCAGTGTTATTGTAGTTATTCGGGTGCTCATGGTAGCCGAAACTTGGGCCAAGGCTATATTTAACTTATTTTATGCATATAAGTGAGTACTGATTTGTGTTCCGGAATACATATGTGGTGTTCCGGAAAGTAACCCCCTTTTCTCTCCATGTTCCTCATGTGACCGACATGGGGTTGGCATCTCAGGGAGATGTTTAAGAACTGGGTCCGTTAGTAGCAGCGGGTGCAGTTGTGGGTTTATCAGCCGGTAGCATCAAGTTTAGGAGGCTGTTTGGATCTACCTGTTCGCGATAGTCTGCGATTTTTTCTGATTACCCGATATTCGGTTTTTGTCTTTACAGTCCCAGTGGAATCCTGGGGGTTGGTAAGTGTGACTCACCGCTCGATGAACTTCACTTGCTTTTGTTGATGAACGGGGATCTGTGGTGATCTATGGTTCTTACGGTTCATCACGCTGGCCCAGGAGGCATTGTTTTGTACATGTTTCAATTAGGGCGAGGCTACCTATCTTGTTTGTAGCAGTGTTGTTGCAAAAGGATAGTGTTTCACTTTGGGTTAATGATTCTATTCTCTTTGTCTACTATACATGGGTTTATAGGTATACAGGGGTCGACACTCGCAGTGTCCCGGGATCCCGAGGATCCCTGTTTTGAGGAGGAATCACTGCATTTTCAAGAAAATCCCATTCAACATAATGTAACAATAGGGATGTCCATGCTGCGGAATCCCTGGGCCAAAAGTTAGTGTCAAACCCTGGTATAGGTTTTGATCTGGCTTTAGGGCCAGTTTAACTCCTCAGCACTTGCTTGTTAGGATGACCTTAGTGCTTAGGGCGTTTTATACTGTGTTCTCGATATGTACGAGTCATGTGTCGTCATGAGACTATGTATAGACTTTGAGTATATCTCAGTTGAGCTATTGCGTGTGAAGTGCCGGGCGACTACATTCGCCAGGGCTTCGTCTGGTAGCAGCAGCTATACCATGAGTATTCTCCGGCGTTCTAACCAAGTATAGCAGGTTGGAGTCTACGAGTCAGTCTACGAGACTAGCGTGGTGGTGCTTGTCTTTATCCACCTCTCATCTACTTTCGTAGAAAAGGGGGGGGGCCCGCTTTGGGCGCCCCTATGATTCTAGGGTGAGACCATGTTATTACTATATAGGTAACACCCAAGTTTGTACCTAGGCCAAATATTTTTGTCTGTTTTGAGGGTTTTTAATCTGCCTTACCATTCCGGTCGAGTATGAGTAGTGAGAATACCTCCCACCATCACTACGAATTCTTGCAACCATTCAGGTTAGTTTGAAGACATAAAAATGGAAAATTATTTCTAATTTTAGTTTTTATTATTCATACTCACCTGAATGGTAAGGTAGACCCTCCTCCCGTCCCCGCTTGATGGTTTTATCTTCTCCCTACTTAGTATACTTCAGGCTATTTTACTAGCAGTTTCATTTCCATATGGAAATGATTAACTTTTTGAAGCTGTATACCTAACAATAATAGGAGGAGTTTAAATAGCGGACTAGCCAATTGGCTGTGGGTAGAGCGGAATGGTCTATGGTGGGTTATTTGAGTGATTAGAGTAGGCAGATTTTTATTATTAGGACGATTTCATAGCAACCTATCTGTTTGCAACCATTCAGGTGAGTATGAATAATAAAAACTAAAATTAGAAATAATTTTCCATTTTTCATTCATTCGTGGGTAACCGGTGGGGTATTTAACGATCGGGATTCTTCCTTACCGGAATCCCGACCGGAGACCTAGTTTGGCCCTCGTGTACGTCTTTGGTTTTCTTCTATATGAGAGTAGTACCCCTTATCTGAGTATGATTAATCGTAATCAAACCCGTTGGCTTGTCTTATATGACCATATATGACCATATATAGCTACTTGATAGGCCGTTAAACACCAACAAACTGTCATAACTTCTATATCATTTGAACATAAACAGTTCAACACAGCATACCTGCATGGGACAAATGCCACACATCCATGCTGCCATTTTTATGACTTTGACCGTCACAACTTTTTCACACATTAAGAAATTTGCCTGAGTTTCTCATTTCTGTCATCACTTCTATTTCCCTTGATGGATTACTTTAATATTTTAATACACCGCACATGTGGACAAATGCCATACATCCTTGCTGGCCTTAATATGACTTTGACCTTTTGACCTTCACAAATACGCTTGTGAATAGGTATCACTTGGTTAATTAACTTGTGACACAGTTTCTCCAATCTGCCACCATGGGCATTTGTGTGCCGACAAGCCACATTTTCTTGTTGCCTCTGCAGCCACATGTCAGATCAAATTAGTTTTGTGTTGATCATACTACTTTTGTGGTTGGGCTAAGTGACTGGTGTGGAATGGACCTAGCACCAGGATAGGATATTCTAATTTCATGGCTGAATGTTGATTTTTCTGTAAATATTCAGTTCTGGTTTTGGGAATTTCTCTCATTATGGACACATTAAATACGGGATAGACCCGTTGGCCAAGCCTTAAATGACCTTAGCTGTTGATATGCCGTTAAACACAAATTATCAATCAATCTGTGTATGAGAGCCACTGTTGACTAATTGTTGGTTGATTAACTGAGAGCGCACTATCTTAGTTAATCTCACCGCCGACCTTGTATTTTGGATAGATAAAAAGTTTTTGTAATTCGGTCCATTCATTAGTTCGGCCATTAATATTCAGTTTGTGAATAACTAGTAATATTTAAATAAAAAAATGTTATACACACACCAAACAGCTCTATTCATTAACACATTATAATCTTGACATGAACATCTTTGTGCAAAAAATAATTGAGCTACTTACTATCAAGTGGTGTATATTATCCGGTTTAAGATCTCTGCACAAAAAACGTTGCTTTTTTCCCCCAAATTTGAAAATTTGAATAACTCGTAAACCAATCAAGATATCTTGATGAAACAACTTCCATTGTTTTGCATTTTTTCAATACCTTTAATTTGATAACAAACACTCCATAATGCACACTTTTGTTTTGGAAAAAATATCCACTACATTCAAAATTGGCAATACTTTTTTTAGAAAATTTGTTATTTCTCGAAATAAAAAATTGAATAACTTCTTAACCAATCAAGATATCTTGATGAAACAACTTTCATTGTTTTGCATTCTTTAATACCTTTAATTTGATACCAAACACTCCATACTGCATACTTTTTCGGAAAAAATATCCGCTAAATTAAAAAACAAATTATTTTATTTTACAATTTTTTTTATTTCTCGAAATTAAAAATTGAATAACTTCTTAACCAATCAAGATATCTTGATGAAACAGCTTCCATTCTTTTTCATTCTTCAATACCTTTGAATTGATACCAAACACTCCATTGTACACATTTAAAAAAATCAAAATATCTTTAAATACAAAGTTTGCAGAAAATGGTCAGAAAATTTCCGAAGTTCTCCAATTTAAAAATTGAATAACTTCTTATCGAATCAATATATCTTGATGAAATAACTTGCATTGCACAACTACATTCTTCAGCTTTAATTTGATACCAGACAATCCATAAATATCTCAATTTTTGAAAAAGCTCCGACATCCCTAACAATGTATTGTGATTGTGATAAACCAGTACAATCATACTAAATATTGGGACATTGTTATTTTTGGGAATATATGGTGTCCGAATATTTATGGTTATTACAGTGAATCAATAATACAGTGGAACCTCTCTAAACTGGACACCCGGGGAGGTCCCCCAGGGTGTCCGGCTTAGAAAGGTTCCACTGTAAATCAGGCATTTGATCAGTCATAGCTGTGTGCTATGCAATGACGAACAGACATTATCACCTGAGATAAATGACCAAGAAACTCATCAAAAATAAGATCACAGGTGTTTCCTTGGTGTCCGGTTTAGAGAGGTTCCACTGTACGTGCATTGACTGGAGCTGTGTATGTTACAGCTTGCCTAACGGATGGAGGAGCCGTGGAGCCATGTTTTGGATGTTGGAACGGGAAGAAATCCATCGGCAGCAACTTCGTTTGTGACGGTTACGATGATTGTGGGGACAACTCTGATGAACTTCAATGCTGTGAGTAGCAGTTACCTATCCCCCAGGCTGAGAAAGGGGAGCTCACTACATTTGCAATAATTCAGAGCTCCAGATAAGATTCGGTTTTTTTTCGTCAAAAACACAATACATTTGTACAAAAACACAGGAGATTTTTGTCGAGCCCGCTTGCGGAAAGCGAGACATAGTAATCACAATGACGTCTGGGTGTCCGTGCGTCCGTCCTTATACAGTAAAAACCCAACAAGTATCCATTCGTGAGAACGTCCGTGCATCCCTCCGTCCATCCGAAATCTGCGTTCAAGTTTTTAAATATTTTATATCTGCAGTCCTAAGTCACATTGTCTTCAAACTTCATATGCTTATTAGTCATCATCCATATATTCATGCTGTGTCCCACTCATGTGGCCCCTGTGCACAAGGTCAAGGTCAAATGCCTCGGCGGGCTCGACATGTCGACATGTGCATTCGCACAGTCTGATCAGGATCTGCACTGTTCGCAATTCCATCTATGAATCACTCGTCCTGCTTCTAACAACGAATGAAGATCGCTATCTGGCTACAGGAGTGTGGTATATGATCAAGAGCTACACTGGTCATAAATCCCATAAGCCCCATTTCTCGAGTCACAGCCACATTTGTGTTTCTAGTATCGGGTTGCATAGGGTAAACCAGGATCGGAGTTTCCGCTGCCACTGATGGTTTTAGCCACAGGTGGAAGACTCGTACCTGTGTCACAAGTGCGAGTCTTCCACCTGTGTTTTTAACCACTATATGAAAGTGTACAAGTCAACACTATGCCGTTACTATGTAGAAACACAGATACTTGACAAAGGGCTATATGTGGCTGTGACTGGGGAAATAGAGCAGGGCACAGAAATTCTTAAAATTTTCACTCGTCCTTTGACAAGAATGGAAAATATAAGAAATTTACATTACAAAAATTGAAATTTCCGCTCGTCCTGTAGACATTCCCACTCGTCAGGACAAGCGGACGGGTGGAATTTTCGTGCCCTGTGGGGCTTATGGGATTTGTGACCAGTGTAGTTCCTAATCAAATAACAGACATCTGTAGCCTGATAATGATCTATATATGTGTGTTAGAAGCATGACATATGTTTCTTTGATGTAACAGTGATAAGTGAAAATCCTGGTCAGCACAGGCTGATCTTGATCTACACTGATCACAAAACCAATAAGCCCCATTTATCCAGTGACAGCCACATAATATTCCACATTTGTATACTCTCTGCTATACAATGGAACCTCTAAACCGGACACACTGGGAGGTCCTCAGGGTGGCTGGCTTAGAGAGGGTTCACTGTAATATATCAGGCATTTGATCATTCTGAGTCATAGTTGCGTGCTATGTGATCACGAACAGACATTATCATCTGAGATAAATGATCAAGAAACTCATCAAAAATAAGATCACATGTGTTTTCTTGGTGTCCGGTTTAGCAGTGTTCCACTGTATATCAAATTTGTTTCAGCCATTGAAGTGTGTTCCAACATATATCAAGCTGCCTCTGAAAATGTACTTAGTTGAGCTGCAAATTTTCAGCTGTATTACAGTATAAATAAGTAAATAAGTAATAATACACTCAAATAAGTGAATGTTTAATTTTGTTTTGATAATTTCATAATGAAGAAATAAAAAAATAATCCATTTGTAAAAATAAAAACCACACTTAATTTGAAATCAGGGGGTAAATACGCTTTAGCTACAAAGCTTATCTGGAGCTCTGCTATTTTTATCAAATTTATTTCAGCCAATGAAGTTTGTTCCAACATATATCAGGCTGCCTCTGGTCATATAAACACAAACTAGCTACAAAGCTTATCTGGAGCTCTGCTGTTATATACATGTATATCAAATTTGTTTCAGCCAATGAAGTTTGTTCCAACATATATCAAACTGCCTCCGGTGAAATAAACACAAACCCAATGATGAATAACATGCGATGTATCTACACCATCATTGCACCAGTCGGGAAAAGGATTAAACTTCAAGTAAGTTCTTACAGCACCAAATAGTTTCCTTATTTGTGGCTGTGACTGGAGAAATGGGGCTTTTGTGTTTCGCCTGTGCATCCGAGTCTGATTAGGATCTGCACTGTTCGTCATTCCTTCAATGAAATGGGGGACACCCGCCATGCTTCTAATACAGATCGTTATCAGACTACAGGAGTGTGATATTTGATCAGGAGATATACTGGTCAGAAATCATCCGCACAGTCTGATCAGGATGTGCACTGTTCACCATTCCATCAATGAAACACACATCGTGCTTCAAACAAGCAATATAGATAGTTATCTGGCTACCGGAGTGTGCTATTTGATCAGGAGCTACACTGGTCATAAATTTCAGAAATCCCATTTATCCAGTCACAGCCACAAATTAGCATTTAACATGACATGGTTTTTCCGCTTTTCTATTTTGAACTTACATTTACACTACTCTGTTTCACGAAACCTGCCCAAATTTTACGGCCATATAAACAATGCAAAAACGGTATTTTTTTTGATAATATTAAATTTTATGAAAATTTAAGAATGAGCCTTCTTTTTATTTCGTGAAATTTGGTCAAATGTGGATTTTATTATGAAAAATTGATTTGTCTAAACGAATTTAACATCGGGAGAAAGGAAGTGGAGGAGTTGTAGGAGGAGTCGGAAAACGAACAATTTTGGAAATTGACTCCGAAACTCTAAAAATTTCCCCATGTGAAATCCCCATAGACATCTTCACTCTGAAGATGTCTATGGGGATTTAACATGCGGAAATTGTTTTTTTTTCACAATAAAATCAATATTAGATCAAATTTCACGAAATAAAAAGAAGGCTCATTCTTAAATTTTCCTTTAATTTAATATTATCGATATATTGTTTATATAGTCGTAAAATTTAAGCAGGTTTCGTGAAACAGACAGTAGAGAGAAATGACAGTGAAAACTATAACAATTAAAAGCTGCGGTTTTACGGGTGTCCTATATGAAAAGTTCAATGAATAATAATATTTAATATTTACACCTTCCAAAAATTCATAATGGAAACGCCTATTCAAATTATTGTGTTCAGGGGCGGATCCAGGATTTCAGGCTGGGGGGGGGGATATTTTCGAACTGGCATCGTTTGTTCGTTGACCGAGACTTCTAGGTGGGTCCGGCGGTAATGGGGGGGGGGGGGGGGGGGGCGCGCCAGGTTTTCCCCTACGTGAATCCGCCCTTGCTGTTTATATCCCAGTACATTATATTAGTCCCACATGACATCTCGCAACGTCGCTGTTCCATGAGTTGCGACAAAATGATGTAAAACAAGATGATTCTTCTTAATTTTAACACCATATTTGGCTATTTACATTTTTGAAACATCAGAACATGCCATGTAAATATAAATAATAAAACTATGGGCTGTTGCGTTTATTGTAGTATGAAAAACATTTCCTCTGTTTAAAGTTTCCGAGGAGTCGTTCTGAAACTATACACGCGTCTTCTACACATATTGAAGATGTGCACCTTGGTGTTATTATGCAGAAAAAAATATCACCTTTTTAACTTAGACATTTTTGCTACATTTTTTATGCAATTCTATATAGAGTACAGAGCTTGTGTACACTAATCTTCTAATACCTTTGAGTCAATCGTTCTGAAACACGCGTCTTTTTAACTTTTCTATTTTTTTCTAAATTTTTGTATGCAATTCTATAATTATAGTGTACACTACTCCTCTAAAACCTTTCAGTCAATCGATCTGAAACTTAAAATTTACACAAACAAACACACATCTTCTACACATATTGTACATGTGCATCTTAGTGTTTTTTTGGCAGAAAATGTTTTTTTTAACAAAAATATAGACTTTAACTTAGTCATTTTTTCTACATTTGCGTGTGCAATTCTATATAATTTCTACTTTACACATCTCTACCTCAATTCATTTACCTGTTTATCACAACAAGAGGAAGAAATAATGCTATAGATTTTCAAATTCACATTACAGTTTCTTGCCTTGGTGACAGCTACATGTACACATTTCTGCATCATCGCAGTCTGGCCCATAATCGACGGGCGTATTTTGTGACTTACGGTACTCTTGTTTCTTTATAGATGCATGAAGTTGAACTTGAAGATGGTTCCGACGTCATGGACATATACTCTGGATCTTACAACCTCAACGATGCCACGTTCAAGACGAGACTGACAGGGTACCATAAACAGCTGACTGTCTACAGCGCCAACAACTACCTCTCACTCGTGCTGACGACAGACGACTCCATACTGCAGACTGTTGGCTTCATCATGAACTACTCCACCAGTGTGTATACAAGGAGCATATTCATGTTTTTGCAACAAATATGACATACAGTCAACACTTGTTACCTTAAACTCTGCTATAGCGGTTTATGCAAACAGTGCAGATCCAGAAGAGCCGGCTCGTAATGAGCCGTCTCATCAGGATCTGCACTTTTTGAAAGTAATTTTCATATTTTTGAGAACGAAAAATACCCCCTTTTCATAAATGGACTATTCAGTATATCATATTTTAAGAATAGAGCTTTTCAAATTTTGACGATCACAAGAACATTTTGAAGCGCAACTGGAAGACAATACTCCTACAGATGTAATAACATTACTCAATTAAATCTCAACCAGACAGCCAACCTTACAATGCTGACTTCAATTTTGTCATCTGCTGATTCTTTTCTCTTTTCCATTTTTCTCACCAGAAACATGGTTTGACAGCACCTGATTCTAAAGTGCTGTCAAACCATGTTTTTATCGAAAAAGAAGGCAAAATATAAAACAACAGCAGACAACAATTTTCATGTTCAGCGGGAAACGGAAATAGTTGTCTTCTATTGTGTTATATTTTGTCTTCTTTCTGAATAAAAACAAGTTTTGAGAGCACTTTAGAATTATGTCCATTGGAAATTATTCTAAAGTGTTGTCAAAGCATGTTCGTGATGAGCAAAATGGAAGATAAAAAATAAACAGCAGACAATTTAATTTAATTCGGCATCAAAAGGGTTAAGACCTGGATTTTTTGCTATATAAATATTTTATTTACCTCTACAGGTGAGTATCCTGCACAAGAATCAGCAGAGGAGTTTACGACCAGTGCCGAGTGGCAGTCAATCAAGTCTGACCTTTACCCAAACATTATGCTGGGCAATGAGAGGCACACGTACTGGATCAAGTCTAGCACTGGTGGTGTTGTCTCGCTGAAGGTAACGTTATGGTACTTCATGAATTCTCCACCCATAGCACACACTCACCTGTGGTTATCTAACTCTCTAATGACAACCCTGTAGATTCTGATCAGACTGTGCGAATACATAATCTGGATCTACACTGTTCACAAAACCCATAAGCCCCATTTCTCCAGTCAGAGACACACATTAAGAAACAGGTCTAACGTTGAAATGGTTCAATCTCGTTGAAATGGTTCAATCTCGTGCTCAAAATTACATGGATTACAGGTGATTGAAATCCCAGTAGATAGATCCATCAGTAGCCGATTTCATCAAAATTGCTATAAAGCATACTTATCTAGCTAAGTATACTTTGAGGCAGTAATCATTTATTTCCTCCTGGAATGCATTATTTCATATAGAACTAACGACTGCACATATTTGATGATTAAAAGTATGCAGAATTAATATTCTGAATTTATTACATTATCACAGCCAAAATGGCTGTAGCCAAAATGGCTGTGATAATGTAATAAATGCAGTATAATAAAAATTAATAAATTTATCCTTAAATTGAAAATTTATCCCTCAAAGTGTACTTAGCAAGACAAGTATACTTTGCAATTTTAGTGAAATAGGCTACTGGTCCGACTATAGTCTATACTATATTTATTATTATTGTAATGATCGAGTAGTTTATTCATGGTGGGAAGGTGGTGGGGGGGTGGGGGGGGGGGGGGGGGGGGGGGTGTGTGGGAGTTCAATCGCCTATGCATGGATTAATTGATTGGAAAGTCCAGTTGTTTGATTGCAAGTTTTAATGCTAATAAACGTTTTATTATGCCCCATTTCAGGGGCATTTGTAATTCACTTATGTTTGTCCACCCAGCTGTTCATGACACATCGGTTGACCTTTGAACTATTTAGAGTTTCAGCCAATCAGTCCACTTCATGCTTAGCTAGTTGCAGGAAGTAACTCAGCATAACTCTTGTACCATCGATAGTTCTGGTTCTATCCATAGCCTTCCCATGCAGAGTTACGATTCAGATCTGATTCGCACGTCAACTGATCATCGTTTGATTCAAAGATAATTCAAAGATAATTGCTTCGTAAATGTGATGATATATGTATAACATATATGTGAATACTGCCTCGTTACTGTATCCTATAGGCACATGGAATGGCCAAGTTGGCCATCTTTGTGTGTTCCAGCCATCAGCCAGTTTCACCTGTTCTGTTGTTTGACAAAGAATTCCAAATGTGTAGAACATACGATATAATGTAGCTAATCACATGTAGAAAAGAAAGGAGAACGGACAATTATATTACAAAAATCTGTAAAATATGTCAGTTTTCGGGACAGGTTTATGCCTGTGTTTTTAACAGCATGAATCACCATTATAAATAGCTTCACACACAGAAAATCGCACAGTGTATCACATTTACCTGGCAAACCACACATACCATAAGTATGTACCCACTACTGTACTCTGTTATTAGCTATCAAATACAGTGACATGTCAGCAGTTGCCTGAGTGTCTACTATGTGAGTAAATATGGGTTTACTTATGGGTAACGTGTACACTAACATAGGTTGTGCATCAGATTGAAAAGTATACACATCAAAATTTATTTTGAGATTAATGGGAGAAATGCTCAGATATCTCGTCTTTTGTTGTATAGTTTGCTGGCATAATATGTATAGCCTATCGTTGCCATATCTGTCTATTATGTATTGCACCAATTTTATTTGGTTTACTGTCATATTATTTGCTGTTTGTGTCAAACTCACGAAGTGGTGAAACTGTACAATGGCTTGTTCATACAAAGATGGTGGAGATGGCAATTCAGTGCTCCATATATACTATACAGTAACAAGACAATATTCACATATGTTATATTCATATATCACATCACTCTTATGAAGCAATTATCATTGAAGTCAAGATATCTATGACCTAATACCTTAATGATTTCTATTCATTGATTTACAGATGTACTGTACATGGCCTGCTAGCTAATTCAGCCAAACACTTTCAATACTACAGGCCTGTATAAAGTTATTGGCAAACAGTGCAGATCCAGATGAGCCGGCTCGTGACGAGCCATCTCATCAGGATCTGCACTTTTTGCAAGTGATTTTCAAGTTTTTGAGAACAAAAACACCCCTTTTTCACAAATGGACTAGTCTGAATATCATTTTTAGCCAGGTTTTTTTTAAAAAAAAAATTTTTTTTTAAAAAAAATCCAAGCTATTGGATTGGCGAAAGCCGGGCGGGCGTGCGGCGGGCAGGCGGCGTCCACAATCAATGTTAAGTTTTCGTGTTTGAGTCCATTTCTTTCTTACTGTACCACCTAGGACCACCAAACTTTCACAGCTTCATAATCAAGGGGTGCCCACCACATATCACTATCCAACATGTTACCTTTTTTTTTTTTTAACTTGACCTTTTCCGCGCAGTCGACTTAGCCATTTTCAATGTTAAGTTTTCGTATTTGAGTCCATTTCTTTGTTACTGTACCACCTAGGACCACCAAACTTTCACAGCTTCATAATCAAGGGGTGCCCACCACATATCACTATCCAACATGTTACTCTTTTAGCCTTTTTTTATGAAAAAAAATCCAGGCTATTGGATTGGCGAAAGCCGGGCGTGCGGCGGGCGGGCAGGCCGAGGGCGGGCCGTCAGCGTCCACAATCAATGTTAAGTTTTCGTGTTTAAGTCTTTTTCTTTGGTACTGTACCACCTAGGACCACCAAACTTTCACAGCTTCATAACCAAGGGGTGCCTACCACATACAACTATCCAACATGTGACCATTTTTTTACCTTCACCTATTATTTCTACGTAATTGAAGTTTTTTGCTTAAAACATTTTCGTTATACTATGTCTCTGCAACTGCTTCGCCCATTACCTTGAAACTTCACATGGGTGTTTATCATCATCCATATTTACATTCTACCCCCAACCGTGCTGCCCCTGTGCCCAATGTCAAGGTCAAATTACTTTGAATTCTTTTGTTAAAGTTTTTTCGTGTACTATATCTCTGCAACTGCTTCACCCAATACCTTGATACTTCACATGGGTGTTTATCATCATTGTCGCACCCGCTTGCGGAAAGCGCGATATCGTCAGCATTTTGGCATATGTACGTCCGTACGTCCGTATGTCCGGTTAAAGTTTTTTCGTTAAAGTTTTTCCATCTATTATATCTATTTTTTTAGTGTCCATGCCTCGCCCCAAGGCGCGACATGCAGGCCACGGCCATCTAGTCTACAAAAAGTTGGTATAATTATGTTATCCAAGTGTCTATGCTTGGAAAAAACCTGGCCTTCGTGGCTTTGCCTCGTTTCTTGTTTAACGATTGGATTTGTCCGGAAATTAACATATAAAAATCCATTCCAGTTACTTGGGGGTGAAAGGGTTAAACGAGAGTCTAGAAGAGACCCACCAGTGCCAGTCAAAATATACATGTACATTTTTTATTGGAGCCTGATTTCTATAAGTGAAAACATTGATTTCATAGATATTTTATATGGATAAAAACTACTTCAGCATTATTCATTTGTGTAATTTTCCTAATGTTAACATTTAGTTTAGTTGAAACATATTAAAAATGTGTCAGAATTAATAGCTAAAGACTTTGTGTGAATCAGGTCTGATTCGCTGCTCTGCTGGGGAAGGCTATGGATGTTTTGCAGAATTACTTCCTGCAACTAATGCTTGGCATACTTCACAGTTATTCAGAGCTCCAGATAAGATATGTGTCTAAAGCATATTGTACCCCCTGATTTCAAATGAAATGCATATTTTATTTTTACAAAAGGATTATTGATTTCTTCATTATTAAATAGGGAACTAATGATCAATTTTTTTTTAAACATTCACTTATTTGAGTGTATTATTACTTATTCACTTATTTATACTGTACTACAGTTCAAAATTTACTTAGTTGAGCTGCAAAAAAGCAAACAGTGTTTGCTTTTTGCAGCTCAACTAAGAAAAAAAGCAAACAGTGTTTGCTTTTTGCAGCTCAACTAAGTATATTTTCAACTTTATTACAGTATTTTCAATACTCAATTTGAAAATCAATGCATATTTTCACATTGCTGTGAGTATTTTGTACTCCCACTGTTGATAATCAATGCATATTGAGCTAAAATAAGTGTGTAAAATACGCCAATACACAAATACATGTATCTGGAGCTCTGGTCATTCAGTTTGTAATGTAAATTGTTTTACACTGCCGCTGACCAATCCTGTAGCCTATTTCACCAACATTGCAAAGTATACTTATCTTGCTAAAGTACACTTTGAGGGAGAAATTTTCAATTTAACAAAATAATTATTAATGTAATGAAGGGAACTAACTGACTCCAACTTTCTGGCAGTTTACTGACATCAGCATGAAGGAAGGTGGATATCTTACTATACTGGACGGT
Organism: Conchocele bisecta; assembly: GCA_029237695.1. NCBI lineage: Eukaryota > Metazoa > Mollusca > Bivalvia > Lucinida > Thyasiridae > Conchocele > Conchocele bisecta. The sequence continues at coordinate 26,734,478 of CM055265.1, read as the reverse complement.
GATCAGCTGGACTCGCCGGCCGTAATCATGCCGTTGTCGGGGACGATGGACACGCCCACCTGGTACACATCGCGCAGCAGTGTCGTCCAGCTCTTGCTCTACACAGACATGGTTCCTGAGGGTGATGGATTCCACATTGAGTACATAAATGGTCAGTATATATCCCTGTCACTGGAGAAATGGGGCTTATGCGATTTGTGACCTGTGTAGCTCGTGATCAAATATCACACTCCTGTAGCCTTATCTAAATTGCTTGTTAGAAGCATGACAGGTGTTTCATTGACAGAATGGTGAACAGTGCAGATCCTGATCAGCCTGTGTGGATGCACAGGCTGATCTGGATCTACACTGATCGCAAAACATATAAGCCCCATTTGTGACCTGTGTAGCTCCTGATCAAATAGCACACTCCTGTAGCCCGACAATGATCTATATTCCTTGTTAAAAGCATGTTTCATTGATGGAATTGTGAACAGTCCAGTTCCTGATCACACTGTGCGGATGCATAGACAGATCTGGATCTACACTGGTAGCCTTATTTCTCCAGTCACAGCCACACATTGTCAGTCTTGTTGCCTGTTCCTCTTCATATTATATCATAAGATCTGATAATGAGACCTTTTTACAAGTAACATGATTGATGCCTGTGTTTGACTGTTTGGTGTCCTATGAACTTAACATTATGTAAATTTCTTCTAATTGTTTGTTGAGCCCGCTTGCGTGCGTGCGTGCGTGCGTGCGTGCGTGCGTGCGTGCGTGCGTGCGTGCGTGCGTGCGTGCGTGCGTGCGTGCGTGCGTGCGTGCGTGCGTGCGTGCGTGCGTGCGTGCGTGCGTGCGCACACCGGTCCAGATTCTGTGTTGAAGTTTTTGCATGCCTTATATCTCCACAACCCTTACTCTGATTTACTTCAAACTTAAATACTTCTTCATGGTCATCCACATATTCATTATATAGCCCAACCATGCGGCCCACAGGCCGAAGGTCAAGGTCAAATGACTTTGAAATTTGTGTTAACGTTTCTACAAAATCTGTGTTAAACTCTTTACACACCTTATATCTCCACAACCCTTACACAGTTTTAGTTCAAATTTCAAATACTTAATTGTCGTCCATATTGTCATTATATAGCCCACCCATGCAGCCCAACCATGCAGCCCACATGCTCAGGGTCAAGGTCAAAGTTTTTTCATACCTTTTATCTCCACAACTCTTACTCATATGGTTGGGTGGGGGCGGGGTGTCAGACGCATGCGCCCTTTAAAATTTTCCAAATTTAAATGTTAATCCATTTTTATGTGGAAAGATCTGATTATATGTCTTATCTCTCACACTAAGTACATGTATGTGTTGTTACCCCTCAGTTTAGGTAAGTTGACGATCATGTGTGTATCATTTACAATTGAGAATGCACGTCCCCAATTACACCTAAAATCTGGGTCTGCCCCTGAGTGCCATTCACTTGTGTCACTTATCAGCTCAAATACCGTAATATTGTCACGGTACATAACTCAGTGTGGGGAGGAAGTGTGTATTCGTGCCCGGCTAGCTCAATTGGTTGAGTGATGGTACGGTAATCCAGAGGTCCCCGTTCGAGCCTCGCGTCGGATATGCATCTTTCTTGTCCTGTGACATTTGGCGCCCAACGAGGGTCCGTGACTGATAAATATTGCACAAAATGTACCAAACATATGGAATTCTGAGACAAATTAAATATAGAATTCGGGGACGAATTCCAATTTGGCGGCGAGGAAGTATGTCACGGTACGTAACTCATTGTGGGGAGGAAGTGTGTATTCATGCCTGGCTAGATTATTCTGTTATACAGTTGTTTCTGTCAAAATGTTCCGGGTTTATATGTGTACAAAGTGTTGTGCGTTGCGTATCCATGGTGTTTCCGTTAGTTGCGTTTCAAACCGTGTGTCGTCTACGTGTAATACATTTTCGGCCATGCGTTGCGTTTCCCCACTCTTGCGCATGCGCGAAAGTCGAGCAAACCGTGTTCAACGCATTGAGTTTCAAAAGCGTGTAATCCGTGTACAACGGTTGTAAACGTATACAACGGTTGTAAACGTATACAAACGCTAAGGTAAACCGTTTTTAAACGATTATTTAACGCTTTCTTTGACGAACGGTTACAAACGCTTCTACATTGTACACAGCACCGTACAGATGAAACCGTGTTATACGTATAACACGTTTCCACGGGTTTTACGCATTACACGTTTTGGTATGCCAACAGTGTATAGCGTAGAATGCGCATGCTCAGATCGTTCTTCGTGTGTGTATATATACTTCTAGACTGCAGGGCTTCTAAAATTTTCAGTTTTCCGGTTCTGGACCGATTTTTGAACTCTCAGACCGATTGAGATTTGAAAACTAGTCTTAAAAATCGGTCCGAGAACAATTGCTAGTCGGCTGCTATTTCGCTATAAACCTTGTAAATTTACCGGTTTTGACCACCAAGTAATTTATGACACATATCCGCGGGCCATATCCGTGTTAAACCAGTGTGCAGCTCGCTGTGTATTCAGTTTCGCCATATATCGATTTTTCTTAACACACGCGTGGGAGAGGTGTTATAGCGGATTAGTGACTGAAATAGACTGGCTTCAGCGTAAAGATACGAGAGTTCCTAGATTCGCAATTTCTGAGGTCTATAAATACATTAAATATGCCTAAAAGCATCAATGAATGAAGAAAAAAAAAATGAATTTTTATATGGAGGGTGTTAAAATAAAAAAAATATTATTTTTTTCTTCATTAATTGAAGATTTTAGGCATATTTAATGTATTTATAGACCTCGGTCCGTTACTTCAACCTGTGATATTACACAGACGAGATTTGTGTGTTGCTTTGTGCAAAAAAATCGATAACACTAAGCCCTGTCAACTAACAGGTGCTTATTGTATGACATCATTCAGCACGAGAAATGCGTCGTGACCACTCATTTAGGCTATGTTTTGAAATGTTACTGATTGGTCAACACGCCCTTTGATGTTCCGCAGACGTCGCGAACGTGTGACTCATGGGGCAATCATGCAGTAACACATTTCATGCTGAGGATACGATTATGTTTGCGGGAAAATATTTTCCTTCTATGCACTCAGAAGTATATTCCGCGAGCACCATTTAAACCGTCTCGTCGAGACGGTTCAAATGAGTGGTCACAACGTATACTTTCATTGAGAAATAACAAAAATAAAAATAAATTATTTAATAATTTCATACCCGTAAATGTGTATTCCGAAAGGAATGGATTACAAAAAAACACTGGATTATACGCAGATCTGTCGCCATGTTTCGCCGATATTCATTTCGAAAATATTTTCCGTAAAAGGTGTTGAAAAGTTGACACAAAATTCAGAGTTCATGCGGAATTTCGGTGGGATTATGCACGTATCAACAGCTAATCATCGCATGAATAGGCAGGACACGTGACCATTATTTATTAACAATTAATCCTTTTTAAGCGCCTGTTGATCGCGAGCATTATACATTGTAATAACGCTGTCTATCGCGAGCACTATACAACGTACCCCGACCATCGCGTTATAATGGAGCTGCAATGTATTGTTGTTTACACCCGTATAATTCATTTTCCATATCAGGGGCGAAATGAGTCTGCCTTACAATAATTCGCATGTGCGGAATGGTGGTACATGTAGGCGCGAAACGATCCGCCTGTAAACGATCCAGGCGAACAGGTACATGTATTCGCGATATTTTAAAAGGGACGAAACAAGGCCGCCTCGAAGCGATCGGGGCCGAACAGGTATTCGCGTTAAAACGTGTAAACCGTTGTACGCTTTCATATAGCTACACGCTTCCAGGTAAAGCGTTGTACACGTTTCAACGCTTTCACCTCGCTACATATGTATACGCCAAAGCGTGTTATACGCCTTGAAGCTAAACGTATTACACGCTTTAAAATGGTTTGACAATGTGTATTACACGTGTACGAACCGTATTATACGTTTAAACAACGTATACAATGCTTTTAAACTAAACGGTTTGACAATGTGTATTACACGTGTACGAACCGTATTATACGTTTAAACAACGTATACAACGCTTTTGAACTAAACGGTTTGACAATGTGTATTACACGTGTACGAAACGTATTATACGTTTAAACAACGTATACAACGCTACAGCAAACCGTTGCATTCGCGTTGCGTTCGCGTTGAGTTTGCAAGTGTTGTCTACGGTGGAACAAAAACGCAGACTGCACTGTAGCGATCCAGAGGTCCCAGGTTCGAGCCTCGGGTCGGATATACATCTTTCTTGCCCTGTGACATGATTTTAGTCAGTAAACTTGGTGTGTGTCTAGAAGCAGTGAAGACCCTCTGTCATATGCGAGGATGATGAGAGACTTTAACCCTTAAATGGCGGGAACCTAAAACTGTCGTCTGCTGTTGTTTCATATTTTGTCTTCTTTCTTCATTAAAATATGGTTTGACATCACTTTAGAATCATTTCCAATGGAAATGATTCTAAAGTGCTGCCAAACCATGTTTTTGTTAAGAACTGGAGTATTTAACAATTTGGTATAGTTAGAATAATACCTAAAGAAAATATGACAAATAAATCGCCGGGAATAGAATGAAATGTAATGTTATGTAATAAGAACAAGTTTATGTGAAGATTAAGTTATTAGCAAATTATTTAAAATTACTGTTTCATGGCCAATTTTTGTATGAACACAAGAAGGCATTTTAAATAATTACATGTGAAAACTTTATTCTTTTGTACTCAGCAATTATTTATATTTGAATTCCGCACAGTTTAACACTTCCTGATTGCTGCTTTAGCTGAGCCAACCAGATTCTAGTCTTTTTGGAATGGGGCTTATGGGATTTGTGACCGATGCAGCTCCTGACCCAATAACTCACTAATGTAGCCTGATAGCGATCTATATTGCTTGCTCTAAACATGACCGGTATTTCATTGATGAAATTGCAAACAGTGCAGATCCTGATCACAGATGCACAGGCTGATCTGGATTTACACTGGTCGCATAACCAATAAGTCCCATTTCTCTAGTCACAGCCACAAATAATAAAATATTTTTATTTCTCAATAAAAACATGTTTTGACAGCACTTCAGAATTCTGAAGTGCTGTCACAGTATGTTGTGAATTATTCTAAGTGGTGCTGTGCTGTCAAAGCATGTTTTTGATGATAAAAATGGAAATAGAAAATAAACAGCAGACGACAAAAAATTAAGATAGCGGTGTAAGGGTTAATGTTTTGTTGTTTTTCTGTTCACTTGCTCTAGTTACACCCCCAGCATACAAAGTATGTCGAGGGGTAGATAGTTTTCGTAATTCCGTCCGTCCGTCCGTCCGTCCGTCCGTCCGTTTGTCCAACCCTCCACCTTAAATTTTTGGGTACCCATTATCTCGGTAACGGTTACTCGGATTGACCTCAGCCTTCATATACTTCACTATCATCATCCATATTTTCATTCCATACCACACTCATGCGGCCTTCATGTCCAAGGTCAAGATCAAATTACTTAGAAATTTGCGTCCGTAAGATTGGCGTTAAGGTTTTTTAAATATTTGCGTTAAAGTTTATAATTGTCTGTCCAGGCGGTGGCCGGGGGTATATGTGAGCCCCTGCTCACTTTCTCCAGTTATATCTACTTTTATCTAATCTAATAAAAATATAACAGCTCTCCACTGTTCCCCAAGTTCTATACATTCAAGGCTTGTCAAGCTTATCAACATTATGTGTGTATTGCTACCGGTATTTACACAGGCTATTCAAAGGCATTCAATACCTCTGATTTGTGACATTTATTATACACATACCTACGGAGCCCCGCAGTGGACGTAGAAGTTTTTATGGTGAGGGGGCATATAGTGTTACCGGCGTCCGTATGTACGTACGTACGTCCGTAAACCTTGCTCGGATCTGCTTGATATTTCACACACGCATTGCTGCAATGGTCCTCTACCGCCCTGTGACAAATCCACATTCGTCTCACCCCCGCTAAGTCCAGGGTCAAGGTCACAGACTTTGTGCGTTCGAAACCTTAACGCTCGGGTAAATGGCTTATAATTTCTGTTTCCTTGCTCGGATCTGCTTCGCATTTCACACACGCATTGCTCCAATGGTCCTCTACCGCCCTGTGACAAATCCACATTTTCCGCCCCCGCTAAGCACGGGGTCAAGGTCACATACCTGGTGTGTTCAAAACCTTAACGCTCGGGTAAATGTCTTATAATTTCTTTTTCCTTGCACTCATCTGCTTGATAGTTCACACAAACAATGCCTTAATGGTCCTCTACCGCGCTGTGACAAATCCACGATCGTCCCGCCCCCGCTAAGCCCAGGGTCAAGGTCACATACTTGGTGCATTCAAAACCTTAACACTCGCATAAATGTCTTATAATTTCTGATTAATTTCTGATTTGCTTGATATTAAACACACGCATTGCTCTAATGGTGCTCTACCGCCCTGTGACAAATTCACGATCGTCCTGTCCCCGTTAAGACCAGGGTCAAGGTCAACAACTACTTGGTGCGTTCGAAACTCTGGAAAGTGTCTTATAATGTATGTTTCTTTGCATGGATCTGCTTGATATTCCACATACCCATTGCTCTGATGGTCACCTATTATGCTGTGACAAATCCACGCTTCTCTGACCCTATGTTTTTTCAAATGTGCCTCGCTTTCTTTGGCTGCCAGCGGGGGCATTCGTGTGCCGACAGGCCACATTTCTAGTTACGCATGCACCTCTCGTCCCAAGGTCAAGGTCACTGGGTACTTCTGTTCACGTTTCAAGGGTAATAGCATTTACGTCTTCGTCTTTTGTTTTGTCAATAAAATGTTCACAATTTGTGTGTTGCAGTGTGTGCCTAGCTAGGTGTATCACATATCTCCACGGCCGTCCACGGAATCGTTGTGTCTCTGTTGCAGGCTGTGTGTTCACCAGCGACAGTGTATATGGTGATATCCAATCACCGGGCTATTACCTCGCTGACCGCGCCTACCCAAACGACGTCCAGTGTACGTGGCACCTGAATGCAGGAAATATCCAAGGCCGTGAAATGAGTCTGCATATAATCTCAGCCGAGTTTTCAGAAGGAGACACTTTTAAGGTATGTCACACAGGATGTGGCCTTAACCCATATTTTGTATGCTGAAGAGACATAAATTTTCTCATTGAAAAAGAATACAGTCAAACTTGCACAAGCGACCACGTGCATTAACCCAGTGGGCAATTGACGTCTAACGGACTTTGTTTAGACGTCTTTTTCTGACGTTGGATAGATGTTGAAAAGTAGTTTAAAATGCAAATGATGTCATCAACACAACGTTGTTGCGACATCATCAACACGACGTCTAAAAATTTGCATTTTCAACTACTTTTCAACGTCTATCCAACGTCATCAACATGACGTCTAAACATTTGAACTAACATTGAAACAAAGTCAAAATGAAGTCATAAACCCGACGTTGAAACAACGTCATAACCTGACGTTGAAACCACATATCAAACCTAACGTTGAAGTAAGACCGAAATGGTCCCACTATTGATGTTGAACGTGGAACGACTGTCAAACAATGTGGCATTAACAACAGTGTAAACCCGTCACAATGACGTTGGAACAATGTTACAAGCCTGGCCTTGTATTCACCAAATTTTGCACACGATTGATTTATTATAGATATTTTAAATCTCGTGAATGTCTACTTTGTCATTTGGGCCGCATACACCCAGAAGCACATCTAGTGTTTTATTACCTGTTAATCTGGATAGACGTCAGCAAGAGGGATTGATCATAGAGCTTCAGATAAGGGTCGGTTTTGCGTAAAAAATGCAAAGCAAATTGTAAAAAATTGAAATTAACTTTTATTTCAATGGGTGTGGTATACATGGAATTCATGAAAACAGGTTTCAAATGACAATAATATGCTTATTTTTCAAAATAACGAGACAAAAACCCAACATGTATCTGAAGCTCTGTATATAATATTGCCAAACCTTTTGAGCTGGGCAACAAAACTCAAACTAAGAACAATTTCAGTATTTAATATGTTTTGTCTGATCAAACTGCATGATAGTGCAATGATGTTCATGGCGCAGAAATAACCCAGGTTATCATGCCTTCCGCCACCACCTCTCCTGTCCGGGTCATACTTCAAAACGGACCCAATTCCCATTTTCTTCTGGGCACTCGCTGAAATGAACATAAACTAAGTGGAGTGATTTTGATGTCACTTTTAGGGCTAATCCAGTGTTGTCGAAGAGTGGATGGGGTGGGGGACACTTCAGTAAATTGGGTGGATAAAAATAATCGTCCCCAACTTAAAAAATTTCAATATTTCTAAACCTTTGAGTTTTAATTAAATTAAAGTCAGTGGTGTTGGGCACAATAAATAGGTGGTGGGCACTCATCGGTGGTGGGCACAGTATATGGTGGGGAAAGTCAGTGGTGGTGGGCACAGTATATGGTGGTTAAGTCGGCGGTGATGGGCACAGTAGGTAGTGGGCAAGGTCAGTGGTTGTGGGCACAGTAGACCATGCATGTTACTTTCCATAGAGAAATCTTTTTTTTTTCAGAAGAAAATCAATATTTGACAAAATTTCACAAAATAATAAGTAAGCTCATTTGAAAAAAAAGAAAGTTTTTGCACTGTTTATATGGCCATAACACTTGGACAGGTTTCGTGACACAGACAGTAGTTGCGGGAAGTAATTCTGCAAACTCCGGTACCGTCTGTACTTTACGAGAGTTTTGCAGAGTTACTGCCCCTATCTACCTATCATCATCCGCACACCAAATACGAGTCATTAAATATATATGGATTCACACAAAGATATAAATCCTAAAATGTGGATACAGTTAAGACATGGATCACTAAAGATGAAATCATCGTTAAGATATGTACATATACTTTTCATATTTCTAATCAGAAGTTTATGTTGTTACCACTCATTTGAACCATCTCGTCGAGACAGTTCAAATGAGTGGTAACAGAATTTATTACATGAAAACCTTGTTATGCCGTGTTGTAACCAATGTCATAAATGTGATGTGACACATGTGTAGCAACACCTGGAGTGAATATGATTGGCTGGTTGCATCAACCTCACTACATATTCTTATAAAAAAATGTTGACGTTCCTAATGGCGTGACAAAGCAGTGATGTTTTGACATTGATGTCATCATGTTTTAAACATCATTAGAGGCATCAGTTAGAATATGCTCCCATTTAGTAATATGAATTATTTACAAAGAACAGGAACCTATTATATGGCATATTCATAATAGTTGTATTGTTGTACATGGTTTTCATGTGATAAAGATTGTTATCAGGCTACAGGAGTGTGCTATGTGATCAGGAGTTACATGATTCGTCACAAATCCCATAAGCCAACTTTCTCCAGTCACAGCCATACATTTACTCTATGATGCTCTTACATCTAATTTTAACTCTTTGGATGCTGGGAAACTTGTGGGCTATAAATAGTTAAAAAATAGTGGACAAAAATCATCATATTTTCTTTTATTTCTCCTTGTAAATATCTTGAGGATTCTATTCTAATGAAATTCCAAGACATATGTACAGAGAGACATAAAACATATACTCTTAATTCGTTTGGCGGATATTTTCACCACAGGCATGCAAAGAGTTAAAAGAGATATGTAGCGCGGAAATGTGACATCACAACTCACGTGACAAAATCTGCGACAACCTGCCGCTAATGTTGCACAATGTATCAGACCATGATCATTTCGCTCAGTTTTCGTTGCAATAAAATATCATAACTGTTAGTTTTGTGAATAATTTTGCATCCAATATATTAATGAAGTAATGTATAAATCAGGAATTTGGTAGCTAAGCTTTTATTACAACTTAACTACCATACTAAGAAAATAATAAAACACTGGAATGCCATATATCAGTAACATTGTTTGACGTCATCTTGTTCGTGTTGCATTACATGACCTCGCATGGGTGCACGCGCTGTGATCACCCGACTGTGTATTTGTAGACATGAATTCCCGTAGCAATCAACAGCGATTCTACTTTCACTTTCAAAACTTGCATTAAAACACATTTGCAATAGGTTTTTGTTCTGTTCCAACCATGGATTGAAATACTAATGGTTTAGTTGATATAATTTGTCAATATGCATATTTCTACTCTCTTGGGGCTTGACTTGTTAAACAGCTCCTTTAACCCTTACAATGCAGAATTACATTTTTTTGTCAACTGTTTATTTTTATTTTCTATGTTTATTGTCAACAACATGGTTTGAAAGCACATTAGAATCATTTCCAATGGAAATTATTCTCAAGTGCTGTCAACCCACGTTTTTATTGAGAAAGAAGACAAAATATAAAACAACAGCAGACGACAGTTTTTGTTTCCCGCATAATTCTAAGGGTTAAGGATTGAACAGGCTTTGAGCAACCGGGCCGTGCTGGTCAGAAAACATATTGTAACACATGTCCATCACTCGCTACTCACAAGGTCAATGTCGCAGACTTAGTGTGTTCACAAAACTTAACATTGAGGTAAATTTCTCACCATTTCTGTTCCCTTCCCTTTCATAGAACCTTGCACCTTCCTGATAGTTCACATCTGCATTACTGTGATGGTCCTGCATTACTGTGATGGTCCTGTATCACTCTGACCTGCATTACTGTGATGGTCCTCTATCACTCGGACCTGCATTACTGTGATGGTCCTGTATCACTCGGACCTGCATTACTGTGATGGTCCTCTATCGCTCGGACCTGCATTACTGTGATGGTCCTCTATCGCTCGGACCTGCATTACTGTGATGGTCCTCTATCGCTCGGACCTGCATTACTGTGATGGTCCTGTATCACTCGGACCTACATTACTGTGATGGTCCTGTATCACTCGGACCTGCATTACTGTGATGGTCCTCTATCACTCGGACCTGCATTACTGTGATGGTCTTCTATCACTCGGACCTGCATTACTGTGATGGTCCTGTATCACTCGGACCTGCATTACTGTGATGGTCCTCTATCACTCGGACCTGCATTACTGTGATGATCCTCTATCGCTCGGACCTGCATTACTGTGATGGTCTTGTGTATCACTCGGACCTGCATTACTATGATGGTCCTGTATCACTCAGACCTGCATTACTGTGATGGTCCTCTATCACTCGGACCTGCATTACTGTGATGGTTCTGTATCACTCGGACCTGCATTACTGTGATGGTCCTCCATCGCTCGGACCTGCATTACTGTGATGGTCCTCTATCGCTCTGACCTGCATTACTGTGATGGTCCTGTATCACTCGGACCTGCATTACTGTGATGGTCCTCTATCACTCGGACCTGCATTACTGTAATGGTCCTGTATCACTCGGACCTACATTACTGTGATGGTCCTCTATCACTCGGACCTGCATTACTGTGATGGCCCTGTATCACTCGGACCTGCATTACTGTGATGGTCCTCTATCACTCGGACCTGCATTACTGTGATGGTCCTCTATCACTCGCACCTGCATTACTGTGATGGTCCTGTATCACTCAGACCTGCATTACTGTGATGGTCCTCTGTCACTCGGACCTGCATTACTGTGATGGTCCTTTATCACTTGGACCTGCATTACTGTAATGGTCCTCTATCACTCGGACCTGCATTACTGTGATGGTCCTCTATCACTTGGACCTGCATTACTGTAATGGTCCTCTATCACTCGGACCTACATTACTGTGATGGTCCTCTATCACTCGGACCTACATTACTGTGATGGTCGTCTATCGCTCGGACCTGCATTACTGTGATGGTATTGGACCTGCATTACAGTGTGATGGTCCTCTGCACCTGCATTACTGTGATGTCTTCTATCACTCGGACCTGCATTACTGTGATGGTCCTCTATCACTCGGACTGGCATTACTGTGAATGTCCTCTATCACTTCGGACTGCATTACTGTGATGGTCCTTCACTCAGACCTGCATTACTGTGATGGTCTGTATCACTGGTCCATTACTGGTGATGGTCCTGTATCACTCGGACCTGCATTACTGTGATGGTCCTCTATCACTCGGACCTGCATTACTGTGATGGCCCTGTATCACTCGACTGCATTACTGTGATGGTCCTCTATCACTCGGACTGCATACTCTGATGGTCTCTATCACTCGACCTGCATTACCTGTGATGGTTCCTCTATCACTCGGACCTGCATTACTGTCACTCGACTACATTACTGTGATGGTCTCTATCACTCGGACTGCATTACTGTGATGGTCAGACATTACTGTGATGGTAGGATCACTCCTATACTGTGGAATGGTCCTATCACTGGAATTCTGATGGTCCATCACTTGGACTGTGATGGTTTACTGGACCTGCAGTACTGTGATGGTCCTGTATCACTCGGACCTGCATTACTGTGATGGTCCTTATCACTGGGACCTGCATTTACTGTGATGGTTCCTCCTATCACTCGGGACCTGCATTACTGTGATGGTCTATCACTCGGACCTGGCTTACTTGGGATGGTCCCTGTTATTCCCCCACCGGACCTGCTTACTGTGATGGTCCTATATCACTGGACTGCATACTGTGGTTGGGTATACTGGACCTGCATTACTGTTGTGGTCCTGTATCACTCGGACCTGCATTACTGTGATGGTCCTATATCACTTGGACCTGCATTACTGTGATGGTCCTCTATCCACTCGGGACCTGCATTACTGTGATGGTCTATTTCACTCGGACCTGCTTACTGTTATTGGTCTGTATCACTGGACCTGCATTACTGTGATGGTCCTGTATCGCTCAGACCTGCATTACTGTGATGGTCCTGTATCACTCGGACCTGCATTACTGTGATGGTCCTCTTTCACTCGGACCTGCTTTTACTGGTTGATGGGCTCCTCTATCACTCGACCTGCAATTACTGTGGATGGGTCCTGTATCACTTCGGGACCTGCATTACTGTGATGGTCCTCTGTCACTGGACCTGCTTTACTGTGATGGTCTTTATCATCGGACCTGCATTACTGAATTTGGTCAGTATCACTCGGACCTACATTACTGTGATAGTCCTATATCACTTGGACCTGCATTACTGTGATGGTCCTCTTTCACTTGGACCTGCATTACTGTGATGGTCCTCTATCACTTGGACCTGCGTTACTGTGATGGTCCTGTATCACTCGGACCTGCATTACTGTAATGGTCCTGTATCACTTGGACCTGCATTACTGTGATGGTCCTCTGTCACTCGGACCTGCATTACTGTAATGGTCCTGTATCACTCGGACCTACATTACTGTGATGGTCCTCTATCACTCGGACCTACATTACTGTGATGGTCCTCTATCGCTCGGACCTGCATTACTGTGATGGTATTGGACCTGCATTACTGTGATGGTCCTGTATCACTCGGACCTGCATTACTGTGATGGTCCTCTATCACTCGGACCTGCATTACTGTGATGGTCCTCTATCACTCGGACCTGCATTACTGTGATGGTCCTCTATCGCTCGGACCTGCATTACTGTGATGGTCCTGTATCACTCGGACCTACATTACTGTGATGGTCCTCTATCACTCGGACCTGCATTACTGTGATGGTCCTGTATCACTCAGACCTGCATTACTGTGATGGTCCTCTATCACTCAGACCTGCATTACTGTGATGGTCCTCTATCACTCGGGACCTGCTTTACTGGATGGTCCATGTATCACTTCGGACCTGCATTACCTGGGATATTCTCTATCACTCGGACCTACATTACTGTGATGGTCCTCTATCACTCGGACCTGCATTACTGTGATGGTACTGGACCTGCATTACTGTGATGGTCCTGTATCACTCGGACCTGCATTACTGTGATGGTCCTCTATCACTCGGACCTGCATTACTGTGATGGTCCTCTATCACTCGGACCTGCATTACTGTGATGGTCCTCTATCACTCGGACCTGCATTACTGTGATGTCCTCTATCACTCTTGGACCCTGATTACTGTGTTGGTCCTCTATCACTCGGACCTGCATTACTGTGATGGTACTGGACCTGCATTACTGTGATGGTCCTGTATCACTCGGACCTGCATTACTGTGATGGTTACCTATATCTTGGGACTGCATTACTGTGATGGTTCTCTTATCAACTCGGACCTGCATTACTGTGATGGTCCTGTATCACTCGGACCTGCATTACTGTGATGGTCCTCTATCACTTGGACCTGCATTACTGTGATGGTCCTGTATCGCTCAGACCTGCATTACTGTGATGGTCCTGTATCACTCGGACCTGCATTACTGTGATGGTCTGTATCGCTCAGTCGGTGCATTACTGTGATGGTCCTCTATCACTCGGACCTGCATTACTGTGATGGGTCTATATCACTGGACCTGCATTACTGTGATGGTCAGGACATCACTTGGACCACCTGCATTACTGTGATGGTCCTCTATCACTAGGACTGCAATTACTGTAATGGTCCTGTATCACTCGGACCTGCATTACTGTGATAGGGTCCTATATCACTTGGACCTTCATTACGGATGGTCCTGTATCGCTCAACCTGCATTACTGTGATGGTCCTGTATCACTTGGACCTGCATTAACTTGTGAAGGTCCTGTAATCGCTGCAGACCATGCATTACTATGATAGTCCTCTATCACTCAGACCTGCATTACTTGGGATGGTCCTCAATCACTCGGACCTGCATTACTGTGATGGTCCTTTATCACTTTTGACCTGCATTACTGTAATGGTCCTCAAACACTCCGGACCTGCATTACCTGTGATGGTCCCATCACTTGGACCTGCATTACTGTAATGGTCCCTCTATCACTCGGACCTGCATTACTGTGATGGTCCCTCTATCACTCGACCTACATTACTGTGAAGGTCCCCTCTATCGCTCGGAACCTGCATTAACTGTGATGGTAATGGACCTGCTTACTGTGATGGTCCCTGTATCACTCGACCTGCATTACTGTGATGTCCTCTATCACTCGGACCTGCATTACTGTGATGGTCCCTATCACTCGGACCTGCATTACTGTGATGGTCCTCTATCGCTTCGGACCTGCATTACTGTGATGGTCCCTGTATCACTCGACCTACATTACTGTGATGTTCCTGTATCACTCTGACCTGCATTAACTGTGATGGTCCCTCTAACACTCGGACCAACATTACTGGATGGTTTCTATCACATCGACCTGCATTACTGTGATGGTCCTGTATCCACTCGTGACCTGCATTACTTGATGGTCCTCTATCACTCGACCTGCATTACATGTGATGATCCTCCTATCGCTCGGACCTGCATTACTGTGATGGTCTTGTGTATCCTCGACCTGCAATTACTATGATGTCCTGTACACTCAGACCTGCATTACTTATGGTCCTCTATCACTCGGACCCTGCAATTACTGAGAAGTTCTGTATCACTCGTACCTGCATTACTGTGATGGTCCTCCCACGCTTCGGACTGCATAACTGTGATGGTCCTCTATCGCTCGGACCTGCATTAACTGGTGATGTGGTCCTGTATCACCACTCGGACCTGCATTACTGTGAAGGTCTCTATCACTCGGACCTGCTTTACTGTAATGGACCCCTGTATCACTCGACCTACATTACTGTGATGGTCCTCTGATCACTCGGACCTGCATTACTGTGATGGGCCCTGTATCACCGGACCTGCATACTGTGGATGGTCCTCTATCAATTCGGAACCTGCAAATTACTGTGATGGTCCCACTATCACTCGCAACCTGCCATTACTGTGATGGTCCTGTATCACTCAGACCAGCATTACTGTGATGGTCCATCTGACACACGACCTGCATACGTGATGGTCCATATCACTTGGACCTGCTTACTGTAATGGTCCTCTATCACTCGGACCTGCATTTACGGTGATGGTCCTCTATCACTTGGACCTGCATTACTGTAATGGTCCTCTATCACTCGACCTGCAAATACTGTGATGTCCACAATCACTCGGCCATACATGACTGTGATGGCGTCTATCGCACGGACCTGCATTACTGTGATGGTATTGGACCTGGCATTATGTGATGGTCCTGGTATCACTCGGACTGCATTACTGTGATGGTCCTCAATCACTCGGACCTGCATTACGTGATGGTCCTCTATCACTCGTACCTGCATTACTGGTTGATGGTCCTCTATCACTCGGACTTCATTACTGTGATGGTCCTGTATCACTCGGACCTACATTACTGTGATAGTCCCTCTATCAACTCGGTACCTGCTTTACTGTGATGTCCTGTATCACTCAGACCTGCATTACTGTGATGGGTCCTGTATCACTCGGACTACATTCTGTGATGGCCTGGTATCACTCGGACCTACATTACTGAGATGGTCCTCTATCACTCGGACCTGCATTACTGTGATGGACCTGTATCACTCGGACCTGCATTACTGTGATGGTCCTCTATCACTCGGACCTGATTACTCTGATGGTCCTCTATCACTCGGACCTGCATTACTGTGATGGTCCCCTCTATCACTCGACCTGCATTACTGTGATATCTTCTATCAACTCGGACCTACATTACTGTTGATGGTCCTCTATCACTCGGACCTGCATTACTGTGATGGTACTGACCTGCAATACTGTGATGGTCCCTGTATCACTCGGACCTGCATACGTGATGGTCCTATATCACTTGGACCTGCATTAACTGTGATGGTTTATTCTCTATCACTCGGACCTGCATTAGGGAGTGATAGTCCCTCTATCACTTCGGACCTGCATTACTGTGATGGTCCTCTATCACTCGGAACACTGCATTACTGTGATGGTCCCTATCACTCGGACCTGCATTACTGTGATGGTACTGGAACCTGCATTACTGTGAAGGTCCTGTAATCAACTCGGACCCTGCATTACGTGATAGGTCCATATATCACTTGGACCTGCATTACTGTGATGGATCTCTATCAACTCGGACCTGCATTACTGTTGATGGTCCTGTATCACTCGGACCTGCATTACTGTGATGGTCCTCTATCACTTGGACCTGCTTTACTGTGATGGTCCAGAATCTCTCAGAACCTGCATTACATGATGGTCCTGTAATCACTCGGACCTGCATTACTGTGATGGTCCCTGTATCGCCTCAGACCTGCATTACTGTGAAGTCCTCTATCACTCGGAACCTGCATTAACTGTGATGGTCCTGTATCACACCGGCCTGCATTACTGTGATGGTCCCTACATCACTTGGACCTGCATTAACTGTGATGGTCCTCTGGTCACCGGACCTGCATTGACTGTATTGTCCTGTATCACTCGACCTACAATACTTTGATAGTCCTATATCTCTTGGACCTGCATTACTGTGAAGGTCCTCATTTCACTTGGACCTGCATTACTGTGAGGTCCTCTATCACCTTGGACCGCGTTACTGTGATCGGTCCCGTATCACTCGGACCTGCTTACTGTAAAAAAAAATGGGGTTCCCAGTATCACTTGGACTGCATTACAGTGATTGTCCTCTGTCACTCGGACCTGCCTTACTGTAATGTCCTGTATCACTCGGACCTACATTACAGTGATTGGTCCTCAATCACCTCGGACCTACATTACTGAGATGGTCCTCTATCGCTCGGACCTGCATACTGTGATGGTATTGGACCTGCATTACTGTATGGTCCTTATCACTCCGACATAGCATTACTGTTATGGTCCTCTATCACTCGACCTGCATTACTGGATGTCCTCTATCACTCGGACCTGCATTACTAGTGATGGTCCCTCTATCGCTCGAAGCCTGCATTACTGTGTGGTCCTGTATCACTCGGACCTACATTACTGTGATGGGTCCCTCATCACTCGGACCTGCATTACAGTGATGGTCCCTGTATCACACAGACCTGCATTACTGTGCATGGTCCTCTATCACTCAGACTGCATTACTGTGATGGTCCTCTATCACCTCGGACCTGCATTACTGTAATGGTCCTGTATCACTCGGACCTACTTACGTGATGGTCCTCTATCACTCGACCTGCATTACTGTGATGGCCCTGTATCACTCCGGACCTGCATTACTGGTGATGGTCCCACTATCATCGGACCTGCATTACTCTGATGGTACCCACTATACTCGGACTGCATTACTGTGATGTCCCTATCACTCGGACCTGCATTTACTGTGATAGTCCTCTATCACTCGGACCTACATTACTGTGATGGTCCACCTATCACTCGGACCTGCATTTACTGTGATGAAACTGGACCTGCATTACTGTGAAGGTTCTGTATCACTCGGACCTGCATACTGGTGGATGGTCCTATATCACTTGGACCTGCATACTGTGATGGTTCTCTATCACTCGGACTGCATTTTACTGTGATGGTCCCTGTACTCACTCCGGACTGCATTACGTGATGGTCCTCCTATCACTGGACCTGCATTACTGTGATGGTCCGTATCGCTCAACCTGCATACTGTGATGGTCCTGTATCACTCGGACCTGCATTACTGTGATGGTCCTGTATCGCTCAGACCTTGCCTGACAGTGGAAGGTCCTCAATCACTCGGACCTGCAAATACTGTGATGGTCCTGTATCACTCGGACCTGCATTACTGTGATGGTCCTACATCACTTGGACCTGCATTACTGTGATGGTCCCTCTAACACTCGGACTGCATAACTGTGAAGGTCCTGAATCACTCGGACCTGCATTACGTGATAGGTCCTATTATCACTGGGACCTGCATTACTGTGATGGTTCTCTAACACTCGGACCTGCATTACTGTGATGGTCCTGTATCACTCGGACCTGCATTACTGTGATGGTTCCTCTATCACTTGGACCTGCATTACTGTGATGGTCCTGTATCGCTCAACCTGCATTAGCTGTGGAGGGTCCCTGTATCACTTGGACCTGCATTACTGTGGATGGTCCTGTATCGCTCAGACCTGCCTTACAATGATTGGTCCTCTATCACTCAGACCTGCATTACTGTGATGGTCCTCTACACTCGGACTGCAATACTGTATGTCCTTATCACTTTGGACCTGCATTACTGAAATGGTCCTCTATCACTCGACCTGCATTACCTGTGATGGTCCTCTATCACTTGGACCAGCATTACTGTAAAGGTCCCTCTATCACTCGGACCTGCATTACTGTGAATGGTCCCTCTATCACTCGGACCTACATTACTGTGATGGTCCTCTTATCGCCGGAACTGCATTAACTGTGATGGTATTGGACCTGCATTACTGTGATGGTCCTGTAATTCACTGACCTGCATACTGTGATGGTCCTCATCACTCGACCTGCATTATAGTGATGGCCCTGTACACACGGACCTGCTTACTGGTGATGGTCCTCTATCACTCGGACCTGCCAATACTCTAATGTCTCATCACTCGGACCTGCATTACTGTGATGGTTCTCTATCACTCGTACCAGCATTACTGTGATGGTCCTGTATCACTCGGACCATGCATACTGATGGTCCCTCTATCACTTGGACCTCGCATACTGTGGATGGTCCTGTATCGCTCAGACTGCATTACTGTGAAGGTCCGGTATCACTCGGACCTGCATTACTGTGATGGTCCTGTATCGTCAGACCTGCATTACAGGTATTGTCCTCTATCACTCGGACCTGCATTACGTAAGGTCCTGTATCACTCGGACCTGCATTACTGTGAAGGTTCCTACATCACTTTTGGACCTGCATTTACTGTGAAGGTCCTACTATCACTCGGACTGCATACTGGAGGTCCTGTATCACTCGGACCTGCAATTACTGTGATGGTCCTATAATCACTTGGACTCATAACTGTGAAGGTTCCTTCACTCGGACCAGCATTACTGTGATGGTCCTGTATCACTCGGACTCTGCATTACTGTGATGGACCTCTATCACATGGACCTGCATACGGTGATGGTCCCTGTATCGCTCAGACCTGCATCCTGTAGATGGTCCCAGTAATCACCTTGGACCTGCATTACTTGATGGTCCTGTATCGCTCAGACCTGCATTACTGTGATGGTCCTCATCCACTCAGACCTGCATTACTGTTTGAGGGTCCCTTATCACTCGGACCTGCATTACTGTGATGGTCCTTTATCACTTGGACCTGCATTACTGTAATGGTCCTCTATCACTCGGACCTGCATTACCTGTGATGGTCCTCTATCACTTGGACCTGCATTACTGTAATGGTCCTCTATCACTCGGACCTGCATTACTGTGATGGTCCTCTATCACTCGGACCTACATTACTGTGATGGTCCTCTATCGCTCGGACCTGCATTACTGTGATGGTATTGGACCTGCATTACTGTGATTCCCTAGTATCACTCGGACCTGCATTTCTGTGATGGTCCCTCTATCACTCGGACCCTGCATTACTGTGAGGTCCTCTATCACTCGGACCTGCATTACTGTGATGGTCCTACTATCGCTCGGACCTGCATACTGTGATGGTCCTGTATCACTCGGACCTACATTACTGTGATAGTTCCTCTATCCACTCGTACCTGCATTACTGTGAGGTCCTCTTTCACTGGACCTGCATTACAGTGATGGTCCCTCAATCACTTGGACCGCGTTACTGTGATTGGTCCTGTATCACCGGACCGGCATTACTGAAGTCCAGTATCACATTGGACCTGCATTACTGTGATGGTCCTCTGTCCACTCGGACCTCATTACTGTAATGGTCCGTATCACCGACCTACATACTGTGATTGGTCCTCATCACTCGACCTACATACTGTGAAGGTCCCTATCGCTCGACTGCATTACGTGATTGGTATTGGACCTGCATTACGTGATGGTCCTCATCACTCGACCTGCATTACTGTGATGGTCCTCTATCACCGGACCTCATTACTGGATGGACCTCTATCGCTCGGAACTGCATTACTGTGATGGTCCCTGGTAACACTCGGACCTACATTACTGTGATGGTCCTCTATCACTCTGACCTGCATTACAGTGATGGTCACCTGTAATCACTCAGACCTGCATAACTGTATGTCCTCTATCACTCAGACCTCATTACTGTGATGGTCCTCTATCACACTTGACCTGCATTACTGTAATGGTCCTGTCTCACACGGACCTACATTACTGTGATGGTCCCTCTATAACTCGACCTGCATTACTGTGATGGCCCTGTATCACTCGGACCTGCATATTACTAGTGATGGTTCCCAACTATCACTCGGACGCTGCATTACTCTGATGTCCGCTATCACTCGGACCTGCCATTACTGTG
This sequence comes from Conchocele bisecta, assembly GCA_029237695.1. Classification (NCBI taxonomy): domain Eukaryota; kingdom Metazoa; phylum Mollusca; class Bivalvia; order Lucinida; family Thyasiridae; genus Conchocele; species Conchocele bisecta. The sequence goes on along the minus strand of CM055265.1, from coordinate 26,713,200 downwards.
ATGTCCTCATCAACTCGGACCTGCATTAATGTGGATAGTCCTCTAACACTCGGACCTACATTACTGTGATGTCCTCTATCACTCGGACTGCATTCTGTGATGGTACTGGACCTGCATTACTGTGATGGTTCTGTATCACTCGGACCTGCATTTACTGTGATGGTCCTATATCACTTGGACCTGCATTACTGTGATGGTTCTCTATCACTCGACCAGCTTTACGTGAGGTTCCCTGTACACTCGACCTGCTTACTGTGATGGTCCTCTATCACTTGGACCTGCAAATACGTATGGTCCTGTATCGCCTAGACTGCATATACTGTGATGGTTCCTGAATCACTCGACCTGCAATTACTGTGAGTCCTCTATCACTCGGACCCTGCAATACTGTGGATGGTCCCACTATCACTCGGACCATACATTACAGTATGGTCCCTCTAATCACTCGGACCTGCATTCCTGTGAAGGCCTCTATTCACTTGGACCAGCATTACTGTTATGGTCCTCTATCACTTGGAGACCGGCGTTACTGTATGGTTCCTGTATCACGCGGACCTGCAATTACTGTAATGGGGTCCCTGTAACACTTGACCTGCATTATGGATGGCCTCTATCACTTGAACCTGCATTACTGTGATGGTCCTGGATCACTGGGCCCTGCATTACAGTGATGTCCTGGTATCACTCGGACCTGCATTACTGTATGGTTCCCCTCCTATCACTCGACCGCATTACTGTGATGTCCTGCATCCTCGGACCTGCATTACTGTGATGTCCTGTATCAACTCAGGACCTGCAATACGTGATGGTCCTGTATCACTCTGACCTGCACTACTGTGATGTCCTCTATCACTCGACCTGCATTACTGTGTAGGTCCTATATCACTCGGACCTCATTACAGTGATGGTCTCTGCATCACACGGACCTTCATTACTGTGATGTCCTGTATCACTCGACCTGCAAAACTGTGATGGTCCTCTACACTCGGACCTGCATTACTGTGATGGTCCTGTATCACTCGGACTTGCATTACGTGATGGTCCTGCATACTGTGATATGGGGTCCCCCCCACCCCCTCTATCACTCGGACCTGCATTACTGTGATGCTCCTCTATCACTCGGACCTGCATTACTGTGATGGTCCTGTATCACTTGGACCTGCATTACTGTGATGGGCCTGTATCACTTGGACCTGCATTACTGTGATGGTCCTGTATCACTCGGACCTGCGTTACTGTGATGGTCCTGTATCACTAGGACCTGCATTACTGTGATGGTCCTGTATCACTCGGACCTGCATTACTGTGATGTCCTTATCACTAGGACCAGCATTACTGTGATGAGTCCTGTATCACACTCGGACCTGCATTACTGTGATGGTCCTCTATCACTTGAACCTGCATTACTCTGAATGGTCCTCTATCACTCGACCTGAATTACTGTGATGGTCCCTCTATCACTTGGACCTGCATTACTCTGATGGTTCCACTATCACTCGACCTGCCATTACTAGGTGATGCTCCTGTATCACTCGGACCGCTATTACTGTGGGATGGTCCTATATCACTTGGACCTGCATTACTGTGATGGTTCTCTATCACTCGGACCTGCATTACTGTGATGGTCCTGTATCACTCGGACCTGCATTACTGTGATGGTCCTCTATCACTTGGACCTGCATACAGGAGGTCCCCTGTACGCTCAGACCTGCATTACTGTGATGTTCCCCTTATCACTCGGACCTGCATTACTGTGATGGGTCCTGTATAGCTCAGACCTCGCATTACAGTGATGGTCCTCTATCACCGGACCTGCATTACAGTGATGGTCCTTATCCACTCGGACCTGCATTACTGTGATTGTTCCTACATCACTTGGACCTGCCATTACTGTGATGGGACCTCTAACACTCGGACCTGCATTACTGTTTTGGTCCAGAATCCACCGGACCTGCATTACTGTAAGGTCCTATATCAACTTGACCTCAATACTGTGATGGATCTCTACACTCGACCTGCATTACTGTGATGTCCCTGTTATCACTCGGACCAGCATTACTGTGAAGTCCTCTAACACTTGGACCTGCATTACTGTGATGGTCCTGTAACCTCAGACCTCATTGCCTGTGATGGTCCCTGTATCACTTGGACCTGCATTCTGTGAGGTCCAGGTAATCGCTCAGACCTGCATTACTAAGATGGTCCTCTATCACCAGACTGCATTACTGTGATGGTTCCTCCTATCACTCGACCTGCAATACTGTGATGGTCCTTTATCACATGGACCTGCATTAACTGTAATGGTCCTCTATCACTCGGACCTGCTACCTAGTGATGGTCCTCTATCCCTAGGACCTGCATTACTGTAATGTCCTCTATCACTCGGAACCTGCTTACTGAATGGTCCTCTATCCTCGGACCTACATTAACTGTGATGGTCCTCTCTCGCTCGACTGCATTACTGTGATGGTATTGACCTGCATTACTGTGATGGTCCTGTATCACTCGACCTGCATTACTGTGAGGTCCTCTATCACTCCGACCTGCATTACTGTGATGTCCTCTATCACTCGGACCTGCATTACTGTGATGGTCCTCTATCGCACGGACCAGCATTACTGTGATGGTCCAGTATCACTCGGACCTACATTACTGGATGGTCCTCTACACTCGGACCTGCATTACTGTGATGGTCCTCCTTTCACTTGTACCTGCATTACTGTGATGGTCCTCTATCACTTTGGTCCTGCTTACAGAGATGTTCCTTATCACTCGGACCTGCATTTCTGTAATGGTCCTGTATCAACTGGACCTGCATTACTGTGATGGTCCCTCTGTCACTCGGACCTGCATTACGTAATGGTCCTGTAATCACTCGAACCTACCATTACTGGTATGGTCCTCTATCACTCGACCTACATTACTGTGAGGTCCCTCTATTCGCTCGACCTGCATTACTGTGATGTATTTTAGGACCTGCATTACTGTGATGGTCCTCTATCACTCCGGACCTGCATTACTGTGATGGTCCCATCACTCGACCTGCATTACTGTGATGGTCCTCTATCGCTCGGACCTGCATTACTGTGATGGTCCGTATCACTCGAAACCTACATTACGTGAATGGTCCTCTATCACTCGGACCTGCATTACTGTGATGGTCCTGTATCACTCAACCTGAATTACTGTGAGACCTCTATCAATCCGGACCTGCATTACTTTGATGCCCTGTATCACTCGGACCTGCATTACTGTGGATGGGCCTCTATCCACTCGGACCTGCAATACTCCTGATGGTCCCTCTATCACTCGGACCTGCATTACTGTGATGGTTTCTCTAACACTCGGACCTGCAATACTGTGATGTCCTGTAAACAACTCGGACCTGCATTAACTGTGATGGTCCGTCTATCACTTGGACCTGCATACTGTGAATGGTCCTGTATCGCTTCAGACCTTCATACTGTGATGTCCTGTTCACTCGGACCTGCATTACTGGATGGTCCTGTATCGCTCAGACCCTGCATTACTGTGATGGTCCCTCTATCACTCGGACCTGCATTACTGTGATGGTCCTGTATCACTCGGAACCAGCATTACTGTGAAGGTCCCTACATCACTTGGACCTGCATTACTGTGATGGTCCCTCTATCACTCGACCTGCATTACTGTGATGGTCCCCTATCACTCGACCTGCATTACTGTGCTGGTCCTATATCACTTGGACCTGCATTACTGTGGATGTTCTCTATCACTCGACCGGCAATTACTGTGATGGTCCTTAATCACTCGGACCTGCATTACGCGATGGTCCCTCAATCACTTGGACTGCATTACTGTGGATGGTCCTGTATCGCTCAGAACCTGCATTACGTGATGGTCCCCTGTATCACTTGGACTTTTTTTTTTTTTTTTTTTTTTTTTTTTTGTTTTTTTTTTTCTGCATTACTGTGATGGTCCTGTATCGCTCAGACCTGCAATTACAGTGATGGACCTCTATCACTCAGACCTGCATTACTGTGATGGTCCTCTATCACTCGGACCTGCATTACTGTGATGTCCTTTATCACTTGACCTGCATTACTGAAATGGTCCTCTATCACTCGAACGCTGCATTACCTGTGATGGTCCTCTATCACTTGGACCTGCATTACAGTAATGGTCTCTCTACACACGAACCTGCATTACTGTTATGGTCCACTATCACTCGACCTACATTACTGTGATGGTCCTCTATGCTCGGACCTGCAATACATGTGATTGTATTGGACCGGCATTACTGTGATGGTCCTGTATCAACTCCGGACCGCATTTACTGTGATGGTCGCTCTATCACTCGTACCTCATTACTGTGAGGTCCTCTATCACTCGGACCTGCATTACTGTGATGGTCTCTATCGCTCGGACATGCATTACTGTGATGTATTGTCCTGTATCACTCGGAACCTACATTACTGTGATGGTCCCCTTCTATCATCACTCGGACCTGGCATTACTGTGATGGTCCCTCTTTCACTTGGACCTGTTTACTGTGATGGCCTCTATCACTTAGGACCTGGTTACTGTGAAGGACCTGAATCACTCGACCTGCATTAAACGTAAAGTCACTGTATCTCTTGGACCTGCACTTACTGTGATGGTCTCTGTCACTCGGACCTGCATTACTGTAATGGGTCCTGTATCATCGTACCTACATTACTGTGGATGGTCCTCTATCACTCGGACCCTACATTACTGTGATGGTCCCTCTATCGCTCGGACCTGCATTTTACTGATCTGTAATTGGACCTGCATTACTGTGATGGTCCTCTATCACTCGGACCTGCATTACGTGATTGTCCCCACTATCACTCGGACCTGCAAATACTGTATGGACCTCATCGCTCGGACCTGCATACTTGATGACCTGACACTCGACCTACATTAACTGTGATGGTCCTCTATCACTCGGACCGCATTAACTGTATGGGTCCCTGTATCACTCAGACCTGCATTACTGTGATGGTCCCACTAACACTCCAGACCTGCATTACTGTGATGGTCCTCTATCACTCGGACCTGCATTTAACTGTAATGACCTGTATCACTCGGACCTACATTACTGTGATGGTCCTCTATCACTCGAGACCTGCATTAACTGTGATGCCCTGTATCACTCGGACCTGCATAACTGTGATGGTCCTCTATCACTCGGACCTGCATATTACTCTTGATGGTCCTCTAACACACGGACCCTGCCATTACTGGATGGTCCCTCTATCACTCGGACCTGCAATACTGTGATAGTCCTCTATCACTCGGACCTACATTACTGTCATGGTCCTCTATCACTTCGGACCAGCATAACTGTGATGGTACTGGACCTGCATTACTGGTGATGTTCTGTATCACTCGGAACCTGCATACTGTGATGGTCCTATATCACTTGGACCTCATTACTGAATGGTCCTGTATCGCTCAAACCTGCATTACTGTGATGGTCCAGTATCACGCGACCTGCATTACTGTGATGTCCTCTATCACTCCGGACCTGCATTACGTGATGGTCCTGTATCGCTCAGACCTCATTACTGTGATGGGTCCTGTATCACTCGGACCGCATTACTGTGAAGTTCCTCTATCACTCGGACCTGCATTACTGTATGGTCTCTATCACTCGGACCTACATTACTGTGATGGTCCTCTATCACTCGGACCTGCATTACTGTGATGGTCCTCTTTCACTTGGACCTGCATTACTGTGATGGTCCTCTATCACTTGGACCTCGGTTACTGGATGGACCTGTATCACCGGACCTGCATTACTGTAATGGACCTGTATCACTTGACTCATTACTGTGATGGTCCCTCTATCACTTGGACTTGCATTACTGTGATGTGCCCTGGATCACAGGGCCCTGCATTACTGTGATGGTCCTGTATCACTCACTCGGACTGCATTACTGTGATGGTCCTCTATCACACCGACCTGCCATTACTGTGATGGTCCTGCATCACTCGACCTGCATTACTGTGGATGGTCCCTGTATCACTCGGACCTGCATTACTGTGATGGCCAGTATCACTCGGACTGCATTACTGTGATGGACCCTATCACTCGGACCTGCATTCCTGTGAAGGTCCTATATCACACGGACCTGCATTACTGTGATGGTCCCGCATCACTTCGGACCTGCATTACAGTGATGGTCCTGTATCCACTCGACCTGCAATACTGTGATGGTCCTCATCACTCGGACCTGCATTACGTATGGTCCTGTACACTCGGACCTGCATTACTGTGATGGTCCTGCATTACTGTGATGGTCCTCTAATCACTACGACTACATTACTGTGATGCTCCTCTTATCACTCGGAACCAGCATTACTGTGATGTCTGTATCACTTGGACCTCCATTACTGTGATGGGCCTGTATCACTTGGACCTGCATTACTGTGCAGGTCCTGTAACACTCGGACCTGCGTTACTGTTCTGGTGTCCTGAAATCACTAGGACCTGCATTACTGTGTGGACCGTTATCACTCGGACCTGCCATTTACTGTGATGGTCGTATCACTAGGACCAGCAGTACGAGAAGGTCCCTCGTAAATCACTCGGACCCATTACTGTGATGGTCCCTCTACCACACGGACCAACAATACAGTGATGGTCCTCTATCACTCACCTGCATTACTTGATGACCTCTTTACACTTGGACTTGCATTACTGTGATGGTCCTCTATGCACTTGGACCTTCGTTACTGTGATGGTCCTGTAACACTCGGACCTGCAATTACTGTAATGGTCCAGTAATCACTTGGACCTGCATTACTGTGATGGTCCTCTATCACTTGGACCTGCATTACTGTGATGGTCCTGGATCACTGGGCCCTGCATTACTGTGATTGGTACCTGGATCCCTCGACCTGCATTACTGTGATGTCTCTATCCCATCCGACCTGCATTACCGTGATGCCTGCATCACTCGGACCTCATTACTGTGATGGTCCCTGTATCACTCGGAACCTCATTACGTGATGGTCCAAGTATCCTCGGACCTGCAATACGTGATGTCCACAATCACTCGGACCTGCATTACTGTGATGGTCCTATATCACTCCGACCTGCATTACTGTGATGGTCCTGCATCACTCGGACCTGCATTACTGTGATGGACCTGTATCCACTCGGACCTTCCAATACGTGATGGTCCTCTATCACTCGGACCTGCATAACTGTGTGGTCCTGTATCCTCGGAACCATTGCATTACTGTGATGGTCCCTGCATTACTGTGAAGTCCTCTATCACTGGACCTGCATTACTTGAAATGCTCTCTTCACTCGGACCTGGCAACTGTGATGGTCCTGTATCACTGGACCTCATTACAGTGATGGGCCTGTATCACTTGACCTGCCTTACTGTGATGGTTCCTGTATCACTCGGACCTGCGTTAACTGTGATGAGTCCTGTATCACTAGGACCTGCATTACTGTGATGGTCCGGTATCACTCGGACCTTGCATTACTGTGATGGTCTTTGATGTATCACTAGGACCTGCATTACTGTGGATGGTCCTGTATCACTCGACTCATACTGTGATGGTCCTCTATCACTTGGACCTGCATTACTCTGATGGTCCCTCTATCACTCGGACCCCTGCATTACTGTGATGGTCCTCTATCACTTTGACCTGCATTACTCTGATGTCCTCTATCACTCGGACCTGCATTACTGTGATGCTCTCTGTATCACTCGGACCTGCATTACTGTGATGGTCCTATATCACTGGACCTGCATTAACTGTGAAGGTTTCCTAATCACTCGGACCTGCATTACTGTGATGGTCCTGTATCAACTCGGACTGCATTACTGTGATGGTCCTCTATCACTTTGACCAGCTTACTGTGATGGTCCAGTAATCGCTCAGACCTGCATTACAGTGATGGTCCTGATAATCACACGGACCTGCATTACTGAGATGGTAAACCCCCGCGTCTGTAATCGCTTCCAGACCTGCATTACTTTGATGGTCCTCTATCACTCGGACTCATTACTGTGATGGTCCCCTGTAACACTCGGACCTGCATTACTGAGAAGGTCCTACATCACTTGCCCTGCATTACTGTGATGGTCCTCTATCACTCGGAACCTGCATTACTGTGATGGGCCAGTATCACTCGGACCGCATTACTGTGATGGTCCTATATCACTTGGACCTGCATTACTGTGATGGTTCTCTATCACTCGACCTTCAATTACTGTGAAGGGACCCTGTATCAACTCGGACCTGCATTACTGTGATGTTCCTCTATCACTTGGACCTGCATTACTGTGATGGTCCTGTATCTCTCAGACCCTGCATTACTGTGATGGTCCTGTATCACTTGGACCTGCATTACTGTTGATGGTCGTATCGCTCAGACCAGACATTACTATGATGGTCCTCTATCACTCAACCTCATATCTGTGAAGGTCCTCTTATCACTCGGACTGCATTACTGTGATGGTATTGGACCTGCATTACTGTGATGGTTCCTGTATCACTCGGACCTGCATTACTGTGATGGTCCCTCTATCACTCGACCTGCTTTACTGTGATGGTCCTCTATCACTCGGACCTGCATACTGTGATGGTCCTCTATCGTCCGGGAATCTTACTGCATATTACTGTGATGGTCCTGTATCACTCGGATTACCATACATTACTGTGATGGTCCTCTATCACTGGACCTGCATTTACTGTGGATTGGTCTCTTTTCACTTTGGAACCTGCATTACTGTGATGGTCTATCACTTGGACCTGCGGTACTGTGATGGGTCCTGTATCACTCGGACCTGCATTACTGTATTTGGGTCCCTGTATTACTTGGACCTGCATTACTGTGAGGTCCTCTGTCACTAGGACCTGCATTACTGTAATGGTCCTGTATCACTCGGGACCTACACTTACTGTGATGGTCCTCAATATCACTCGGGACCTACATTACTGTGATGGTCCTCTATCGCTCGGACCTACATTACTGTGCTGGTATTGGACATGCATTACTGTGATGTATTCCTAATTTCTGGTCGGACCTCTATCACTCACCTGCATTACTGTTGGGATGGTCCTCTATCACTGGACCTGCATTTTACTGTGATGGTCCTCTATCGATCGGACCTGCATTACTGTGATGGTCCTGTATCACTCGGACCTGCATTACTGTGATGGTCCTCTATCACTCGGACCTGCATTACTGTGATGGTCCTGTATCACTCAGACCTGCATTACTGTGATGGTCCTCTATCACTCGGACCTGCATTACTGTGATGGGCCCGCCCTGTATCACTCGGACCTGCAATTACTGTGATGGTCCTCTATCACTCGGACCTGCATTACTCTGATGGTCCTCTATCACTCGGACCTGCATTACTGTGATGGTTCTCTATCACTCGGACCTGCATTACTGTGATGGTCCTGTATCACTCGGACCTGCATTACTGTGATGGTCCTCTATCACTTGGACCTGCATTACTGTGATGGTCCTGTATCGCTCAGACCTGCATTACTGTGATGGTCCTGTATCACTCGGACCTGCATTACTGTGATGGTCCTGTATCGCTCAGACCTGCATTACTGTGATGGTCCTCTATCACTCGGACCTGCATTACTGTGATGGTCCTGTATCACTCGGACCTGCATTACTGTGATGGTCCTACATCACTTGGACCTGCATTACTGTGATGGTCCTCTATCACTCGGACCTGCATTACTGTGATGGTCCTGTATCACTCGGACCTGCATTACTGTGATGGTCCTATATCACTTGGACCTGCATTACTGTGATGGTTCTCTATCACTCGGACCTGCATTACTGTGATGGTCCTGTATCACTCGGACCTGCATTACTGTGATGGTCCTCTATCACTTGGACCTGCATTACTGTGATGGTCCTGTATCGCTCAGACCTGCATTACTGTGATGGTCCTGTATCACTTGGACCTGCATTACTGTGATGGTCCTGTATCGCTCAGACCTGCATTACTGTGATGGTCCTCTATCACTCAGACCTGCATTACTGTGATGGTCCTCTATCACTCGGACCTGCATTACTGTGATGGTCCTTTATCACTTGGACCTGCATTACTGTAATGGTCCTCTATCACTCGGACCTGCATTACCTGTGATGGTCCTCTATCACTTGGACCTGCATTACTGTAATGGTCCTCTATCACTCGGACCTGCATTACTGTGATGGTCCTCTATCACTCGGACCTACATTACTGTGATGGTCCTCTATCGCTCGGACCTGCATTACTGTGATGGTATTGGACCTGCATTACTGTGATGGTCCTGTATCACTCGGACCTGCATTACTGTGATGGTCCTCTATCACTCGGACCTGCATTACTGTGATGGTCCTCTATCACTCGGACCTGCATTACTGTGATGGTCCTCTATCGCTCGGACCTGCATTACTGTGATGGTCCTGTATCACTCGGACCTACATTACTGTGATGGTCCTCTATCACTCGGACCTGCATTACTGTGATGGTCCTCTTTCACTTGGACCTGCATTACTGTGATGGTCCTCTATCACTTGGACCTGCGTTACTCTGATGGTCCTGTATCACTCGGACCTGCATTACTGTAATGGTCCTGTATCACTTGGACCTGCATTACTGTGATGGTCCTCTGTCACTCGGACCTGCATTACTGTAATGGTCCTGTATCACTCGGACCTACATTACTGTGATGGTCCTCTATCACTCGGACCTACATTACTGTGATGGTCCTCTATCGCTCGGACCTGCATTACTGTGATGGTATTGGACCTGCATTACTGTGATGGTCCTCTATCACTCGGACCTGCATTACTGTGATGGTCCTCTATCACTCGGACCTGCATTACTGTGATGGTCCTCTATCGCTCGGACCTGCATTACTGTGATGGTCCTGTATCACTCGGACCTACATTACTGTGATGGTCCTCTATCACTCGGACCTGCATTACTGTGATGGTCCTGTATCACTCAGACCTGCATTACTGTGATGGTCCTCTATCACTCAGACCTGCATTACTGTGATGGTCCTCTATCACTCGGACCTGCATTACTGTAATGGTCCTGTATCACTCGGACCTACATTACTGTGATGGTCCTCTATCACTCGGACCTGCATTACTGTGATGGCCCTGTATCACTCGGACCTGCATTACTGTGATGGTCCTCTATCACTCGGACCTGCATTACTCTGATGGTCCTCTATCACTCGGACCTGCATTACTGTGATGGTCCTCTATCACTCGGACCTGCATTACTGTGATAGTCCTCTATCACTCGGACCTACATTACTGTGATGGTCCTCTATCACTCGGACCTGCATTACTGTGATGGTACTGGACCTGCATTACTGTGATGGTTCTGTATCACTCGGACCTGCATTACTGTGATGGTCCTATATCACTTGGACCTGCATTACTGTGATGGTCCTGTATCGCTCAGACCTGCATTACTGTGATGGTCCTGTATCACTCGGACCTGCATTACTGTGATGGTCCTCTATCACTCGGACCTGCATTACTGTGATGGTCCTGTATCGCTCAGACCTGCATTACTGTGATGGTCCTGTATCACTCGGACCTGCATTACTGTGATGGTCCTCTATCACTCGGACCTGCATTACTGTGATGGTCCTCTATCACTCGGACCTACATTACTGTGACTGGTCTACTATCCACTCGGACTGCATTACTGTTGATGGTCCCTCTTCAACTTGGACCTGCATTACTGTGATGGTCCTCTATCACCTTGGACTGCGTATACTGTGTTATGGTACCTGTATCACTCGGACCTGCATTACTGTCAATGTAGTCCTGTATCACTTGGACCTGCATTACTGTGATGGTCCTCTATCACTTGGACCTGCATTACTGTGATGGTCCTGGATCACTGGGCCCTGCATTACTGTGATGGTCCTGTATCACTCGGACCTGCATTACTGTGATGGTCCTCTATCACTCCGACCTGCATTACTGTGATGGTCCTGCATCACTCGGACCTGCATTACTGTGATGGTCCTGTATCACTCGGACCTGCATTACTGTGATGGTCCTGTATCACTCGGACCTGCAATACTGTGATGGTCCTCTATCACTCGGACCTGCATTACTGTGATGGTCCTATATCACTCGGACCTGCATTACTGTGATGGTCCTGCATCACTCGGACTGTCATTACTGATGGTCCTGTATCACTCGGACCTGCAATACTGTGATGGTCCTCTATCACTCGGACCTGCATTACTGTGATGGTCCTGTATCACTCGGACCTGCATTACTGTGATGGTCCTGCATTACTGTGATGGTCCTCTATCACTCGGACCTGCATTACTGTGATGCTCCTCTATCACTCGGACCTGCATTACTGTGATGGTCCTGTATCACTTGGACCTGCATTACTGTGATGGGCCTGTATCACTTGGACCTGCATTACTGTGATGGTCCTGTATCACTCGGACCTGCGTTACTGTGATGGTCCTGTATCACTAGGACCTGCATTACTGTGATGGTCCGGTATCACTCGGACCTGCATTACTGTGATGGTCCTGTATCACTAGGACCTGCATTACTGTGATGGTCCTGTATCACTCGGACCTGCATTACTGTGATGGTCCTCTATCACTTGGACCTGCATTACTCTGATGGTCCTCTATCACTCGGACCTGCATTACTGTGATGGTCCTCTATCACTTGGACCTGCATTACTCTGATGGTCCTCTATCACTCGGACCTGCATTACTGTGATGCTCCTGTATCACTCGGACCTGCATTACGATGATGGTACTGTATCACTCGGACCTGCATTACTGTGATGGTCCTCTATCACTCGGACCTACATTACTGTGATGGTCCTGTATCACTCGGACCTGCATTACTGTGATGGTCCTCTATCACTCGGACCTGCATTACTGTCATGGTCCTCTATCACTCGGACCTGCATTACTGTGATGGTACGGTATCACTCGGACCTGCATTACTGTGATGGTCCTGTATCACTCGGACCTGCATTACTGTGATGGTCCTGTATCACTTGGACCTGCATTACTGTGATGGTTCTGTATCACTCGGACCTGCATTACTGTGATGGTCCTGTATCACTGCCAATGTCATCGTAGCAACATGAGAACGTTTTTGATCAGATCAGGGCGCAAATGGGGCGGGGGGATTGTATGTAAGCCATTGCCTACTGACAAATCTAGTTTCCGTAATAGCCCTAAATATTCGGACACCAGTTATTCCGAGAAACTTGTATTCCAACATATATGGCTTCCCACAACAACGGATGTCACAATATTTAGTATTATTATGCTTGTACAGTGTAACTATCTGTTCCGGACCCGGTATATTCCGGAATCTTGTTCATTCCAATCCGTTGATTTAGTCCCAAAACAATTGCTATATCATTATTTCCATATAGTTTATCAGTATTCCGGCCCCTGTCTATTCCGAATTCCCACCATCTGTTCTGACCCAAACAGGTAAAATCACACAGATATTATCTCAATGAGTGACACAATGGCTGACCACTTGTTTGACATCACACTATGACTACCATCTGAATAATTATGAACACCGTAATTAATCAGTGACTATTTTGGTGATTACGATTGTTTTTTAAATTTCTAGGCAAAACCATTCCTGTATTCAGTTCAACCATTCAAGTAAAATCGCTGTGAGATCACCATGTTGGAAGGAAACATGGATCGTATATAAATTAACCTATTTCAGTCTAAGGATATGATAAATATTTTTGAAAAAATCTCATTATTTTGTTTATTTACGATAAAGGTATAATGTTGTTATCACTCGTTTGAACCGTCTTATCAAGACGGTTCAAACGAATGGTAACAACATTTACTTTTGAGAGGAAATAAAGAAACCATGGATTTTTTCTCTCTGAAGTTTCATTCTACATGTACTATAATTGTATCCATCTGTAATGAGTTAAATAATGGTGCACTATGGCACGCCGTTTTACTATTTATTCCCAAACAAGATATCTACTAAACTTTATCAGATATCATATACAATATTAGATATCTATATAGTATATTTATATATTATATTATATATATATATATAATATATCTACTAAAGTGTATAAGATATATTATATACTATATAAGATACTCATATAGTATATAAGATATCTGATAAAGTTCCGTAGATATCTTATATACTTTAGTAGTTATCTTATATAAAATTGTATATAAGATGTCTTATAAACTATATAATATATCTTATATATTTTATGAGATATCTTATATAAGATATCTTATATATTTTACTATATATCTTATATAGTTTAGTAGATATCTTATAAAGGAACTTATATAAGATATCTACTAAACTATATAAGATATCTTATAAAAAGTAGGAAATACTGAGTGCTCCCTTTGATGCCGCACTAAATTGACTAATTGATTAAAATTTGAATTTAAACCAATGACAACTCTACATACTGGTTTGATTGTATTTTTGTTTCCTTTCAAGTATTGGGTGGTTGGTTGGGAGCAGCGAAGGGTAATTTAACGATCGGGGTTCATCCTTTACGGAATGCCGACTTACATGGTTTGGTCTCATTTACATGCCCCCTGTACTTGAGAGCTAAATTCTGTTATGCTCCATTAAGAAGTAATAAGCTTATAGCTAATCCTATTACTTTGGGGCAGAGCTAAGTGACTCTGGTGTGGCATGGACCTGGCACCAGGTAAGGATATTCTGATTTCAGGACTAATATATAGTTCTGTAAATATTGAGTTCTGATTTTGGGAATTTCCCTCATGGACAGGTTGAATGGGGGATAGTCCAACCCGTTGGCCTGGCCTTAAATTACCTTAGCTGTTGATAGGCCGTTAAACACCAATACTCAATACCCACTCCTTCTTTCCGGAATGCCGACTTACATGGTTTGGCTCTCATTTACATTTTTGACTTGAGAGCTAAATCCTGCTATGCCCATTTAAAAGTAATAACATTAGAGCTAATCATATTACTTTTTGGCTTGACGCATGGTATAGCATCGACCTGGCACCAGATGAGGATATTATTCAGGGCTGGATATATATATTTTGGTAAATA